>JAJOZX010006138.1:212500-269232 GCA_023014485.1 Bathynomus jamesi
AAATCAGCATTATTTTTGATCACACTCGATTCAATTATATTTCTACTAACAATAGATTTACTAAAACTTAATTTGGAGACATTTTTTCCAGTCAGTGAGATGATTAGTATCTCTTACGTGAATGAAAATGGCGTTAGATTCCCGGCCAGTTCTTAAACTGTATTTATGAGGGGTCTCGCGTCTTAAAGTACCTAAGCGCCAAAATTAAAATTCGCCAGAAATCGCCTCCAAAGTTCAGCAATATTCTGGCAATAGTATCTCTGTTATTAATTGAGCTAGAACGTTCATTTTTGGCTAAATTAGAGTTCTAAGTATGCTAATGAAGAGGTTGATGAGTTTTTGGAATAGATTTTCATATTTTATATTTTATATATATTTTTTTTAATTTTTTGATTTTCTATTATGCCGAACTTTGGGTGCGATTTCTGGCACAGAATGATTCCATTGATTTTTCATCACTATCAATAGCACGGTGAGACATTGCTGCACACGTTGATAATAGTTAGAAGCCGGGTGAATAGAATAATCCACGCAATATTCAGCAATATGAGCACGAATACAGGACGCCTGCTAACAGCAACGCGAGTCTTAAAGTACTGGCGGGATGTTTGTGTCGTGTCCCTCTCGGCGCGTGGAGCGGGTGGCCAATCAGAAAGCAGAGCGGCGTGGCTGCCATGTTTTCATTGGCTCGCGCTCCTCCTGCTGTTCCCGCCACCCAGAGACCGAGCGTCCCACCCCCACCCCCATCACCTCCCACCAGTTGAACGGGATATTGGGGCTTTAAGACGCGCATCACATCTGGGCGGCAGAGCCCAGCTGGCGATAGAGGTGAAAAAAGTAGTTCGCTTCATAAGGTTTTCAACCATACTTCTAGTGTCGTAAGGTCATTATAACCCAAACCACGATATAGAGGAAGGGTGAAAATAGTAATATCCATCAAAAACACGTTTTCACCTGTGGTGGCGCTTAGGTACCTTAAGACGCGCGACCCCTCAACATTTTATGCTGTTTAATATGTAATTCTAGTGTCTTGCCAGTTTGACCAATGTAAAATTTATTACATATTGTGCATGGAATTTTATATACACAACCCTGTTCTCTTAAAGGGGAGCTTTTTAATCAATGAATTCTTAATTACATCTAAATTTCTGAACGTGATATTTACGTTAAAAGTCCTCAGCAATTTTGGCAGATCAAGGAAATTTTCTTTAAATGGTAATGCTAAGACGTTTTTTTGTGGTATAAGGAGTCTTGTCTTTTACCTCGTAGAAGGTTTTCTTTGCCATTTTTAAAGATTTATCTATGCAATTCTTTGGATATTTTAAATCAAACGCAATTTTATATATTTTTACTAATTTCATCATCAATGAACACTGGGCTACAAATTTGTAAGCATCTTAGGAACAAAGAAGAAAAAACGGTTCGTTTTACGTTAATGTGGTGAGCCGAATAATAATGTATATAGGAACAATTATTAGTGCGTTTTCTGTAAATATTGTACCTAAACTTTTTTCCGGACCTACTGTATATACTAAAAGATCTAAAAATAGGATCGATGAGTCTTTTTCTATTTCAACTGTAAAATTGATAGAGGGAGTTAAATTATTAAGCTTGGGTAAGAATTCATTGAGATTTAAAGTTCCTTTCCAAAGACAAAGAACATCATTTACGTATCTAAACCACGGAACGTAATTTGGCAGAATCTTCCTTAATAATTTACTTCCAAAAAACTCCATATATAAGTTACTTAAAATGGGAGAGAGGGGGGGTTTCCCATAGCCATACCAAATTTCTGCTTAAAATATTCATTATTAAGCATAAATTTCGAATCTACTATGCACAGCTTAATTAATTATATAATGGTAGTCACAGGTAATGGCAAATTATGCTTAACCAGTTCTTCCGAAAGAAAAGCTAATAGATCCTCCACCGGGACTCTTGTAAATAAAGAGGTAACATCAAAGCTTACCAATCTAAAATTGTAATTGACAGTGATACTATTTAATTTCTCTACAAATAACCAAAGCCAATAAATCAAATGCCTTAGTGATCCTCAAGAAAGAAGTTTACCTCGAAAAAATGTATGATCTTTTGAGTGACTCGGACACCTACGTGAAATTAAGAAACAATCCCCTTGAAACAGTGAACAGTGTATTTAACAAGAAAATTAAGCAACTTTTGAAGGGTAAAGAAGTATTACTTAAACAGTTTTTGAGTACTTCGCCGTCATTACCCTATATGTATGGTCTGATTAAAACTCATAAGCCAAATAATCCTGCAAGGCCTATTGTTAGCTCTATAGGATCTATCTTATATAAGCTGTCCAAATGGCTTGTATCCATCCTTAATTCTCTCCTGGGCACAATTTCACAATCACACATAAATAATAATGTAGACCATTGTAGAGTCTGATCTTTTCTTAAGGAATCATAAGAATCGAAAAACCTCTGTGGACAATTTGGAATAGAAGGTTTAGACATGGCACCATATATTAGACCCTTACAAATATTCACATCCTCTATAGGTAAATCACTATATTTTTCTAAGTTACAGAAAGCCTTAGCTCATATATATATATATATATATATATATATATATATATATATATGTATGTATGAGGGTGGTCCATAACTATATAGATAATTTTTTTTAATATTTCCTAGCTACCACCCACTGAAGTTGTGAGGTTCTGTGAGAAAATGTTGCAGGTAAATTTTCGTTTCGATCAGTTCATATTTAGGGGTCGCTCACGAGTTTCAAAATTTATCCTTCTATCACTGTAATAGGTATTATATGGTATGCACTACAGCTCCACCGCCTCTGTGTCCCCCCCCCCCATCCACGAGCTGATAAATGAGTACTATCCGTTCTACGACGTGGGTGTCATGATTGGCAACCATTCATTGTCGCCCAGTCAAAGAGCTTTTTCTGGCATCCGGAAACTTCCGGCGATGCTCCGACACTACTTGCAGCAGATAATGCAGCTGCTCCTCGTTTTTGTTGTGGCGGTCGCTGTACTGTTGGACGAGAGCTACAGCTCGCTCGGCGTAGTCATTCACCACCCTGAGGTTTTCCACAACCCTAAGTGCCGCCTCATCGAATTCTTCGTCACAAGGCTCTCCAAAGACGAACTGGGAAGCGGGTTGACACGCTTTGGAATCTGCTCTCCATCCTCTTTCTTGTATATAGCTGCGATCATCAGACGTTTCGTTGCAGATGGAACAACGGCATCGAAGAAGGCCAATGGAATCATTTCTTTATAGAGGTACCAAAGCTGTCCTGCCAGCTTCTGACTGGCTGCTTTGGAGATCTTCTGCTGTGGATACGACCTCAATAATTCCAGGAGGCAAAGGTCCTGGGCTGGATCGGAAGCGGCCATCGGAGGACTGAACCATGTCTTCAGGTAGACTGTCACAGCGAAGATGCTCATGTCTTGCAAGCATGTTTTCTCTTTCGGTGTGAGATGTTGCAATTGCTCCCGGAACATCCACATCTTGATAGAATACAGGACCTTGCACATCCAGCGAGCGTGATGCATCGCACCTGGGCTAGGGTGCCACATAAAAATCATTTTTTGATTTTTAGGACGGCCCTTTGTGGGATTGTTAGGTTTGCTGAAAAAGCCCTGAATATGAAATTTTAGCCAAATTGAAGGTTATTTAGGGGTTCCGCATCGACCATCTCTGGCGTACCACGTGTCAGAAGTAATGAGTTTCTCTAAGAAATTGCTCCAGCTCCATGGGGTAAAGTAACATGTACATTATATAGGGTGGATCGATTTTACATTTTTTTCGATTTCCATATTCTAATAGAGGCAAAAACTTGCGCATGCATGTGAAAATAGCCTCTGCAAAATCTTAGCTTAATAGGTAATCATCTTCTGCCCCCGGCAGAGCGATGAAAATCATATTTTAGTAGTCAAAAACATATTTTTAAACCCTAGCCTAGAGTCATAAAATTTTGCGTGTGTGTTATTTCATGCCTAAGCAACGATATAAATGCTATGGGAAATATATAAATGCATTATTTAAGACAAAGAGCCGATCTGAAAATATATTATACATATTTTCAGATGTATATTATACATATTTTCAGATCGGCTCTTTGTCTTAAATAATGCATTTATATATTTCCCATAGCATTTATATCGTTGCTTAGGCATGAAATAACACACACGCAAAATTTTATGACTCTAGGCTAGGGTTTAAAAATACGTTTTTGACTACTAAAATATGATTTTCATCGCTCTGCCGGGGCAGAAGATGATTACCTATTAAGCTAAGATTTTGCAGAGGCTATTTTCTCATGCATGCGCAAGTTTTTGTCTCTATTAGAATATAGAAATCGAAAAAAATGTAAAATCGATCCACCCTAATGTACAATGTCAATATAAATGCTATCATATACCATGGCGTAGAGGACAGTCACAGCTATATTTCCATAGCATTAAGTTTATTCCATCGCCAATATTTTTTTTTATATTAATATTTTTGTCGCGGTTCAAAAGTTTTTTTTCAAAGTTTCACCTTAATACGTTTATGCTTTGTAATCCAAACCACACCAACCGGCAACCAGCTTATAACACACAATACGCAACTAGCAAACAGTGCAAACACCTTAACAATATTGTTCAACATTATTTCATAATTAATTGGAATAAACTTGTCCCACCATGCCTGGGTAGCAGGATACTATTCTCTGTGTGTAATGTTATTAATAATACAAAATCATTAAATCAATTTCAATTTTATTGCAACAAAACAACTTAATATTATTAAAATAAAAAACATTTTATTCCGTATTAATCATAGTAATATACTGAGCCTACTGGCCATATAAATCAAAATAATAACTAAGAAATAAAGTATATACGATTATACATTGTTATACAGGATTAATAGGAGTAACACCCTATAAAAATGAAGCAAATTCAAATATACCATAAAGTACTCCCAAACCCATTAAGGATTTCCGCTGCGGGCGCTCGGGTGCTCTTTGCGGTGCTTCTCAACGACTTGCATCAAGTACTGCCGTTGCTCCTCGTCCTTGGTGAGTGCGAGATTGTAGTTCTGCATCAGCGCGACCCCTCGCTCCGCCCGGACATTGACAACGCTCAACGTAGAGACACGGCGTTTCCCCGCCAGGTAGGACGCATTGTTCGACCAGGTAGCCGGCTCCAACTCTAGGGAAGAAGTATTGATCGCGAGCCGCTCGAAAAGAAGCGTGCTGGATGTCGTGCAAAAGTCTGCGACTGTCTTTCGCTCGAGCTCCTCCGGGCAGACGTCCAGGGCAATGCGCTTGGGTGGCTCCTCGGTGCCCTCGACATCCTTGATGGCCGTCGCAATTCGACTCTTCTCCTCCAGCGGAGTGTCGTCATCGAAGAGAGCGAGGGCGGCCAGGTGTTCACTCAGGTACCAGAGATGTCGTCGAAACACAGGGGAGGTAGCCTTGTACACGTCCTTGTCCACCTTGTCGTAGTCAACCAGCGCCTTGAGCATCGCCAGGTCAGTTCGAGGGGCAGCGGCGGGAAGGGGCGCCGTAAACCAGGCCGGAATGTAAACCAGCAGCGCAAAGTTTACGAAGCGCAGGATGCCCCAGGCCTCGCGAGCCTTAATGGGGAGCTGCTGCCGGAAGAGGTGGAGCTTGATGGCGTATATCACTTTGGCCATCCACCGGGCGCGGTGGAGTGCGCCCGGTCGCATGAAGCGCACACCTCGCTGGGGGACGTCTCCAAGCGCTATGGTCGCCAGCTCCAGGAGCTCTCGGTAGTCGTCCCGCGGCTGGCCCTTGGTGATGTGACCCTTGAAACGCGCGATCAGATCGTCTCGCGCCTTGAGCAGCGGCTTAGTAAGGTCTTCCTTGGAGATGGCGCTGAATTGGTCGGTGCAGACGGATTGCCAGCGCTCCTTCAGTCGCGAGAACAGTTTAATGTCAGGACCAGAGGAGGGGCCCATGCACTCGATGAAGGCTTTCTCTGCCACCAATTCTAGCATGTGGTGCCGACAGGCCAGGTTCAGCAGCTGGCGGTGAAGGCCCTGCTCGATGAAGACGCAAGCGCCCGAAACGACGCCCGTGTTGGCAGCTGTCGTGTCAAAGGAGAGCCCGACGACACGATCAGCGATTCCCCAGTCATCCAACGAGTTCAGCACAGCATCTGCTTGGGCTCGACCAGTTCCAGCAGGCAGCTTCGGCACGGAGAGAAGTTTGTCACCGCCGTCGCCGGACACGACTATGGCGAGGCGATCGACCTTCTTGCCGCTGAAGTCGGAGACCATCTTCCCGTCCCAGTAAACGATGAGCGGGACACTGGGATCGAACGTCATCTTCACTTCTTTGGCGATTTCCCATCGATGACGCAATCGCCAACGCCGAATCATCTCGTGACTGAGAGCCAGTTCATCTGTGTCTTGAATATCCAGACTGGAAGCAGCTGCTTTCATGAGTTGAACGGCTCCACGGTTGCTTGTTTTGGTCCGGTCCAGTGCCGACGCTAGGTCTTGAGTCATAATGTTCTTTTTGCGACGGCGCTTTGTAAGTTGATTGGTTTCCTCTTCTGTCGAGCAATTAGGCGACGACGACGAGTTTGATGATGTAAGGGTTGCTGTTGCCAGTGATTGCTCTGATTGCTTTTGGCGTTGCCTTTCTTTGGCAGCTTCACGCGCGGATGCACGTTGCTCAATTCCAGTGAGGATTTTGTCCACCCCGGACATGACACCACGGCGACCCTTTTCGCGTTGAGCAAGAAGGAAGTCGCGATCCTCCTGGATGGTGATAACGGAGAGGGCGTTGTCGAGAGCCACGTCAAAAATGTCATCGAGTCCCTCGGTGAAGGCCGCCCTGGCTGCCTCACCTGTGGCGCCGGACCCCTTCCGGCTGCGCTGCAGTGCCTGCCAATTGTCGTAAAGTCTAAGCAGTTTTCGCGCGGCGCTTTTGGAGGTCATGGTCGGGATTCTGGCCATAGCCCAGAAAGTATACACCTCGACGATCACATTACGCGCCGCCTCGGCTAGAAGTTGTTTTTGCACCTTATGAAACTGTATAAACCGGCGAAGCACTTCACCATTTGAAGGTAACCTGTTTCCCGTTAGGGGCTTGGGTTGGCGTGTCCGATTAGCCATATCTCGGTCTTGGATCTCAGTGAGCTTGCGGTAGCCATCACGAGATGATCACGCGTTGAATGCGTGAAGGAGACTGATTGACTGAAGACTGTGACAGTGTGACTCACCACACTAACCCGGCGTTGCGCTGTTGCCAGATCTCAATGCTGAAAAGTAGTGAAAATATATACAATGAGAAGCAAATATTAATTATAAATATTTAAATTTATGAAATGCATAAATTATAGCAATATATATGCAGGGTTGGCTGGTTTAACCCAAATGGTTTAAACCATTTAAAAAAAAACATGTTTTTCTTTTTTTTGTTTTTTTATAATTTCAATTTTTACAACATAAATTATTTAATTCATAAACTAATAGCTCTAAAACTAAAACTTATATTTATATTGATAAGACCTAAAAACCATCAGTTCAGGGTAGCCTAGTATGTACGGTAGTATATAATATAGCTACCTTGCACTAGCAGGCCTATTTAATAGTGGCATTGCACATAAAAGGATTGAAGCTACCTGTATCAATTACATTATAAACGCATGTAGCTACAAATATAAATGTTGTTATTAGGTTTATTTTCATTTTTGTGAAGTTAGCACTTCTTACATCTAACATCTTCCAATTAAAAAATGAGACAGTCAGCAAGTCTAATTTCTGAGTACCAGTACCTAATTGAGTTATCTGAGTTAAGTTTTTTTTTTTTTTAAACCATTGGTTTTTGGTTGTTTTTTTTAAAACCATGGTTTTTTTCAACCCTGTATATATGTAATAGTGCCATGGTTACAGGTTTTCCAGATAAATCCATTATTTCGAACACACGGTACAACAGAAACGGTCGATGCGGAACCTCTAAATGTACTTCGATCGGGCTCAAACTTCATATTTAGGGTTTTCTCATCCAACCAAACAATATGACTAAGGGCTATTCGAAATTTCCAAATTCTAAAAACTGCCCCTATAGAGTGTGGCACCCTAACCTGGGCGCTTGAATCGAATCGGCGATTCAAGATTTCCACCAAGGAAGACAATGGCGAGTTCCAAAAATTCCTTGTAATCGTCTCGGTACGTTTCGCGCTGGATTTGGCCTTTGGAGAACTTCAGAAGTTCTTCTTTGACTGATAATAGGGATAGACCAAAAGTGGGATCGTCGACACCTGTTTGGAACTTGCTTTTGTCGATGCAGTTCCACTGTTGCTGGAATCTCTTGAATAACAGAACTTTAGGACCAGAAATTGCGTCATGACACGCCGTGAACGCGGCGGCGACAACTAGCTCCATGATATGATGCCTACATGCAAAGTAGAGCAGCTGTTTCTGCAACTTCTGCTCTAGAAGCAAACAACATCCTTAGTGACGGCCAGTGTTAACAGTGGCAGTGTCGAAACACATTCCCACCACTCTTTCACTTAGTCTCCAACGTTGCAAGAGATCGAACACCGCTTGTGCCTGCTGTTGCCCACTTCCCGAAGATATTTTTGGCACTCCCAAGAGCTGGCAGTTGCCATCTGAGGTGGACACTAAGACGGAAGCCGGTCCACCTGCTTGTTGTTGGTAAGGTCTAGCAGAAGCTTTCCGTCCCACTGCACCACCACTGGTCCGGAATGAAATCCTTTTTGGACCGATTCAGCCTGCTGCCTGCGATGATGCTCTAGGCTGCACTTCACAGAGGATCGGCTGAGAGTCAGTTCCTCGAGGTTTTGGCCAAGGCTGCGAGCTGTTTCTGATACAATGTAAAGTACCATCCGGTCAATCACCCCTGTCCTGTCCTGCCCTGTCCTGCTGAAGATAATTCTGAGTTGAAAATATTCTTGGTCTGGCTTGTTCTTTTTTGGGCGGGAGAAGGCCAACCTTCAGTGGCTCCTTCAAAAAACTCGTCATCGGCAGAGCTTGAAGAGGCAAGTTTGGCTGTTTGGGATGTCGAGGCTTGCTCTTCGACTGCTTTCCTCTTTTGGACGTCTTCCTCTGCGTTCCGCTTTGCAACCTTCTGCTCCTTCTCCGCCAATTTTTTGTCGACGGAGCCCATTGTGCCCCGCCGACCGTGTTCTCTTTGAGCGAGAAGGAAGTCGCGATCTTCTTGAAACTGGATCATCTGGAGAGCATTTCCATGTGCAATGTCGAACAAATTGTTCAGCTTGCTTCTGAAAGACGTCTCGTTTTGGACTTGTTCTGGATTTCACCTTCCCTTGTTCTTTTCCAATGCCCGCCACTCTTTAAACAAGCCCAAAAGCTTCTCCAATAGTGGTCCTTCCGGCGTGTTGATATGCGGGTTCTTTCTCAAAATGAGAAAACCTCCTCTAGCACTTCTTCGGCGCTTTGTTTGGTGTCCTTCTTATTTACAACATGATGGTGAAAAAGTAACAAGAAGTAAAAACCATGTGTTTTTGACATGACTGTCACCGTAAGTAAATGTAACAATATAAACCAATGTATGGTATACCAATATCTATTAAGATCTATTTCATATAGCTATATTTAACACTCCAACCTGTGAAAGAGCAGAAAATGGCATTAATTAGCACCTGTAATAGATCCTATTAATGAGTGACTCAGAGAAGAACATATAACCCCATGAGCGAGCACTAATTATGCACCGATGTGAGTGAAATTTTTACAATTTATTTTGTTATAGTGACACAGATTAAGGGGGTGGGAGCTGGAAAAATCGAAAGTTGATTTTATGGACCACCCTAATATATATATATATATATTATATATATATATATATACTGCGTGCATTTGATTGCATTACACTTGATTTTCATTATTTATTCTCTAATTTTCTTTTATATTAGTTCCGAATTGTTTTAAATTTTTTGCGAACTTGGAGGATTAACTTATCTAATTAAAACTTGATCATATTACCTTACCAAATTATTATTATTATTATTATTATAACTTTCTACGCCGAGATGAATTTGATGAGCTTAAAGTGGATTTATGCTGATAAAGTTCTTGAAAGTATCATGATTACTTTTCCTTTGTGTAATTTTATTGGTGGATGCACAGTTAGGTTAGAAGCTCCAATAACATAGGTTACGAGTGGAGAGGGTTCAGTTTTTGGTTATGAATGGACGGGAGACTAAAGATTCCACGGAACTTCAGAGGAGGAAATGCTTATTTTCATGTTATTAGCACTCACTGGAAAAATGTTCTGTATTCCTCTTCCTCTCTATATACGGCTTTCTATATATGGCACTCGGGCGTGTCAATTTTAGTAAAGTCAACAATTCAAAAACTACTAATGCTCAAATGATGTCATATTATCTAGCAAACTTAGAAATATCTTTGTGTTGTTTAAAAAAGCCAGTTACCTACTTATATTAGACCATAAAGGTTTGAAATATAAACTAAATATGACTGTAGCATCATATATCAATGTGCCATTGATATGTGTGGTCAACTTTGGTTATTTTTTGGTGTGCAGTATGGTTTCTAAGTTTCACATAGTCACAAATGCTGGAGTTTTGATTGTGAATGCATGTGTTTTCCCTCCTTTTTGACAATTTTGATTACTTCGTAATGTAAATATTGTGTAATTCAAATTATTCGAAATGTTATGTGTGACCCAAACTTTCTGTATATTTTGATATGATAGATGTATGAAATTGTCATTACTTTGAATAATTAAGTCTTGTACCTATAACAACACAACCTTTTATCTGAGCTAATAGGAAGATATTAAGAATTTCAATTAACTTAATTTTATGTAATCATAATCAGTAGGCCTATCCAAATTTCAATGATATTTCTTTTGTTCACAGGTCCACGGATGAGTCAGAAAGAAATTAGAACCCGAAGCAAATCAAGTTGTCACCTAAGTCATTTAGTGGGGACTGGGAGGGAACTTTCCCCTGCTGAGCTGCCCACAGCCAGAGATCTGCTGAGGTATGGTTTTGTTGAGAGAGAGAGATGAGTGAGGAAGACAGGAGGGATTACCCAGTTAATGACCTAATTAACAACGGCATTGTTGCAGGGCTACTGGCTCAGTGGAGAAAAGTCAACGCTCTATTCACAGGACCTGTAATCAACACTGAGGTCAGAATCAGGGCTAAAGTGAAGGCACTGTGGGATGAGGCAGTGAAGGTTTCCATTGGCAATGTGAAGCTAGAGGTCAAAGATAGGTTCACGATGAAACTGGACAAATTGGTGGACATCCTGACCTGTCACTGTGTGATCAGGAGCTGCAGTGAGCTTGGGTGCAACCCTGTCTGCAACAGTGAGGTTCACATTGACTGCAGCTGCAGGAGCGAGCAGAAGATACCAGTGCAGGAGCTTGCCTTCATTAAAGCTCAGAGAGAAAAGGTAGGAAGTGTGGGGCACACCAGATGGGTGTAGCTGATCACCCTGAGACCAGGAGACAGGAGCAGAGAAGGAAGGCCGAGGAGAAGAGGAGGAGGAAGGCAGAGGAGTCAGCCAAGAAAGAAGAGGAGTTGAGGGAGGAGTCAGCCAAGAAAGAAGAGGAGTTGAGGGAGGAGTCACTGCTGGAGATGGAGTTGGAGGAGACTGGAGATATACTGGAGGAGGCAGGGAGGAAAGAGGAGGACGAAGACTTCATATCAGAGCTGCGACAACTTCTTCCTTGCCTGTGGCTAAGAAGAAGAAATACAACACTGAAGATATCACCAACATAGCTCTGGCTAGCTTGAGACATCACACTGGACTGAGAGAGAGTGCAGAGATTGCCACTGCTGCCGGGATTGATGCTGGTCTTATCACAGAGTTTGACACAGCACTGGTGATTGACCATAACAAGGTGGGAGGGTTCAGGAGAGACTGACTAAGGAGCTGGTCAAGAAGTTTGATGAAGAGATTAGGAAAAATGGCATCATCTGTATCTTCTTTGATGGGAAAAGAGACGACACCAAAGTGATGATGGAAGATGAGGGCAGTGACAGGCAGTTTCCTGGCCTCATTAAGGAAGAACACTACGCAGTGTGCAATGAACCAGGTGTGAAATATTTGTGGCATTTTGTACCAGAGGAAGCTGCAGAGGAGAGAAGTCATGCTGGGGTCATTGCTGATCATCTGGTGAACTGGCTAAGAGAGAGAGAAGCAGACCAGACCATTTTGGCCATAGGAGGTGACAGTACTAATGTGAATACTGGCTGGGAGGGAGGAGTAATGCATTATGTGGAGGCCAAACTTAGCAGGAAGTTGGTGTGGATTGCCTGTGACTTGCACACTGGGTAGCTGAGTCTCAGACACCTGATGACTGCACTGGATGGCAAGCAAGACATTGAGCAACAACAAGTGGTCTGGGCCCCTAGGGAAGATGTTAGACACTGCCACTGAGCTGGAGATCAACCCAAACTTCACGAGGATCACTGTTGGTCCTCCTCTACCCCATCATCTCAGTCAGGAGGCAGTCAAGGACCTCAGCACAGACCAATCATATGGCTACAGAATCATCACTGCCATCAGATCGGGAGAGGTACCTCAGAGTCTAGCTCTCCTGGAGATTGGGCCAGTCTGTCACAGTAGGTAGGTCACCACGGCTCTAAGGTTCTACAGATTGTGGATTTCCAAACATGGGCTGAAGGGCAGGAACCTGAAGAATATGAGGATAATTGTGGAATTCATAGTGGGAGTCTACATGCCAAACTGGCTCAACATCAAGTTAAATCACAGCTGGGTGGAGGGTCCCAGGCATGTACTGTACCAGGCTGGAGCTGCTCAGAAGTCAGAAGAATGAGGTGATAGGAATATAGTGATGCCTACAGTGATAAGATCAGCCTGGATGCACACTCTGAGGCTGTGCTCCAGGCCCTACTGTGCAGTGAGTGGAGGATGAGAGGAGAGGCAGTGAAGGGGATACTGGAAATCAGAGGTGAAGGAGATGAGGGCACACAGGTAGGAGACTGCAGTGTCAGACCCAGGAAGACTCTTGACATCAACCCAGATGCCACCAAACTCTCTGAGCTTATGACTGGAACTCTGGCGTGACTGAGCCTCTCTGACCTGCTCCCTCACCACTGCTGCAATCAAGGAGTTTCTGGATAGACCAATGGAAGTTTCTGCATGGGCCTCACACACACAGTCAGTAGAGAGGGTGTAAGGGCGAAACTGAAGCAGCACAAATGTTTACTCACAAGAGAGGAGGAGGCATACATCAGTGGCCAGGTGGCAGTAGGGAGCTCATCGTCCAGGAACAAGAGTAAGGCAGACATGGCATCCTTGGCAAAGTTCAAGAAACCTATCTATATTTCTAAGTTTTAATATTGAAAATACAATCAAATGTCTTTAATTGTATGTATGTAAAAATGTAGTTATATATGGCATCCTTGGCAAGTTCAAGAAACCTCTATATCCTAAGTTTTAATATTGAAATACAATCAAATGTCTTAATGTATGTAATGTATGTAAAATGTAGTTATATACAATAAAAAATACTCGCAAAAAAATGCTGATTTTTCGTAAACTTCAACTTCAAATAATAAGTAGCTAGGCGTGGTCAAAATCTGGTTTTAAAGCCATATTTCGATTTAGCACATAAAAATGCATCATTTGGTCACTAGTAGTCTTGAAAATCTAAAGACCACTTTGCTCCCTAAATTGACACACCCTAATATGGCACTCTCTCTCTCTCTCTCTCTCTCTCTCTCTCCTCTCTCTCTCTCTCTCTCTCTCTATATATATATATATATATATATATATATATATATATATATGGCACTGTCGAATGAGAGTATAAAAAGGCACTAAACTTACTCAGAATATAAAATATTTAAAGAGTACACTCGTAAGGCCGAAAGTACATTGAGAGTAAAGTAAAAGATTTTCTTGAATCCTTAGAAGTGTACGCTATATACAGTATTTTTCATTTAGTTTCAGAGGACCCCGCTGTCAAGAAGAGAACCGTTTCATCTACTTTCCATCTACTTTTGACCTACTATGAGTGTACTCTTGAAATACTTTATTTATTTGCCGAATACATTTACTCCTTTCTTTACGTTCCGTTCTAAAGTAGACACAGCGGATAGCTTTTAGTGTACATGATTCCTGAACTGCCTGCGGTTTCGGGGAGACACGGTTATTTTTTGGGTGGGTAAACTACGATTACGGGTAGTCTTATTTTAATTGGGCTAACCGCTGTAGAAACTGAATTTTCGTGGAGAATTTAGATGATACAATGGATATATACTTGCAGAATTTTCTGGGTAACAATGTAAGGAATATTATACTTGAGCATCTCTCCGTCTATAACACCCAGAAGAACTATACCCAACCGTGACCGGTTTTGTTTGACGCACAGCTAAGCCATGTTTATGAGCAAGCTTACATCGATTGTAGGTACCAGCGGGTACAAAAGGAAATTCGGATAGTGTGGTGGTATAGTTTTCAAGCCAGGGACGGATACAGGCATAAGAAATGCCTCCCGCGCGGGCAACTTTCTTGTATGTTCTTTATGGATGAAGCCTATTCTTCTTTTGCATCCTGGGCCACAATCTCTCTCTCTCTCTCTCTCTCTCTCTCTCTCTCTCTCTCTCTCTCTCTCTCTCTCTCTCTCTGCATTCCGGGACGAGTTTATGGTGCTGCAGTCTGCTGCCATACCCTCAAAACCGGTCACCCCTGCTTCAACGCAGCCTAAGTGGTTCAATCGTGACATCGCTTCGGCTATCCGAAATAGGAAAGTAGCGTATAGGAGGGCGAAGGCCAATCGTTCCCAAGAGAACACTGAAGCGTATGTCCGACTGTGTAGGGAAGTGAAGGCGAAGGTTAGGCTAGCGAAACGTAACGAAGAACTACGGGTGGCAAGCCTCTGCAAGGGGAACCCTAAGGAATTCTTCAGTTATGTTAATAGTAGAAAGCCCATTAGAAGCATGATGGAAGCAGGATGGAAGCGGGATGGAAGCGGCGTTCTGCGGACCTCCGACGCGGACATCGCTAATGTGCTTAATGAGTACTTTGCGAGAGTGTTCACCAGGGAGGATACCCGCGTCATCCCCGAGTCAGGCGTGAGGCACGAAGGTGCTGGCCTGGATAGTGTTAGATGTACCGCGACAGTCGTTGCCGCTAGAATAGACAAACTGAGCGCGTTTAAGGCTCCTGGGCCAGACCAGTTTCTCCCCAGAGTGTTGCGAGAAGTGCGCGACCAGGTGGCTCCCCACCTGGCTACAGTCTTCAACAAATCGTTGGAGATGGGCCAGGTGCCTGGTGACTGGAGGGAAGCCAACGTGACCCCTATCTTTAAGAAAGGGGATCACGAAAGTCCAGGGAACTATCGTCCCATTAGTCTCACTTCAGTTGTAGGTAAATTATTAGAAGGGATAATAGCTGATTTGGATCGTTGACCATTTGGATTCCTACAAGCTGCTTGGGGACTCCCAACATGGGTTTAGACGGCATAGGTCGTGTCTCACCAACTTGCTCGAGTTTTTCCACGTCATGTTGAGTGAGTACGATAAGAGTAGGGCGATTGATATACTTTATCTCGACTTTCAGAAAGCCTTTGATAAGGTACCTCACCGCCGGCTAATGGCGAAAGTGCGCGCGCTGGGTATCGGTGGGGAAATAGGTAGGTGGATTGAAAACTGGCTGAGGAATAGGCGGCAGAGGGTGGTAATTAAAGGGGCTAGTTCGGGTTGGGCCTCGGTCACTAGTGGGGTTCCTCAGGGTTCCGTTTTGGGGCCGCTGTGTTTATCATTTACATAAATGATATCGACGGTGGCATCGTCAGTCGGATCGCCAAATTCGCTGATGACACCAAGCTTGGGGCCAATGTTGGGACGCCCGAAGCGATCGAGGAACTGCGTGCGGACCTAGGTAGGATAGGAGAGTGGTCCGAAAAATGGCAAATGCCGTTTAACTTGGGTAAATGCAAAGTGATGCACATTGGCTACGCCAATCCCAAGTCGGACTACTCGATGTTGGGTAGTAATATCGAGGTGACTGATTTAGAAAAGGACTTAGGTGTGCTAATTAGCAGCGATCTTAAGTTTACGAAACAGTGTGTAGAGGTGGAAAAGAAAGCCCAGAAACTATTGGGTTATATCAGGAGGCAATTTCAGTTTCGGAACAAGGAGATTGTGCTCTCACTGTACAATTCCCTTGTTCGGCCGCACCTGGAGTATGCTGTGCAGTTCTGGTCGCCCACCCTCAGAAAAGATATTGAGAGGCTGGAGCGAGTGCAGGCGAGGGCCACAAAGTTAATCCCTTCCGTTAGGCATATGGGCTACAATCGACGGTTACGCGCCCTGAACTTGTTTTCGCTTGAAACTCGGAGGCTGCGCGGTCAACTGATCGAGGTTTTCAAGCTCTTACGCGGGTTCAACGATGTCGATTTTAGAAGTATGTTTAGTTTAAATGATAACCCAACTCGCAACAATGGTTGGAAGTTGGATTTGAAACGGTTTAGGACTAGTGTGTGTGGGAATTACTTTACGTATAAGATCTGTGACACATGGAACAGGTTACCTTCGGAAGTTGTGAACAGTTCCTCTGTGGATCAGTTCAAGAAAAGGGTAGACGAAATCTTGCACACTATTTGAGTGTGTAAAGACATTTAGGACCTCAGTCTGCGGAAATTTCTTTTCCTATAAAATAGTTAATATCTGGAACCAACTTCCCTCAGAGGTTGTTTCCAGTCAAAGTGTAAATGTGTTTAAAAATAGGCTAGACAAAGTACTGAATACTCTCATAGTTCAAGACTAAAACATAAGAAAACTCTGCAGGAGATCGCTTGCACGGTGTCTCTGTGAGCAAGCTAAATATAGAGCTATTTATATATTCTCCACTTTCCTGTAAAATTTCCTTGGCTACTTTTCCAGGGTCAAGGTATTTTCTTCAACCTTTTTCCGTACCTGCCTCTGGCAGGGAGGGAGCGGAGGGTGGGGAGAGAGCCTTCTACTTTTCTATCCAGTTTTCTACTACTGCTAGGATAGTTGAAAGAAAAATAAACTTTTATAAAATTTTCCATGGCACCCGTTGCCATTGGTACCTCCTCGGTATGGGCCGCAAGGCCTTTTGAGGTACTTCTTTTCCTTGTAACTCCTTGTAACTCTCTCTCTCTCTCTTCTTGAGTTTACACAAATAATACTTCTTTTTTATCCTAGTTCATTCATCCTGAATTAAAGGAATGCAGCGTATCCCTTCTCTACAATTTTATTTCTAACCTGAGTACAAAATATTGGTTAATAATTCTTTTCATTGTTGTAAGCACTACATCATGGCTACGTCCGTCACAACACCTTTGCGGTGACGAAGAAGGTTAAACAACCGTACACATCATTATGCCATGTTTTAATAATATCACTACCCTCGAAAAAGACTCAAATAACTGCATCTTCCAATGAAGACAAAAGTTTGTGCGCAAGTAGTGGATCTATTCGTACAAGTATAACGAACCGTAATTTTAACTGTAACTGTCACTCCGTCATTACAGTACACTATTTCAATACATTTAAGTAGTGAAAAATAATGACGTCAACGTAAATTTCTATCTGAAAATTAATTCGGAATAATAATATATGATAAATAACAAATATATCCATTCATTTCGAACTAATTAGAATAAATACATACAATAAATATATTTCACAGAATTCTCATTAATTCTAACAACTGACACGAAAGCAATCTTAATATCTAAAAAACTTTAAGTTGCCATGACAACTATAAATTCACTATTATATAATGACTCTAAAGCCTATTGATAATAGTGTTCAATTTAATTTGAAAGTGGGAGTATGTGTTGTAGCTTTTTTAATAGTCTCCTTGAGGTTCTTTGTATACTAACTATATACATACAGGGTGGGAGAAAAGGTTTTAAAGATTTTATACATACAAATAATTTGTTAATAATAAATAAATCCCAGTGATATCATTGCAGTGTAACGATACTTTTCAAAGCAACTATACAAGGCCAGGAATCACCCTAGTCTAGAACAGGAAGTCACTAGGTCATAGCCCCAGTCAGCACCATGTCAGTAAGGATGGAATACAGCAAAGAAGAAAAGTGTATCTTGTATCGTGGACTATTTCTTATAATAATTGTTCAGAAAGTTTGCGTTTATTTCGACAAAAATATAATAAACCACCACCAAATGCAACCACTTTTCGATACTGGAAGCTCAAACTTTTGGAAAGTGGTCCAAGAAGGGGAAGGCCAGTAACAGCAACAGGAGACAACAACAAAGAAAATTTCCTCGCCAATTTTCAAGTCAATCCAACAACTTCAACGAGAAAAGTAGCACAGGAATTGGGTATTTCCAAATTTTCAGTAGCAAAAGTATTGAAATCACAGGGGTACCACGATTACAAACCCATTTACTCTCAACTCATATACAACGATGATTGATAGACGGCTGCAGTTTGCTGAAACAATGAGACAAAAGTTCAACAGTGATCCAGATTTCGTTCGAAAGATCAAATTTCCAGATGAATGTGTGCTCGATTTAACGAGTAAAGGAAACAAACACAACGTTCACTACTGGCCGGAAAAAATCTCAAAATACGATTGGGTAAACCCAAAACGGCTACACTAACAGTTTGGGCGTGCAGTGATTATTCGGAACTCATTTCCTCTGACATATCGAGAGATAAGATGGATGTAAAACGCTGTTGCCAGGTATTGAGAGACAAAGTTTTGCCACAGTTTGCTAATGGCGTTGGCAGGAATTGGCTTTATGAACATGATGGAGCACCGCTACATTACTCTGCAGCTGCCCGTCAGATTCTGGGGTTGGGCGGCGAAATCCCATCCAGTGGCCAGCCAGATCATCTGATTTAACCCCATGTGATTTCTGACTTCCAGCTTATTTGTGTGACATACTCTACACTCCTGATTTCATCTCTCCAAATGTGAATGCCCTTGGCCGCAGAATAAATGAACAACTGAAAAGGATCCCACTCGATATGGTCAGAACAATGAAGCGTTTCACAAAGAGAATTCACAAATGTATCATAGCGGATGGAGAACTCTTTGAAGATTAAATTACAATTTAACAAAATCTTTGTATGAATAAAATCATTAAAGACTTTTCTCCCACCCTATATATATATATATAAAGGTTGAACAAATTTGCACAAAATATTTTCACTCCATTTAGTCAAACTCTTTTACGATATTTCGACATTTTGAACAAATCAATGTTTCACTTGAAGGATTTGAATTTCAAACTTTGTAATTAGGGGATTTGCAGTACCAAATTCGTTTATATTATAGATAGCCCTGTGCATTGGCTTCAAAATGGCACCACTAAAATCATTATTCTAGAACAAATAGAACTCGAGTTACGGAATTTTGAAAACAGCCAATTTTCATGGTCAGGTCAAATTTTGTTGACCTCTGTTTCGAGAAGTAAAGGTCACAGAGGTCTGAAATTTTGGTGATGAGTGTTTCTTGTATCATGCATACCAAAGTGCATGCCAAATATCATCAAAATTGGAGAGGGTTACATTTTCGGGTGATTGTTTTCATATTGTTTCATAGCGGTTCTGATAGCTCAAATGAAGGGAATGGGGCTTGCTTATTACTATTATCAGTATTAATTTATTTGGGATTTAATGTTTTTAAAGTTTTTAAAGTTAGCTTACAAAGGCCTACAGGCCCTACATAGTGGAACAATGAATTTATATATCAATGAAGCGTTTCACAAAGAGAATTCACAAATGTATCATAGCGGATGGAGAACTCTTTGAAGATTAAATTACAATTTAACAAAATCTTTGTATGAATAAAATCATTAAAGACTTTTCTCCCACCCTATATATATATATATATATATATATATATATATAAAGGTTGAACAAATTTGCACAAAATATGCCAAATATCATCAAAATTGGAGAGGGTTACATTTTCGGGTGATTGTTTTCATATTGTTTCATAGCGGTTCTGATAGCTCAAATGAAGGGAATGGGGCTTGCTTATTACTATTATCAGTATTAATTTATTTGGGATTTAATGTTTTTAAAGTTTTTAAAGTTAGCTTACAAAGGCCTACAGGCCCTACATAGTGGAACAATGAATTTATATATCAAAAGTAAGATTTTTTTTTTTAGTGGGTATTTTGATGTTCTTAACTTGGGGTATGGTTTTTGACTTTTGATTCATAAGTTTCCTTTTTTTTTAATATTTAGTCGTGTTACTTTACTGTATGTAAAAATTATTTAAAACCAAAACTTTTTTTAACAAATCTTATTAGTTAATGGAGATGCACATGTACTATAGTAATTAATTAAGCAAAAGTTATTTTATTTTGTTCTATTTTCTAGCAAGGACTTCACAAAATGCAAAAATATCTTGTCTTTAAAATAAATTAACTTCACAGTTAAGGTGCTCACATAAGTTAGAGACTTAGGCTACGGTCAGTACCCGTTTTATGTTGTATCATGAATGCCAAGTTAACTGATGAGCAATAAACAATATAAGTAAATAAAGTTAAAGTCATAATGGTACTTTTTTGTTATCTGCCTCTATTATTATTGAATGCCCGGTTAGGTCAACTGTACGTCCTTGACCATTGGTTAGGTTAATTCGTGATAGTTTCGTTAGTTTTAACGAAAATATCACGACTTAACCTAACCAATCGTCAAGGGCGTACAGTTGACCAAACTGGGCATTCAATAATAGGGGGGCAAATAACGGAAAAGTACCGTCATAATTAGTGATGTACCGATTCCAAAGTTTAGCCGATGCCGATTCCAAAATTTAACCAATGCGATTTTTTGCCTCTATTTAAAAAAATCAATTCCCTTCATAAATTTTAATAATCCAATTTGAAAACTTTCATATTTTTTACATTTCAAATTTATTTAAACGCTTTTCCTTAACTCATTCCACAATATACAGCAGCAGAATTTGTTACTCATATACCATAGCTAAAATGATGTTAAAAAGTTTTGTTACTCAGTAAAATGATTAAAATAATTTTATTTTAGCTTCATAAACTGAATACCAATATTTAAAGTAGTTGATTTTCCTTATGTCGAAGCTATTTTCTTTCTTCAACAATGTAAACAACAACAAAAATTTTAATTAAAATTTCCAAGTCTCTGGTACCCACTTTGAATAAGAAAAAGTGAATATACAATTTGGGTTTATAAAATTATTAAAATATTTAAAATAAATTCGACATAAAAAGATGGTTTAATATATAAATTATATAAATTATGGATCACCTGAAGATCAGGGCCCCCAATTTTCCCACCTGAAGATCAAGGCTCCCACTTTTTCCCATCTGAAGATCAGGGCCCCTAAATTAAAGGAATATAAAAATTAATATCAGAAACATTTTACTGTGATAAAATTTTTTTATGAGAAACATAAAGGTGGATCTGGCCGGGGGATATAATCTTCAGGTGATCCATATATATATATATATATATATATATATATATATATATAGTATATATATATATATATACAGGGTGGGCCGTAAGTTTCCATACATAGGAAAAATAAACATTTTTTTTATGGACAACCATTTTTATTTATATAATATGCTCTACATGGTTGCCATTGTTTTGAAAACACATTTCAATACGTGTTCCCCACTGTTGATGAACACGCATTAGCACAGTTGACGTTATGCTTGTAATGGCGTTGGTGATACGTTCCTTTAGATGATTTATGTCTCGTATCTTTTCCTGATACACCATGGCCTTCAAGTGCCCCCAAAGATAGAAATCAAGGGGGGTGAGATCTGGGGATCTGGGAGGCCACTCCACAGGACCACGCCGACCAATCCAAGCATCCGGAAACTGCTGATCCAAATACCGACGCACGTGAAGACCATAATGAGGTGGAGCTCCATCTTGCTGGAAGTAAACTGGGAAGTTACCTTCCTCGTTTAGCAGGGATGGGAAAATCTCTTCTTGCAACATGTTAAGATACCTTTCGGCATTAAGATTTCCACTAACAAAAATTGGTCCAATAATTCTGTCACCCCATATCCCGGCCCACACCATCACTTTACCGGCACCTTGCATCTTCGTCGGACTCAGCCAGTTAGGGTTAGCATTACTCCAATAACGTATGTTTTGCCGATTAACCTCTCCATTGACGTAAAAATTTGCTTCATCAGTAACATAAAAACAAACGTTTAATTTTTCCTATGTATGGAAACTTACGGCCCACCCTGTATATACACACACAGTATATGCCAGGTTAGGTTAATTGAATGCTCGGTTAGGTCAACTGAATACTCGGTTAGGTTAACTGAATGCCCGGTTAGGTCAACTGTACCACTAATCATAATCTCAATTTGTAAACAAGGTAAAGAAGAAAATGCTAGAATAAGTATGTAATAGCCTCTGCCTAGCTATTTCAAATGATTAAAATGTTTGTCCATGTATACCAATTTTTATTTTTGCACAATTAAAAAAACTAATGAAAACTTGTCTCTAGTCCTCAAACACCTCGGGTTTACACAATATGTAAGTAAATGTTAAAAAAAGCATATTCACGAAGTGCTTCATGTAAACGCCACGTCAGATGCGATCGAATTAGTGACATTTCACACTGGTTTTACACACACACACACACACACACACACACACATAAATTATCAGAAATCTCATTTCCCAAAAGGTCCGAGGCTATTGTTGCCCTTCGTAGAGAGAAAGAAGGGAGGATTAGTCCCAATCTAATCTTTCCCCTTCTGTATCGCAGGTTTCATTCGAAAGATCAAATTTTCAGATGAATGCGTGTTTGGTTTAACGAGTAAAGGAAACAAACACAACGTTCACAAGTGAGCGATAAAAATCTCAAAATACGATTGGGTAAACCCGTTAAAACAGCTCCACTGACAGTTTGGTCGTGCATTCGTTATCCGGGACTCGTTTCCTTTGACATATCGAGAGATAAAATGGATGGAAAATGCTATTACCAGGTACTGAGAGACAAAGTTTTGTCATAGTTTACTAATGGCGTTGGTAGGAATTGGCTTTATCAACAGCTGCACCTTTCGGCGGGCGATCGGGTCACAACATCCCAACGCCATACACACACACAAAAAAAAAAAATATTGTAATAAAGTTTACTGAACCGTAGTAAAATTTACCAAATCGAAGTTGTGTGGAGGCATTAATAAATAGTAATGTTTGGGGGTTGTTTAACGCCCTTCGTAACATCTAAAGTCATATGTCAGAGGGGACCTACATCTTTACGTCGGAACCGAACAACTGGTCGTTTCATCATAATCTGGGTGCAAGAACAGTTCCCCATCCAACTAATATCAGATCCAATGTCGCTCAACTTTGCTGATCGACGGGAAGCGGTATGCAACATTAACCACGACTTATCCCGTGCAGTTTTTGAGTCAATAAATTTAAACCATGTAAAATCTGACTTTCAGCTTTTCAGGAATCTCTTAAAAAAATATTTGCCTCATTTGTTGCTCACTCCATTCTCATAAAAGAGTTTATTTCCCTATTAACCATTCACCAATTATGGTGTATCATCATTTTCTTCTTTAAGTGTTTGTAAGCTGCATTTAGCTCTACACTAAAACCATGGATTTATTAATTTCAGGAAATTCGTTTCGAAAGAATAATAATAATAATTGGCGTTGTTTAACTGCCTTCGTAACGTGTGAGATTGTATGACTGATGGGGGACCTATAGCTCTACGTAGAATCCGAACGACAGTATATACCAGGGATGGCGAACCTTTTTACAGTCGCGTGTCAAAAAAAAAATGTAAACCATAAACAAAATTCGCATGTCCACCAAAGTTTATACAGGGTCTGTCAAAAAAACTAAGCCAATTTGAAATCTCTATAAAATGCACAATTTGATAGAGATTTCAAATATTTTTTTACACTAAATAAATAAAAGGCTCATAAATAATCTTTGATAATTTTATAACTTTATTTTAAATATTTTAGGAGTTATGCGGTTATTTCTACAGATTGCGAAAATTTCAGTTTTTCTCATTATGTAATATCTTCTTTTTTCTCTTTTTCAGAATTTGTTTAGATTTTAAATTTTTTTGAATACCTCTAAATATGCCATTCTCACATGAAGATAAGATAATTATAAAGCATTATAGAGTTGAAAAAGGTTATAGTGCAAGGAAATTACTTTTGATTCGATTATAAAGGATGGACTAGATCGGGTTTAGATTACTTATTGAGAACTATCGATGAAACAGGAAGCATTGAAAGGAAGGTTGGTAGTGGGCGACCAAAATCAGTTAGAGTAGATGAAAATATTCAGAAAGTGGAGGAACGTATCCTTAGTCAAGAGGATCGAGCTGGTAGCCACATGACACCTGCTCAAATATCAAAAGAACTAGAAATATCAGAATCAAGCGTAAGAAGGATTATTAAATCTGATCTGCAATTTAAACCATTTAAAAGAGTGCATGGACAAAGATTGTCAGAAGTAAACTGTCAGAAAAGAGTTGAGAAATCAAACGTATTTACATATAATACTGAAGATAAACTTTCCAAGACATTTTTTACGGATGAAAAACGTTTTACGGTAGAGCCACCAAGAAACACAGAATGACTGGGTTTATTCTGATGTTGCGAAGAAAAATGAAATCCAAGATGAAAGACTGTACGCAACAAGGAGTCACTTTTCTTCTAGCGTCATGGTTTCTGTTGGAGTGTCCAAGTTGGGAAAAACTTCAATATTTTTTATTGAGCCAGGAGTGAAAATTAATGCTCAATATTATTCAAATACCCTGCTTGAGAAAATGCTTCCAGAAATGAGAAACTTGGCTAGTCAAGGTTACTTTATTTTTCAACAAGATGGTGCAACATCACATACTGCCAAAACAACCATCGAATATTTGAAAAAGAATGTGCCTGAATTTCTGGAACCGAATAATTGGCCACCTAACAGCCTGACCTAAACCCTGTAGACTACGGAATATGGGAAAACTTGGCAGAGAGAGTGTAAGGAACAGAATAAGGGATGTCAATCATTTGCGTTAGTTGATTATCGCAAAATGGGCAGAGCTCCCCAAGAGCAAATAAATCGAGCAATAGACGAATTCAGACCAAGATTAAAAAAAGTGATAGAAATGCAAGGGAATCATATTGAACAGTTCTTTTAATTTTATTAAACTAAAAATTATCTACAGTATATCGTAAAAAAAATAATTTTCATGTTAAGTAGGAGAATCTCACTTTTTAGTTAATTATTAATAAAATTAACAATTCTAAAGATATCGTCATAAAAATTTAAAGGATAATAGGTGATTACCTATACTTTATTGTGTAAAAAATTCAACTTAATTAGATAAATGGTTTTGTTTTAATAAAGGTTTGAATTTGGCTTAGTTTGTTTTGACAGAACTTGTATATATTACACCAGATTATAAACATTAAGTCTTCTATTTTATACTCATTTTTTGGATAACAATTTCTGTGCTTAGGCGTACCGGGCAAATTTGATCGCGTGCCATAGGTTCGCCACCACTGATATATTACGGTTCATTAATCATCTAAAAGCGGAGGACGGTCTCCCATCCATCTATACTGTACAGATCTAACGTCGTTTAATTATGCTGCTGTAACGGAAAGAGGTGTTACGACATGGCCACGTCTTTGCTTACAACAATAATATCACATATATATATATATATATATATATATACCGCAGGTCGATCCTGAACCGTCGTTCAAACTCAACAAAAGTAACAAAAAGTAAGTAATATATATAAACTAGTCTGAAAAATGCTTCCTGCAAAAACGGCAAATCTTTTTTGTCTGCATAATAATAAAAGTTAAAAAGAACAGGACAAGAGTCACACTCAAAAAACATTTGGCGTTAAAAATTCAAAGTTAAAATATAGAAAATATTTAGCGGCAGCGTTTAACTACGAGTATTTTATGTACTACAGTATTTTCTGAGATTTATATCCTACCAATGAAGCTATCATCATTATCGGATCTTTTCCGTTTGGGGGCTAGCAGCGAATTTTATGAAAATTGGTAATGTAGTTTTGGTCACTGATTTCAAAAATAACTTTTTTTTTTGGAGAAATGAAAAACAAACATGTTAGATCACTTTAAATAATTAATGTGTTTTTAATGAAAATATCATAACTTAACCTAAGCAATCGTCATGGCGTTCAGTTGACCTAACCGGGCATTCAGTTGACCTAACCTGGCATTCAATTGACCTAACTGGAATTCAATTGACTTAACTGGGCATTAATTCTTGTTTTTTCTGCTACTTTTACAGATCTACCGGGATCCTTCAAAAAACGTATTCTTCGTTAGGGATAATTTAAAGTTGCACTTTTTACTGTTTGACCGACGCTTTTGGCAGCGAAAGAACTGGGTATTTTATCAAAGGAACACACTTTCCCACATTTAGAGCACTTTTTCATAAACAGTCAGTTTGTGACTGACTAAATTTAACACAATCCTCTGTAATTAGTTTAAGCTAGTTAAAACACATATTAATATTTAAAGTGCTCTAACATGTTTGTTTTTATTTCTCCAAAAAAAGAAAGTTATTTTTGAAATCAGTAACCAAAACTACATTAGTATACCGATTTTCATTAAAATTCACTGCTAGCCCCCAAACGGAAAAGACCCTCATTATCATTTAACATGTACAATGATTAGGATTTTCATCAAGATGTGCGGAAATTCTTTCATCGAACAAGTGCCCTCGGGTGATGAGAGTATTTCATCAAACTTCGATGTTTGATGAAATACTTTTCGGGGCACTGATTACTTCAAAATAATTTAATCGAAGTGGGTGGCGCCATCTATTAGTGGAAATGTCAGTTAAATACTATTTCAGTTTATTTTCATTAACCGAGTATAATTACATGCATATCAGTTTTATGTTAATCAGGAACAACTACTAACAGCAACTTAAGTTTTAAGATTAAATACATTAAAAATAAACTTACTTTTCTTACCTGGGTAAGATTCGAACCAATGCAACTGAAAATTCGAATTTTGTGAGCCACCGTGTTACCCACTCGGTCAGAAGTTCGAAATTACTGAGTTTTTTTTGTGTATATACAGGGTGTCCCCAAAAAAACTATATACTCTTTATAGCATCATATATTTTATAATTTAAAAAAAAAAAATATATATATTATATAGCAATTGCCAATGAAGGTAAATTAGTAATCTAAGTGATCAAAATGTTATAGCGAGTTGTTTGCATATAAAATTTAATTAACTACGCCATGTCTGCGAATCAGTTAGTCGACGCATTCAAAAGTGCATTCATGCCCCCGGAGAACATTTTGAGCACTTGGCGTAGTTAATTAAATTTTATATGCAAAAACTCGCTATAACATTTTGATCACTTAGATTACTAATTTACCTTTCATTGGCAATTGCTATAAACAATATATATATATATTTTTTTTTAAATTATAAAATATGATGCTATAAAGAGTATATAGTTTTTTTGGGGACACCCTGTATATACACAAAAAAACTCAGTAATTTCGAACTTCTGACCGAGTGGGTAACACGGTGGCTCACAAAATTCGAATTTTCAGTTGCATTGGTTCGAATCTTACCCAGGTAAGAAAAGTAAGTTATTTTTAATGTATTTAATCTTAAAACTTAAGTTGCTGTTAGTATGTTGTTCCTGATTAACATAAAACTGATATGCATGTAATTATACTCGGTTAATGAAATAAACTGAAATAGTATTTAACTGACATTTCCACTAATAGATGGCGCCACCCACTTCGATTAAATTATTTTGAAGTAATCAGTGCCCCGAAAAGTATTTCATCAAACATCGAAGTTTGATGAAAATACTCTCATCACCCGAGGGCACTTGTTCGATGAAAGAATTTCGCACATCTTGATGAAAATCCTAATCATTGTACATGTTAAATGATAATGAGGGTCTTTCCGTTTGGGGGCTAGCAGTGAATTTTAATGAAAATCGGTATACTAATGTAGTTTTGGTTACTGATTTCAAAAATAACTTTCTTTTTTTTGGAGAAATGAAAAACAAACATGTTAGAGCACTTTAAATAATTAATATGTGTTTTAACTAGCTTAAACTAATTACAGAGGATTGTGTTAAATTTAGTCAGTCACAAACTGCTACTGTTTATGAAAAAGTGCTCTAAATGTGGGAAAGTGTGTTCCTTTGATAAAAATACCCAGTTCTTTCGCTGCAAAAGCGTCGGTCAAACAGTAAAAAGTGCAACTTTAAATTATCCCTAACGAAGAATACGTTTTTTGAAGGATCCCGGTAGATCTGTAAAGTAGCAGAAAAAACAAGAATTAATGCCCAGTTAAGTCATTGAATTCCAGGTTAGGTCAATTGAATGCCAGGTTAGGTCAACTGAATGCCCGGTTAGGTCAACTGAACGCCATGACGATTGCTTAGGTTAAGTTATGATATTTTCATTAAAAACACATTAATTATTTAAAGTGATCTAACATGTTTGTTTTTCATTTCTCCAAAAAAAAAAGTTTTTTTGAAATCAGTGACCAAAACTACATTACCAATTTTCATTAAAATTCGCTGCTAGCCCCCAAACGGAAAAGATCCGATAATGATGATCATAGCTTCATTGGTAGGATATAAATCTCAGAAAATACTGTAGTACATAAAATACTCGTAGTTAAACGCTGCCGCTAAATATTTTCTATATTTTAACTTTGAATTTTTAACGCCAAATGTTTTTTGAGTGTGACTCTTGTCCTGTTCTTTTTAACTTTTTATTATGCAGACAAAAAAGATTTGCCGTTTTTGCAGGAAGCATTTTTCAGACTAGTTTATATATATTACTTACTTTTTGTTACTTTTGTTGAGTTTGAACGACGGTTCAGGATCGACCTGCGGATATATATATATATATATATATATATGTGATATTATTGTTGTAAGCAAAGACGTGGCCATGTCGTAACACCTCTTTCCGTTACAGCAGCATAATTAAACGACGTTAGATCTGTACAGTATAGATGGATGGGAGACCGTCCTCCGCTTTTAGATGATTAATGAACCGTAATATATCAGTGGTGGCGAACCTATGGCACGCGATCAAATTTGCCCGGTACGCCTAAGCACAGAAATTGTTATCCAAAAAATGAGTATAAAATAGAAACTTAATGTTTATAATCTGGTGTAATATATACAAGTTCTGTCAAAACAAACTAAGCCAAATTCAAACCTTTATTAAAACAAAACCATTTATCTAATTAAGTTGAATGTTTTACACAATAAAGTATAGGTAATCACCTATTATCCTTTAAATTTTTATGACGATATCTTTAGAATTGTTAATTTTATTAATAATTAACTAAAAGTGAGATTCTCCTACTTAACATGAAAATTATTTTTTTTACGATATACTGTAGATAATTTTTAGTTTAATAAAATTAAAAGAACTGTTCAATATGATTCCCTTGCATTTCTATCACTTTTTTTAATCTTGGTCTGAATTCGTCTATTGCTCGATTTATTTGCTCTTGAGGGAGCTCTGCCCATTTTGCGATAATCAACTAACGCAAATGATTGACATCCCTTATTCTGTTCCTTACACTCTCTCTGCCAAGTTTTCCCATATTCCGTAGTCTACAGGGTTTAGGTCAGGGCTGTTAGGTGGCCAATTATTCGGTTCCAGAAATTCAGGCACATTCTTTTTCAAATATTCGATGGTTGTTTTGGCAGTATGTGATGTTGCACCATCTTGTTGAAAAATAAAGTAACCTTGACTAGCCAAGTTTCTCATTTCTGGAAGCATTTTCTCAAGCAGGGTATTTGAATAATATTGAATTTTTTCACTCCTGGCTCAATAAAAATATTGAAGTTTTTCCCAACTTGGACACTCCAACAGAAACCATGACGCTAGAAGAAAAGTGACTCCTTGTTGCGTACAGTCTTTCATCTTGGATTTCATTTTTCTTCGCAACATCAGAATAAACCCAGTCATTCTGTGTTTCTTGGTGGCTCTACCGTAAAACGTTTTTCATCCGTAAAAATGTCTTGGAAAGTTTATCTTCAGTTATTATATGTAAATACGTTGATTTCTCAACTCTTTTCTGACAGTTTACTTCTGACAATCTTTGTCCATGCACTCTTTTAAATGGTTTAAATTGCAGATCAGATTTAATAATCCTTCTTACGCTTGATTCTGATATTTCTAGTTCTTTTGATATTTGAGCAGGTGTCATGTGGCTACCAGCTCGATCCTCTTGACTAAGGATACGTTCCTCCACTTTCTGAATATTTTCATCTACTCTAACTGATTTTGGTCGCCCACTACCAACCTTCCTTTCAATGCTTCCTGTTTCATCGATAGTTCTCAATAAGTAATCTAAACCCGATCTAGTCCATCCTTTATAATCGAATTCAGAAAGTAATTTCCTTGCACTATAACCTTTTTCAACTCTATAATGCTTTATAATTATTTTATCTTCATGTGAGAATGGCATATTTAGAGGTATTCACAAAAAATTTAAAATCTAAACAAATTCTGAAAAAGAGAAAAAAGAAGATATTACATAATGAGAAAAACTGAAATTTTCGCAATCTGTAGAAATAACCGCATAACTCCTAAATATTTAAAATAAAGTTATAAAATTATCAAAGATTATTTATGAGCCTTTTATTTATTTAGTGTAAAAAATATTTGAAATCTCTATCAAATTGTGCATTTTATAGAGATTTCAAATTGGCTTAGTTTTTTTGACAGACCCTGTATAAACTTTGGTGGACATGCGAATTTTGTTTATGGTTTACATTTTTTTTTTGACACGCGACTGTAAAAAGGTTCGCCATCCCTGGTATATACTGTCGTTCGGATTCTACGTAGAGCTATAGGTCCCCCATCAGTCATACAATCTCACACGTTACGAAGGCAGTTAAACAACGCCAATTATTATTATTATTCTTTCGAAACGAATTTCCCTGAAATTAATAAATCCATGGTTTTAGTGTAGAGCTAAATGCAGCTTACAAACACTTAAAGAAGAAAATGATGATACACCATAATGGTGAATGGTTAATAGGGAAATAAACTCTTTTATGAGAATGGAGTGAGCAACAAATGAGGCAAATATTTTTTTAAGAGATTCCTGAAAAGCTGAAAGTCAGATTTTACATGTTTGAATTTATTGACTCAAAAACTGCACGGGATAAGTCGTGGTTAATGTTGCATACCGCTTCCCGTCGATCAGCAAAGTTGAGCGACATTGGATCTGATATTAGTTGGATGGGGAACTGTTCTTTGCACCCAGATTATGATGAAACGACCAGTTGTTCGGTTCCGACGTAAAGATGTAGGTCCCCTCTGACATATGACTTTAGATGTTACGAAGGGCGTTAAACAACCCCCCAAACATTACTATTTATTAATGCCTCCACACAACTTCGATTTGGTAAATTTTACTACGGTTCAGTAAACTTTATTACAATATTTTTTTTTTTTGTGTGTGTATGGCGTTGGGATGTTGTGACCCGATCGCCCGCCGAAAGGTGCAGCTGTTGATAAAGCCAATTCCTACCAACGCCATTAGTAAACTATGACAAAACTTTGTCTCTCAGTACCTGGTAATAGCATTTTCCATCCATTTTATCTCTCGATATGTCAAAGGAAACGAGTCCCGGATAACGAATGCACGACCAAACTGTCAGTGGAGCTGTTTTAACGGGTTTACCCAATCGTATTTTGAGATTTTTATCGCTCACTTGTGAACGTTGTGTTTTGTTTCCTTTACTCGTTAAACCAAACACGCATTCATCTGAAAATTTGATCTTTCGAATGAAACCTGCGATACAGAAGGGGAAAGATTAGATTGGGACTAATCCTCCCTTCTTTCTCTCTACGAAGGGCAACAATAGCCTCGGACTCATTTTGGAAATGAGATTTCTGATAATTTATGTGTGTGTGTGTGTGTGTTGTGTGGTGTGTAAAACCAGTGTGAAATGTCACTAATTCGATCGCATCTGACGTGGCGTTTACATGAAGCACTTCGTGAATATGCTTTTTTTAACATTTACTTACATATTGTGTAAACCCGAGGTGTTTGAGGACTAGAGACAAGTTTTCATTAGTTTTTTTTAATTGTGCAAAAATAAAAATTGGTATACATGGACAAACATTTTAATCATTTGAAATAGCTAGGCAGAGGCTATTACATACTTATTCTAGCATTTTCTTCTTTACCTTGTTTACAAATTGAGATTATGATTAGTGGTACAGTTGACCTAACCGGGCATTCAGTTAACCTAACCGAGTATTCAGTTGACCTAACCGAGCATTCAATTAACCTAACCTGGCATATACTGTGTGTGTATATACAGGGTGGGCCGTAAGTTTCCATACATAGGAAAAATTAAACGTTTGTTTTTATGTTACTGATGAAGCAAATTTTTACGTCAATGGAGAGGTTAATCGGCAAAACATACGTTATTGGAGTAATGCTAACCCTAACTGGCTGAGTCCGACGAAGATGCAAGGTGCCGGTAAAGTGATGGTGTGGGCCGGGATATGGGGTGACAGAATTATTGGACCAATTTTTGTTAGTGGAAATCTTAATGCCGAAAGGTATCTTAACATGTTGCAAGAAGAGATTTTCCCATCCCTGCTAAACGAGGAAGGTAACTTCCCAGTTTACTTCCAGCAAGATGGAGCTCCACCTCATTATGGTCTTCACGTGCGTCGGTATTTGGATCAGCAGTTTCCGGATGCTTGGATTGGTCGGCGTGGTCCTGTGGAGTGGCCTCCCAGATCCCCAGATCTCACCCCCCTTGATTTCTATCTTTGGGGGCACTTGAAGGCCATGGTGTATCAGGAAAAGATACGAGACATAAATCATCTAAAGGAACGTATCACCAACGCCATTACAAGCATAACGTCAACTGTGCTAATGCGTGTTCATCAACAGTGGGGAACACGTATTGAAATGTGTTTTCAAAACAATGGCAACCATGTAGAGCATATTATATAAATAAAAATGGTTGTCCATAAAAAAGTTTATTTTTCCTATGTATGGAAACTTACGGCCCACCCTGTATATATATATATATATACTATATATATATATATATATATATATATATATATATATATGGATCACCTGAAGATTATATCCCCCGGCCAGATCCACCTTTATGTTTCTCATAAAAAATTTTATCACAGTAAAATGTTTCTGATATTATTTTTATATTCCTTTAATTTAGGGGCCCTGATCTTCAGATGGGAAAAAGTGGGAGCCTTGATCTTCAGGTGGGAAAATTGGGGGCCCTGATCTTCAGGTGATCCATAATTTATATAATTTATATATTAAACCATCTTTTATGTCGAATTTATTTTAAATATTTTAATAATTTTATAAACCCAAATTGTATATTCACTTTTTCTTATTCAAAGTGGGTACCAGAGACTTGGAAATTTTAATTAAAATTTTTGTTGTTGTTTACATTGTTGAAGAAAGAAAATAGCTTCGACATAAGGAAAATCAACTACTTTAAATATTGGTATTCAGTTTATGAAGCTAAAATAAAATTATTTTAATCATTTTACTGAGTAACAAAACTTTTTAACATCATTTTAGCTATGGTATATGAGTAACAAATTCTGCTGCTGTATATTGTGGAATGAGTTAAGGAAAAGCGTTTAAATAAATTTGAAATGTAAAAAATATGAAAGTTTTCAAATTGGATTATTAAAATTTATGAAGGGAATTGATTTTTTTAAATAGAGGCAAAAAATCGCATTGGTTAAATTTTGGAATCGGCATCGGCTAAACTTTGGAATCGGTACATCACTAATTATGACGGTACTTTTCCGTTATTTGCCCCCTATTATTATTGAATGCCCAGTTTGGTCAACTGTACGCCCTTGACGATTGGTTAGGTTAAGTCGTGATATTTTCGTTAAAACTAACGAAACTATCACGAATTAACCTAACCAATGGTCAAGGACGTACAGTTGACCTAACCGGGCATTCAATATAATAGAGGCAGATAACAAAAAGTACCATTATGACTTAACTTTATTTACTTATATTGTTTATTGCTCATCATTAACTTGGCATTCATGATACAACATAAAACGGGTACTGACCGTAGCCTAAGTCTCTAACTTATGTTAGCACCTTAACTGTGAAGTTAATTTATTTTAAAGACAAGATATTTTTGCATTTTGTGAAGTCCTTGCTAGAAAATAGAACAAAATAAAATAACTTTTGCTTAATTAATTACTTATAGTACATGTGCATCTCCATTAACTAATAAGATTTGTTAAAAAAGTTTTGGTTTTAAATAATTTTTACATACAGTAAAGTAACACGACTAAATATTAAAAAAAAGGAAACTTATGAATCAAAAGTCAAAACCATACCCCAAGTTAAGAACATCAAAATACCCACTAAAAAAAAAATCTTACTTTTGATATATAAATTCATTGTTCCACTATGTAGGGCCTGTAGGCCTTTGTAAGCTAACTTTAAAAACTTTAAAAACATTAAATCCCAAATAAATTAATACTGATAATTAATAAGCAAGCCCCATTCCCTTCATTTGAGCTATCAGAACCGCTATGAAACAATATGAAAACAATCACCCGAAAATGTAACCCTCTCCAATTTTGATGATATTTGGCATATTTTGTGCAAATTTGTTCACCTTTATATATATATATATATATATATATATATATATATAGGGTGGGAGAAAAGTCTTTAATGATTTTATTCATACAAAGATTTTGTTAAATTGTAATTTAATCTTCAAAGAGTTCTCCATCCGCTATGATACATTTGTGAATTCTCTTTGTGAAACGCTTCATTGATATATAAATTCATTGTTCCACTATGTAGGGCCTGTAGGCCTTTGTAAGCTAACTTTAAAACTTTAAAAACATTAAATCCCAAATAAATTAATACTGATAATAGTAATAAGCAAGCCCCATTCCCTTCATTTGAGCTATCAGAACCGCTATGAAACAATATGAAAACAATCACCCGAAAATGTAACCCTCTCCAATTTTGATGATATTTGGCATGCACTTTGGTATGCATGATACAAGAAACACTCATCACCAAAATTTCAGACCTCTGTGACCTTTACTTCTCGAAACAGAGGTCAACAAAATTTGACCTGACCATGAAAATTGGCTGTTTTCAAAATTCCGTAACTCGAGTTCTATTTTTCTAGAATAATGATTTTAGTGGTGCCATTTTGAAGCCAATGCACAGGGCTATCTATAATATAAACGAATTTGGTACTGCAAATCCCCTAATTACAAAGTTTGAAATTCAAATCCTCCTTCAAGTGAAACATTGATTTGTTCAAAATGTCGAAATATCGTAAAAGAGTTTGACTAAATGGAGTGAAAATATTTTGTGCAAATTTGTTCAACCTTTATATATATATATATATAGGGTGGGAGAAAAGTCTTTAATGATTTTATTCATACAAAGATTTTGTTAAATTGTAATTTAATCTTCAAAGAGTTCTCCATCCGCTATGATACATTTGTGAATTCTCTTTGTGAAACGCTTCATTGTTCTGACCATATCGAGTGGGATCCTTTTCAGTTGTTCATTTATTCTGCGGCCAAGGGCATTCACATTTGGAGAGATGAAATCAGGAGTGTAGAGTATGTCACACAAATAAGCTGGAAGTCAGAAATCACATGGGGTTAAATCAGATGATCTGGCTGGCCACTGGATGGATTTCGCCGCCCAACCCCAGAATCTGACGGGCAGCTGCAGAGTAATGTAGCGGTGCTCCATCATGTTCATAAAGCCAATTCCTGCCAACGCCATTAGCAAACTGTGGCAAAACTTTGTCTCTCAATACCTGGCAACAGCGTTTTACATCCATCTTATCTCTCGATATGTCAGAGGAAATGAGTTCCGAATAATCACTGCACGCCCAAACTGTTAGTGTAGCCGTTTTGGGTTTACCCAATCGTATTTTGAGATTTTTTCCGGCCAGTAGTGAACGTTGTGTTTGTTTCCTTTACTCGTTAAATCGAGCACACATTCATCTGGAAATTTGATCTTTCGAACGAAATCTGGATCACTGTTGAACTTTTGTCTCATTGTTTCAGCAAACTGCAGCCGTCTATCAATCATCGTTGTATATGAGTTGAGAGTAAATGGGTTTGTAATCGTGGTACCCCTGTGATTTCAATACTTTTGCTACTGAAAATTTGGAATACCCAATTCCTGTGCTACTTTTCTCGTTGAAGTTGTTGGATTGACTTGAAAATTGGCGAGGAAATTTTCTTTGTTGTTGTCTCCTGTTGCTGTTACTGGCCTTCCCTTCTTGGACCACTTTCCAAAAGTTTGAGCTTCCAGTATCGAAAAGTGGTTGCATTTGGTGGTGGTTTATTATATTTTTGTCGAAATAAACGCAACTTTCTGAACAATTATTATAAGAAATAGTCCACGATACAAGATACACTTTTCTTCTTTGCTGTATTCCATCCTTACTGACATGGTGCTGACTGGGGCTATGACCTAGTGACTTCCTGTTCTAGACTAGGGTGATTCCTGGCCTTGTATAGTTGCTTTGAAAAGTATCGTTACACTGCAATGATATCACTGGGATTTATTTATTATTAACAAATTATTTGTATGTATAAAATCTTTAAAACCTTTTCTCCCACCCTGTATGTATATAGTTAGTATACAAAGAACCTCAAGGAGACTATTAAAAAAGCTACAACACATACTCCCACTTTCAAATTAAATTGAACACTATTATCAATAGGCTTTAGAGTCATTATATAATAGTGAATTTATAGTTGTCATGGCAACTTAAAGTTTTTTAGATATTAAGATTGCTTTCGTGTCAGTTGTTAGAATTAATGAGAATTCTGTGAAATATATTTATTGTATGTATTTATTCTAATTAGTTCGAAATGAATGGATTATATTTGTTATTTATCATATATTATTATTCCGAATTAATTTTCAGATAGAAATTTACGTTGACGTCATTATTTTTCACTACTTAAATGTATTGAAATAGTTTCTGTAATGACGGAGTGACAGTTACAGTTAAAATTACGGTTCGTTATACTTGTACGAATAGATCCACTACTTGCGCACAAACTTTTGTCTTCATTGGAAGATGCAGTTATTTGAGTCTTTTTCGAGGGTAGTGATATTATTAAAACATGGCATAATGATGTGTACGGTTGTTTAACCTTCTTCGTCACCGCAAAGGTGTTGTGACGGACGTAGCCATGATGTAGTGCTTACAACAATGAAAAGAATTATTAACCAATATTTTGTACTCAGGTTAGAAATAAAATTGTAGAGAAGGGATACGCTGCATTCCTTTAATTCAGGATGAATGAACTAGGATAAAAAGAAGTATCATTTGTGTAAACTCAAGAAGAGAGAGAGAGAGAGTTACAGGAGTTACAAGGAAAAGAAGTACCTCAAAGGCCTTGCGGCCATACCGAGGAGGTACCAATGGCAACGGGTGCCATGGAAATTTTATAAAAGTTTATTTTTCTTTCAACTATCCTAGCAGTAGTAGAAAACTGGATAGAAAAGTAGAAGGCTCTCTCCCCACCCTCCGCTCCCTCCTGCCAGAGGCAGGTACGGAAAAAGGTTGAAGAAAATACCTTGACCCTGGAAAAGTAGCCAAGGAAATTTTACAGGAAAGTGGAGAATATATAAATAGCTCTATATTTAGCTTGCTCACAGAGACACCGTGCAAGCGATCTCCTGCAGAGTTTTTCTTATGTTTTAGTCTTGAACTATGAGAGTATTCAGTACTTTGTCTAGCCTATTTTTAAACACATTTACACTTTGACTGGAAACAACCTCTGAGGGAAGTTGGTTCCAGATATTAACTATTTTATAGGAAAAGAAATTTCCGCAGACTGAGGTCCTAAATGTCTTTACACACTCAAATAGTGTGCAAGATTTCGTCTACCCTTTTCTTGAACTGATCCACAGAGGAACTGTTCACAACTTCCGAAGGTAACCTGTTCCTGTGTCACAGATCTTATCTAAAGTAATTCCCACACACACTAGTCCTAAACCGTTTCAAATCCAACTTCCAACCATTGTTGCGAGTTGGGTTATCATTTAAACTAAACATACTTCTAAAATCGACATCGTTGAACCCGCGTAAGAGCTTGAAAACCTCGATCAGTTGACCGCGCAGCCTCCGAGTTTCAAGCGAAAACAAGTTCAGGGCGCGTAACCGTCGATTGTAGCCCATATGCCTAACGGAAGGGATTAACTTTGTGGCCCTCGCCTGCACTCGCTCCAGCCTCTCAATATCTTTTCTGAGGGTGGGCGACCAGAACTGCACAGCATACTCCAGGTGCGGCCGAACAAGGGAATTGTACAGTGAGAGCACAATCTCCTTGTTCCGAAACTGAAATTGCCTCCTGATATAACCCAATAGTTTCTGGGCTTTCTTTTCCACCTCTACACTGTTTCGTAACTTAAGATCGCTGCTAATTAGCACACCTAAGTCCTTTTCTAAATCAGTCACCTCGATATTACTACCCAACATCGAGTAGTCCGACTTGGGATTGGCGTAGCCAATGTGCATCACTTTGCATTTACCCAAGTTAAACGGCATTTGCCATTTTTCGGACCACTCTCCATCCTACCTAGGTCCGCACGCAGTTGCTCGATCGCTTCGGGCGTCCCAACATTGGCCCCAAGCTTGGTGTCATCAGCGAATTTGGCGATCCGACTGACGATGCCACCGTCGATATCATTTATGTAAATGATAAACAACAGCGGCCCCAAAACGGAACCCTGAGGAACCCCACTAGTGACCGAGGCCCAACCCGAACTAGCCCTTTAATTACCACCCTCTGCCGCCTATTCCTCAGCCAGTTTTCAATCCACCTACCTATTTCCCCACCGATACCCAGCGCGCGCACTTTCGCCATTAGCCGGCGGTGAGGTACCTTATCAAAGGCTTTCTGAAAGTCGAGATAAGTATATCAATCGCCCTACTCTTATCGTACTCACTCAACATGACGTGGAAAAACTCGAGCAAGTTGGTGAGACACGACCTATGCCGTCTAAACCCATGTTGGGAGTCCCCAAGCAGCTTGTAGGAATCCAAATGTCAACGATCCTATCAGCTATTATCCCTTCTAATAATTTACCTACAACTGAAGTGAGACTAATGGGACGATAGTTCCCTGGACTTTCGTGATCCCTTTCTTAAAGATAGGGGTCACGTTGGCTTCCCTCCAGTCACCAGGCACCTGGCCCATCTCCAACGATTTGTTGAAGACTGTAGCCAGGTGGGGAGCCACCTGGTCGCGCACTTCTCGCAACACTCTGGGGAGAAACTGGTCTGGCCCAGGAGCCTTAAACGCGCTCAGTTTGTCTATTCTAGCGGCAACGACTGTCGCGGTACATCTAACACTATCCAGGCCAGCACCTTCGTGCCTCACGCCTGACTCGGGATGACGCGGGTATCCTCCCTGGTGAACACTCTCGCAAAGTACTCATTAAGCACATTAGCGATGTCCGCGTCGGAGGTCCGCAGAACGCCGCTTCCATCCCGCTTCCATCCTGCTTCCATCATGCTTCTAATGGGCTTTCTACTATTAACATAACTGAAGAATTCCTTAGGGTTCCCCTTGCAGAGGCTTGCCACCCGTAGTTCTTCGTTACGTTTCGCTAGCCTAACCTTCGCCTTCACTTCCTACACAGTCGGACATACGCTTCAGTGTTCTCTTGGGAACGATTGGCCTTCGCCCTCCTATACGCTACTTTCCTATTTCGGATAGCCGAAGCGATGTCACGATTGAACCACTTAGGCTGCGTTGAAGCAGGGGTGACCGGTTTTGAGGGTATGGCAGCAGACTGCAGCACCATAAACTCGTCCCGGAATGCAAAGAGGAGAGAGAGAGAGAGAGAGAGAGAGAGAGAAGAGAGAGAGAGAGAGAGAGAGAGATTGTGGCCCAGGATGCAAAAGAAGAATAGGCTTCATCCATAAAGAACATACAAGAAAGTTGCCCGCGCGGGAGGCATTTCTTATGCCTGTATCCGTCCCTGGCTTGAAAACTATACCACCACACTATCCGAATTTCCTTTTGTACCCGCTGTACCTACAATCGATGTAAGCTTGCTCATAACATGGCTTAGCTGTGCGTCAAACAAAACCGGTCACGGTTGGGTATAGTTCTTCTGGGTGTTATAGACGGAGAGATGCTCAAGTATAATATTCCTTACATTGTTACCCAGAAAATTCTGCAAGTATATATCCATTGTATCATCTAAATTCTCCACGAAAATTCAGTTTCTACAGCGGTTAGCCCAATTAAAATAAGACTACCCGTAATCGTAGTTTACCACCCAAAAATAACGTGTCTCCCCGAAACCGCAGGCAGTTCAGGAATCATGTACACTAAAAGCTATCCGCTGTGTCTACTTTAGAACGGAACGTAAGAAAGGAGTAAATGTATTCGGCAAATAAATAAAGTATTTCAAGAGTACACTCATAGTAGGTCAAAAGTAGATGGAAAGTAGATGAAACGGTTCTCTTCTTGACAGCGGGGTCCTCTGAAACTAAATGAAAAATACTGTATATAGCGTACACTTCTAAGGATTCAAGAAAATCTTTTACTTTACTCTCAATGTACTTTCGGCCTTACGAGTGTACTCTTTAAATATTTTATTCTGAGTAAGTTTAGTGCCTTTTTATACTCTCATTCGACAGTGCCATATATATATATATATTATATATATATATATATATATAGAGAGAGAGAGAGAGAGAGAGAGAGAGAGAGAGAGAGAGAGAGAGTGCCATTAGGGTGTGTCAATTTTAGGGAGCAAAGTGGTCTTTAGATTTTCAAAGACTACTAGTGACCAAATGATGCATTTTTATGTGCTAAATCGAAATATGGCTTTAAATCCAGATTTGACCACGCCTAGCTACTTATATTTGAAGTTGAAGTTTACGAAAAATCAGCATTTTGCGAGTATTTTTTATTGTATATAACTACATTTTACATACATTACATACAATTAAAGACATTTTGATTGTATTTCAATATAAACTTAGGATATAGATAGGTTTCTTGAACTTGCCAAGGATGCCATATATAACTACATTTTACATACATACAATTAAAGACATTTTGATTGTATTTCAATATTAAAACTTAGAAATATAGATAGGTTTCTTGAACTTTGCCAAGGATGCCATGTCTGCCTTACTCTTGTTCCTGGACATGAGCTCCCTACTGGCCACCTGGCCACTGATGTATGCCTCCCTCCTCTCTTGTGAGTAAACATGTTGTGCTGCTTCAGTTGTCGCCCTTACACACCTCTCTACTGACTGTGTGTGTGAGGGCCATGCAGAAACTTCCATTGGTCTATCCAGAAACTCCTTGATTGCAGCAGTGGTGAGGGAGCAGGTCAGAGGAGGCTCAGTCACGCCAGAGTTCCAGTCAATAAGCTCAGAGAGTTTGGTGGCATCTGGGTTGATGTCAAGAGTCTTCCTGGGTCTGACACTGCAGTCTCCTACCTGTGTGCCCTCATCTCCTTCACCTCTGATTTCCAGTATCCCCTTCACTGCCTCCCTCCTCTCCTCCTCCACCTCACTGCACAGTAGGGCCTGGAGCACAGCCTCAGAGTGTGCATACCAGGCTGATCTCTTCACTGTAGGCATCACTATTCCTATCACCTCATTCTTCTGACTTCTGAGCAGCTCCAGCTGGTACAGTACATGCCTGGGACCCTCCACCCAGCTGTGATTTAACTTGATGTTGAGCCAGTTTTGGCATGTAGACTCCCACTATGAATTCCACAATTATCCTCAGATTCTTCAGGTTCCTGCCCTTCAGCCCATGTTTGGAAATCCACAATCTGTAGAACCTTAGAGCCGTGAGCCGTGGTGACCTACCTACTGTGACAGACTGGCCCAATCTCCAGGAGAGCTAGACTCTGAGGTACCTCTCCCGATCTGATGGCAGTGATGATTCTGTAGCCTATGATTGGTCTGTGCTGAGGTCCTTGACTGCCTCCTGACTGAGATGGGGTAGAGGAGGACCAACAGTGATCCTCGTGAAGTTTGGGTTGATCTCCAGCTCAGTGGCAGTGTCTAACATCTTCCCTAGGGCCCAGACCACTTGTTGTTGCTCAATGTCTTGCTTGCCATCCAGTGCAGTCATCAGGTGTCTGAGACTCAGCTACCCAGTGTGCAAGTCACAGGCAATCCACACCAACTTCCTGCTAAGTTTGGCCTCCACATAATGCATTACTCCTCCCTCCCAGCCAGTATTCACATTAGTACTGTCACTCCTATGGCCAAAATGGTCTGGTCTGCTTCTCTCTCTCTTAGCCAGTTCACCAGATGATCAGCAATGACCCCAGCATGACTTCTCTCCTCTGCAGCTTCCTCTGGTACAAAATGCCACAAATATTTCACACCTGGTTCATTGCACACTGCGTAGTGTTCTTCCTTAATGAGGCCAGGAAACTGCCTGTCACTGCCCTCATCTTCCATCATCACTTGGTGTCGTCTCTTTTCCCATCAAAGAAGATACAGATGATGCCATTTTCCTAATCTCTTCATCAAACTTCTTGACCAGCTCCTTAGTCATCTCTCCTGAACCCTCCCCACCTTGTTATGGTCAATCACCAGTGCTGTGTCAAACTCTGTGATAAGACCAGCATCAATCCCGGCAGCAGTGGCAATCTCTGCACTCTCTCTCAGTCCAGTGTGATGTCTCAAGCTAGCCAGAGCTATGTTGGTGATATCTTCAGTGTTGTATTTCTTCTTCTTAGCCACAGGCAAGGAAGAAGTTGTCGCAGCCTCTGATATGAAGTCTTCGTCCTCCTCTTTCTCCCTGCCTCCTCCAGTATATCTCCAGTCTCCTCCAACTCCATCTCCAGCAGTGACTCCTCCCTCAACTCCTCTTCTTTCTTGGCTGACTCCTCCCTCAACTCCTCTTCTTTCTTGGCTGACTCCTCTGCCTTCCTCCTCCTCTTCCCTCGGCCTTCCTTCTCTGCTCCTGTCTCCTGGTCTCAGGGTGATCAGCTACACCCATCTGGTGTGCCCACACTTCCTACCTTTTCTCTCTGAGCTTTAATGAAGGCAAGCTCCTGCACTGGTATCTTCTGCTCGCTCCTGCAGCTGCAGTCATGTGAACCTCACTGTTGCAGACAGGGTTGCACCCAAGCTCACTGCAGCTCCTGATCACACAGTGACAGGTCAGGATGTCCACCAATTTGTCCAGTTTCATCGTGAACCTATCTTTGACCTCTAGCTTCACATTGCCAATGGAAACCTTCACTGCCTCACCCACAGTGCCTTCACTTTAGCCCTGATTCTGACCTCAGTGTTGATTACAGGTCCTGTGAATAGAGCGTTGACTTTTCTCCACTGAGCCAGTAGCCCTGCAACAATGCCGTTGTTAATTAGGTCATTAACTGGGTAATCCCTCCTGTCTTCCTCACTCATCTCTCTCCTCAACAAACCATACCTCAGCAGATCTCTGGCTGTGGGCAGCTCAGCAGGGAAAGTTCCCTCCCAGTCCCCACTAAATGACTTAGGTGACAACTTGATTTGCTTCGGGTTCTAATTTCTTTCTGACTCATCCGTGGACCTGTGAACAAAAGAAATATCATTGAAATTTGGATAGGCCTACTGATTATGATTACATAAAATTAAGTTAATTGAAATTCTTAATATCTTCCTATTAGCTCAGATGAAAGGTTGTGTGTTATAGGTACAAGACTTAATTATTCAAAGTAATGACAATTTCATACATCTATCATATCAAAATATACAGAAAGTTTGGTCACACATAACATTTCGAATAATTTGAATTACACAATATTTACATTACGAAGTAATCAAAATTGTCAAAAAGGAGGGAAAACACATGCATTCACAATCAAAACTCCAGCATTTGTGACTATGTGAAACTTAGAAACCATACTGCACACCAAAAATAACCAAAGTTGACCACACATATCAATGGCACATTGATATATGATGCTACATCATATTTAGTTTATATTTCAAACCTTTATGGTCTAATATAAGTAGGTAACTGGCTTTTTTAAACAACACAAAGATATTTCTAAGTTTGCTAGATAATATGACATCATTTGAGCATTAGTAGTTTTTTGAATTGTTGACTTACTAAAATTGACACGCCCGAGTGCCATATATAGAAAGCCGTATATAGAGAGGAAGAGGAATACAGAACATTTTTTCCAGTGAGTGCTAATAACATGAAAATAAGCATTTCCTCCTCTGAAGTTTCCGTGGAATCTTTAGTCTCCCGTCCATTCATAACCAAAAACTGAACCCTCTCCACTCGTAACCTATGTTATTGGAGCTTCTAACCTAACTGTGCATCCACCATCAAAATTACACAAAGGAAAAGTAATCATGATACTTTCAAGAACTTTATCAGCATAAATCCACTTTAAGCTCATCAAATTCATCTCGGCGTAGAAAGTTATAATAATAATAATAATAATAATTTGGTAAGGTAATATGATCAAGTTTTAATTAGATAGTTAATCCTCCAAGTTCGCAAAATTTAAAACAATTCGAACTAATATAAAAGAAAATTAGAGATAAATAATTGAAAATCAAGTGTAATGCAATCAAATGCACGCAGTATATATATATATATATATATATATATATATTATATTAGGGTGGTCCATAAAATCAACTTTCGATTTTTCCAGCTCCCACCCCTTAATCTGTGTCACTATAACAAATAAATTGTAAAAAATTTCACTCACATCGGTGCATAATTAGTGCTCGCTCATGGGGTTATATGTTCTTCTCTGAGTCACTCATTAATAGGATCTATTACAGGTGCTAATTAATGCCATTTTCTGCTCTTTCACAGGTTGGAGTGTTAAATATAGCTATATGAAATAGATCTTAATATATTGGTATACCATACATTGGTTTATATTGTTACATTTACTTACGGTGACAGTCATGTCAAAAACACATGGTTTTTACTTCTTGTTACTTTTTCACCATCATGTTGTAAATAAGAAGGACACCAAACAAAGCGCCGAAGAAGTGCTAGAGGAGGTTTTCTCATTTTGAGAAAGAACCCGCATATCAACACGCCGGAAGGACCACTATTGGAGAAGCTTTGGGCTTGTTTAAAGAGTGGCGGGCATTGGAAAAGAACAAGGAAGGTGAAATCCAGAACAAGTCCAAAACGAGACGTCTTTCAGAAGCAAGCTGACAATTTGTTTCGACATTGCACATGGAAATGCTCTCCAGATGATCCAGTTTCAAGAAGATCGCGACTTCCTTCTCGCTCAAAGAGAACACGGTCGGCGGGGCACAATGGGCTCCGTCGACAAAAAATTGGCGGAGAAGGAGCAGAAGGTTGCAAAGCGGAACGCAGAGGAAGACGTCCAAAAGAGGAAAGCAGTCGAAGAGCAAGCCTCGACATCCCAAACAGCCAAACTTGCCTCTTCAAGCTCTGCCGATGACGAGTTTTTTGAAGGAGCCACTGAAGTTGGCCTTCTCCCGCCCAAAAAGAACAAGCCAGACCAAGAATATTCAACTCAGAATTATCTTCAGCAGGACAGGGCAGACAGGACAGGGGTGATTGACCGGATGGTACTTTACATTGTATCAGAAACAGCTCGCAGCCTTGGCCAAAACCTCGAGGAACTGACTCTCAGCCGATCCTCTGTGAAGTGCAGCCTAGAGCATCATCGCAGGCAGCAGGCTGAATCGGTCCAAAAAAGGATTTCATTCCGGACCAGTGGTGGTGCAGTGGGACGGAAAGCTTCTGCTAGACCTTACCAACAACAAGCAGGTGACCGGCTTCCGTCTTAGTGTCCACCTCAGATGGCAACTGCCAGCTCTTGGGAGTGCCAAAAATATCTTCGGGAAGTGGGCAACAGCAGGCACAAGCGGTGTTCGATCTCTTGCAACGTTGGAGACTAAGTGAAAGAGTGGTGGGAATGTGTTTCGACACTGCCACTGTTAACACTGGCCGTCACTAAGGATGTGTTTTGCTTCTAGAGCAGAAGTTGCAGAAACAGCTGCTCTACTTTGCATTGTAGGCATCATATCATGGAGCTAGTTGTCGCCGCCGCGTTCACGGCGTGTCATGACGCAATTTCTGGTCCTAAAGTTCTGTTATTCAAGATTCCAGCAACAGTGGAACTGCATCGACAAAAGCAAGTTCCAAACAGGTGTCGACGATCCCACTTTTGGTCTATCCCTATTATCAGTCAAAGAAGAACTTCTGAAGTTCTCCAAAGGCCAAATCCAGCGCGAAACGTACCGAGACGATTACAAGGAATTTTTGGAACTCGCCATTGTCTTCCTTGGTGGAAATCTTGAATCGCCGATTCGATTCAAGCGCCCAGGTTAGGTGCCACACTCTATAGGGGCAGTTTTTAGAATTTGGAAATTTCGAATAGCCCTTAGTCATATTGTTTGGTTGGATGAGAAAACCCTAAATATGAGTTTGAGCCCGATCGAAGTACATTTAGAGGTTCCGCATCGACCGTTTCTGTTGTACCCTGTGTTCGAAATAATGGATTTATCTGGAAAAACCTGTAACCATGGCACTATTACATATATACAGGGTTGAAAAAAACCATGGTTTTAAAAAAAAAACCAAAAACCAATGGTTTAAAAAAAAAAAAAAACTTAACTCAGATAACTCAATTAGGTACTGGTACTCAGAAATTAGAATTGCTGACTGTCTCATTTTTTAATTGGAAGATGTTAGATGTAAGAAGTGCTAACTTCACAAAAATGAAAATAAACCTAATAACAACATTTATATTTGTAGCTACATGCGTTTATAATGTAATTGATACAGGTAACTTCAATCCTTTTATGTGCAATGCCACTATTAAATAGGCCTGCTAGTGCAAGGTAGCTATATTATATACTACCGTACATACTAGGCTACCCTGAACTGATGGTTTTTAGGTCTTATCAATATAATATAAGTTTTAGTTTTAGAGCTATTAGTTTATGAATTAAATAATTTATGTTGTAAAAATTGAAATTATAAAAAAACAAAAAAAACAGAAAAACATGTTTTTTTTTAAATGTTTAAACATTTGGGTTAAACCAGCCAACCCTGCATATATATTGCTATAATTTATGCATTTCATAAATTTAAATATTTATAATTATATTTGCTTCTCATTGTATATATTTTCACTACTTTTCAGCATTGAGATCTGGCAACAGCGCAACGCCGGGTTAGTGTGGTGAGTCACACTGTCACAGTCTTCAGTCAATCAGTCTCCTTCACGCATTCAACGCGTTCATCTCGTGATGGCTACCGCAAGCTCACTGAGATCCAAGACCGAGATATGGCTAATCGGACACGCCAACCCAGCCCCCTAACGGGAAACAGGTTACCTTCAAATGGTGAAGTGCTTCGCCGGTTTATACAGTTTCATAAGGTGCAAAAACACACTTCTAGCCGAGGCGGCGCGTAATGTGATCGTCGAGGTGTATACTTTCTGGGCTATGGCCAGAATCCCGACCATGACCTCCAAAAGCGCCGCGCGAAAACTGCTAGACTTTACGACAATTGGCAGGCACTGCAGCGCAGCCGGAAGGGGTCCGGCGCCACAGGTGAGGCAGGCCAGGGCGGCCTTCACCGAGGACTCGATGACATTTTTGACGTGGCTCTACGACAACGCCCTCTCCGTTATCACCATCCAGGAGGATCGCGACTTCCTTCTTGCTCAACGCGAAAAGGGTCGCCGTGGTGTCATGTCCGGGGTGGCAAAATCCTCACTGGAATTGAGCAACGTGCATCCGCGCGTGAAGCTGCCAAAGAAAGGCAACGCCAAAAGCAATCAGAGCAATCACTGGCAACAGCAACCCTTACATCATCAAACTCGTCGTCGTCGCCTAATTGCTCGACAGAAGAGGAAACCAATCAACTTACAAAGCGCCGTCGCAAAAAACATTATGACTCAAGACCTAGCGTCGGCACTGGACCGACCAAAACAAGCAACGTGGAGCCGTTCAACTCATGAAAGCAGCTGCTTCCAGTCTGGATATTCAAGACACAGATGAACTGGCTCTCAGTCACGAGATGATTCGGCGTTGGCGATTGCGTCATCGATGGGAAATCGCCAAAGAAGTGAAGATGACGTTCGATCCAGTGTCCCGCTCATCGTTACTGGACGGGAAGATGGTCTCCGACTTCAGCGGCAAGAAGGTCGATCGCCTCGCCATAGTCGTGTCGGCGACGGCGGTGACAAACTTCTCTCCGTGCCGAAGCTGCCTGCTGGAACTGGTCGAGCCCAAGCAGATGCTGTGCTGAACTCGTGGATGACTGGGGAATCGCTGATCGTGTCGTCGGGCTCTCCTTTGAGACACGACAGCTGCCAACACGGGCGTCGTTTCGGGCGCTTGCGTCTTCATCGAGCAGGCCTTCACCGCCAGCTGCTGAACCTGGCCTGTCGGCACCACATGCTAGAATGGTGGCAGAGAAAGCCTTCATCGAGTGCATGGGCCCCTCCTCTGGTCCTGACATTAAACTGTTCTCGCGACTGAAGGAGCGCTGGCAATCCGTCTGCACCGACCAATTCAGCCCATCTCCAAGGAAGACCTTACTAAGCCGCTGCTCAAGGCGCGAGGACGATCTGATCGCGCGTTTCAAGGGTCACATCACCAAGGGCCAGCCGCGGGACGACTACCGAGAGCTCCTGGAGCTGGCGACCATAGCGCTTGGAGACGTCCCCCACGAGGTGTGCGTTCATGCGACCGGGCGCACTCCACCGCGCCCGGTGGATGGCCAAAGTGATATACGCCATCAAGCTCCACCTCTTCCGGCAGCAGCTCCCCATTAAGGCTCGCGAGGCCTGGGGCATCCTGCGCTTCGTAAACTTTGCGCTGCTGGTTTACATCCGGCCTGGTTTACGGCGCCCCTTCCGCCGCTGCCCTCGAACTGACCTGGCGATGCTCAAGGCGCTGGTTGACTACGACAAGGTGGACAAGGACGTGTACAAGGCTACCTCCCCTGTGTTTCGACGACATCTCTGGTACCTGAGTGAACACCTGGCCGCCCTCGCTCTCTTCGATGACGACACTCCGCTGGAGAGAAGAGTCGAATTGCGACGGCCATCAAGGATGTCGAGGGCACCGAGGAGCCACCCAAGCGCATTGCCCTGGACGTCTGCCCGGAGGAGCTCGAGCGAAAGACAGTCGCAGACTTTTGCACGACATCCAGCACGCTTCTTTTCGAGCGGCTCGCGATCAATACTTCTTCCCTAGAGTTGGAGCCGGCTACCTGGTCGAACAATGCGTCCTACCTGGCGGGGAAACGCCGTGTCTCTACGTTGAGCGTTGTCAATGTCCGGCGGAGCGAGGGGTCGCGCTGATGCAGAACTACAATCTCGCACTCACCAAGGACGAGGAGCAACGGCAGTACTTGATGCAAGTCGTTGAGAAGCACCGCAAAGAGCACCCGAGCGCCCGCAGCGGAAATCCTTAATGGGTTTGGAGTACTTTATGGTATATTTGAATTTGCTTCATTTTTATAGGGTGTTACTCCTATTAATCCTGTATAACAATGTATAATCGTATATACTTTATTTCTTAGTTATTATTTTGATTTATATGGCCAGTAGGCTCAGTATATTACTATGATTAATACGGAATAAAATGTTTTTTATTTTAATAATATTAAGTTGTTTTGTTGCAATAAAATTGAAATTGATTTAATGATTTTGTATTATTAATAACATTACACACAGAGAATAGTATCCTGCTACCCAGGCATGGTGGGACAAGTTTATTCCAATTAATTATGAAATAATTTGAACAATATTGTTAAGGTGTTTGCACTGTTTGCTAGTTGCGTATTGGATTGTTATAAGCTGGTTGCCGTTGGTGTGTTTTGGATTACAAAGCATAAACGTATTAAGGTGAAACTTTGAAAAAAAACTTTTGAACCGCGACAAAAATATTAATATAAAAAAAAATATTGGCGATGGAATAAACTTAATGCTATGGAAATATAGCTGTGACTGTCCTCTACGCCATGGTATATGATAGCATTTATATTGACATTGTCATTAGGGTGGATCGATTTTACATTTTTTTCGATTTCTATATTCTAATAGAGACAAAAACTTGCGCATGCATGAGAAAATAGCCTCTGCAAAATCTTAGCTTAATAGGTAATCATCTTTCTGCCCCGGCAGAGCGATGAAAATCATATTTTAGTAGTCAAAAACGTATTTTTAAACCCTAGCCTAGAGTCATAAAATTTTGCGTGTGTGTTATTTCATGCCTAAGCAACGATATAAATGCTATGGGAAATATATAAATGCATTATTTAAGACAAAGAGCCGATCTGAAAATAGTATAATATACATCTGAAAATATGTATAATATACATATTTTCAGATCGCTCTTTGTCTTAAATAATGCATTTATTATTTCCCATAGCATTTATATCGTTGCTTAGGCATGAAATAACACACACGCAAAATTTTATGACTCTAGGCTAGGGTTTAAAAATATGTTTTTGACTACTAAATATGATTTTCATCGCTCTGCCGGGGGCAGAAGATGATTACCTATTAAGCTAAGATTTTGCAGAGGCTATTTTCACATGCATGCGCAAGTTTTTGCCTCTATTAGAATATGGAAATCGAAAAAAGTAAAATCGATCCCACCCTATATAATGTACATGTTACTTTACCCCATGGAGCTGGAGCAATTTCTTAGAGAAACTCATTACTTCTGACACGTGGTACGCCAGAGATGGTCGATGCGGAACCCCTAAATAACCTTCAATTTGGCTAAAATTTCATATTCAGGGCTTTTTCAGCAAACCTAACAATCCCACAAAGGGCCGTCCTAAAAATCAAAAAATGATTTTTATGTGGCACCCTAGCCCAGGTGCGATGCATCACGCTCGCTGGATGTGCAAGGTCCCTGTATTCTATCAAGATGTGGATGTTCCGGGAGCAATTGCAACATCTCACACCGAAAGAGAAAAATGCTTGCAAGACATGAGCATCTTCGCTGTGACAGTCTACCTGAAGACATGGTTCAGTCCTCCGATGGCCGCTTCCGATCCAGCCAGGACCTTTGCCTCCTGGAATTATTGAGGTCGTATCCACAGCAGAAGATCTCCAAAGCAGCCAGTCAGAAGCTGGCAGGACAGCTTTGGTACCTCTATAAAGAAATGATTCCATTGGCCTTCTTCGATGCCGTTGTTCCATCTGCACGAAACGTCTGATGATCGCAGCTATATACAAGAAAGAGGATGGAGAGCAGATTCCAAAGCGTGTCAACCCGCTTCCCAGTTCGTCTTTGGAGAGCCTTGTGACGAAGAATTCGATGAGGCGGCACTTAGGGTTGTGGAAAACTCAGGGTGGTGAATGACTACGCCGAGCGAGCTGTAGCTCTCGTCCAACAGTACAGCGACCGCCACAACAAAAACGAGGAGCAGCTGCATTATCTGCTGCAAGTAGTGTCGGAGCATCGCCGGAAGTTTCCGGATGCCAGAAAAAGCTCTTTGACTGGGCGACAATGAATGGTTGCCAATCATGACACCCACGTCGTAGAACGGATAGTACTCATTATCAGCTCGTGGATGGGGGGGGGGACACAGAGGCGGTGGAGCTGTAGTGCTACCATATAATACCTATACAGTGATAGAAGGATAAATTTTGAAACTCGTGAGCGACCCCTAAATATGAACTGATCGAAACGAAAATTTACCTGCAACATTTTCTCACAGAACCTCACAACTTCAGTGGGTGGTAGCTAGGAAATATTAAAAAAAAATTATCTATATAGTTATGGACCACCCTCATACATACATATATATATATATATATTAATATATATATATATATATATATAGAGCTAAGGCTTTCTGTAACTTAGAAAAATATAGTGATTTACCTATAGGATGTGAATATTTGTAAGGGTCTAATATATGGTGCCATGTCTAAACCTTCTATTCCAAATTGTCCACAGAGGTTTTTCGATTCTTATGATTCCTTAAGAAAGATCAGACTCTACAATGGTCTACATTATTATTTATGTGTGATTGTGAAATTGTGCCCAGGAGAGAATTAAGGATGGATACAAGCCATTTGGACAGCTTATATAAGATAGATCCTATAGAGCTAACAATAGGCCTTGCAGGATTATTTGGCTTATGAGTTTTAATCAGACCATACATATAGGGTAATGACGGCGAAGTACTCAAAAACTGTTTAAGTAATACTTCTTTACCCTTCAAAAGTTGCTTAATTTTCTGTTAAATACACTGTTCACTGTTTCAAGGGGATTGTTTCTTAATTTCACGTAGGTGTCCGAGTCACTCAAAAGATCATACATTTTTTCGAGGTAAACTTCTTTCTTGAGGATCACTAAGGCATTTGATTTATTGGCTTTGGTTATTTGTAGAGAAATTAAATAGTATCACTGTCAATTACAATTTTAGATTGGTAAGCTTTGATGTTACCTCTTTATTTACAAGAGTCCCGGTGGAGGATCTATTAGCTTTTCTTTCGGAAGAACTGGTTAAGCATAATTTGCCATTACCTGTGACTACCATTATATAATTAATTAAGCTGTGCATAGTAGATTCGAAATTTATGCTTAATAATGAATTTTTAAGCAGAAATTTGGTATGGCTATGGGAAACCCCCCTCTCTCCCATTTAAGTAACTTATATATGGAGTTTTTTGGAAGTAAATTATTAAGGAAGATTCTGCCAAATTACGTTCCGTGTTTAGATACGTAAATGATTTCTTTGTCTTTGGAAAGGAACTTTAAATCTCAATGAATTCTTACCCAAGCTTATAATTTAACTCCTCTCTATCAATTTTACAGTTGAAATAGAAAAAGACTCATCGATCCTATTTTTAGATCTTTTAGTATATACAGTAGGTCCGGAAAAAAGTTTAGTACAATATTTACAGAAAACGCACTAATAATTGTTCCTATATACATTATTATTCGGCTCACCACATTAACGTAAAACGAACCGTTTTTTCTTCTTTGTTCCTAAGATGCTTACAAATTTGTAGCCCAGTGTTCATTGATGATGAAATTAGTAAAAATATATAAAATTGCGTTTGATTTAAATATCCAAGAATTGCATAGATAAATCTTTAAAATGGCAAAGAAAACCTTCTACGAGGTAAAAGACAAGACTCCTTATACCACAAAAAAACGTCTTAGCATTACCATTTAAGAAAATTTCCTTGATCTGCCAAAATTGCTGAGGACTTTTAACGTAATATCACGTTCAGAAATTTAGATGTAATTAAGAATTCATTGATTAAAAGCTCCCCTTTAAGAGAACAGGGTTGTGTATATAAAATTCCATGCACAATATGTAATAAATTTTACATTGGTCAAACTGGCAAGACACTAGAATTACATATTAAACAGCATAAAATGTTAGGGGTCGCGCGTCTTAAGGTACTAAGCGCCACCACAGGTGAAAACGTGTTTTTGATGGATATCACTATTTTCACCCTTCCTCATATCGTGGTTTGGGTTATAATGAACCTTACGACACTAGAAGTATGGTTGAAAACCTATGAAGCGAACTACTTTTTTCACCTCTATCGCCAGCTGGGCTCTGCCGCCCAGATGTGATGCGCGTCTTAAAGCCCCAATATCCCGTTCAACTGGTGGGAGGTGATGGGGGTGGGGGTGGGACGCTCGGTCTCTGGGTGGCGGGAACAGCAGGAGGAGCGCGAGCCAATGAAAAACATGGCAGCCACGCCGCTCTGCTTTCTGATTGGCCACCCGCTCCACGCGCCGAGAGGGACACGACACAAACATCCCGCCAGTACTTTAAGACTCGCGTTGCTGTTAGCAGCGTCCTGTATTCGTGCTCATATTGCTGAATATTGCGTGGATTATTCTATTCACCCGCTTCTAACTATTATCAACGTGTGCAGCAATGCTCACCGTGCTATTGATAGTGATGAAAAATCAATGGAATCATTCTGTGCCAGAAATCGCACCCAAAAGAAATTCGGCATAATAGAAAATCAAAAATAAAAAAAATTATATAAAAATATAAAATATGAAAATCTATTCCAAAACTCATCAACCTCTTCATTAGCATACTTAGAACTCTAATTTATGCCAAAAATGAACGTTCTAGCTCAATTAATAACAGAGATACTATTGCCAGAATATTGCTGAACTTTGGAGGCGATTTCTGGCGAATTTTAATTTTGGCGCTTAGGTACTTTAAGACGCGAGACCCCTCATAAATACAGTTTAAGACTGGCCGGGAATCTAACGCCATTTTCATTCACGTAAGAGATACTAATCATCTCACTGACTGGAAAAAATGTCTCCAAATTAAGTTTTAGTAAATCTATTGTTAGTAGAAATATAATTGAATCGAGTGTGATCAAAATAATGCTGATTTTTTTTAATATTAGGCCCTGGGCTTTACAAATTAGACTCGTACATTGTTTGAAAGGTGATGCATTATTTTGACCGCATTCTTGACACTTAATTGTTTTGTTTTAATTAAATAAATATTATTTTAATAATTGTTATCATTTTTATGTGTACACTTTAATTGTATTATTTTTTTTATATAGTCTTTATGTACTCGATAGTTTAGTAGACTTTAGAGCAAGTTATCTATTGGAGAAGTTTTTAGCTTGTTTTTAGATTGAGTTGCCTATTGGGAAATTTTTCGCTTCACCAATAGGTAACGGAATATTCTGAAAGTAGCACGTGCTGATGATGCGCCATGTCCTTTGTTTCCTTAGACTACTGCATTCTTGCTACTTAATTGCCTGTTTTAATTAAATACTATTTCTAGTATCTGTTATCATTTTTTGTGTACATGTTAATTGTATAATTTCCTTATATTTTTAGTATTCGATAATTAGTAGCCTTTAGCCTAAGTTATCTATTGGAGAAGTTTTAGATTGTTTTTATTGTTTTTAGATTGAGTTGCATATTGGGGAATTTTTTCGCTTGTGTATTTAACTCATCTACTTTGTGAATTCTGTCTATTTCTTTCTTGTCCCTGAAGATGTGAATATATTACGAAAGCGCTCGGACTTCGTGTTTCCTTTTCCTTTTCCCTGTGGTTTTTGCTTATTAAAAAGATCACGTGTTGCTTTGTGATTTCTTTGCACACACACACACACATACACACACACACACACCCATATATAATTATTATATATATATATATATATATGCGTGTCTGTGTGTGTTTTGCCGACCTTATCGACCTGACACTCACCACTGCTGTTTTGATGTTTTGTTAATTGCTATTGTCTGCCGAACTGGTGCAGTTTTTCCTTTTGGCTTTTCATTTTTATTTTCCTTTATATATATATATATATATACTACGTATATCAGGAAAGTTATGAGTGAGTTGTTGTTGTAGAAAAACTGAAAGAAGGTTTTTTTTTTGGCTACGACTAAAATAATTCTGGGTCTTTTCAATGCAGCCAATATTTTTCTCGCAGTTTCATTATAACTTAATTTGTTTCAAAAACTTTCAAGTGAGGAGATTTGGTTACGTCGACGTTGATCCTCATACTCTTCTTGCAATTATTTTGTATGGATTATTGGAAGGACAAAATCAACAGGAATAACCCAAGAACAGCTGACGTGCTGAAAATTGAAATCACAGCTGTAACAATGTAATTGAGGAAGATATTTAGCACGAACTACTAACTGAGTCATTACTGATCAATTGGAAAAGTTTTTCATTAAAAAAAAAATCCAAACTATATAATTTATTTTCATAAAATTTATTCAAATTCACAAACGGAAATAGTTATTAAAAACTAAAAATAGCCCTTTCTTCACCTTCCCGTATATTCTATATATATATATTATAATATATACTGTATATTTAGGAAAGTTTTACAATATACTCGTATGGTGAAACTTTCACCTACAAAATTAGCTTAGGGAGTTAAGTAACCTTCATATCTACATTATTTGTAGCTCGCATACATATCCATCGGTACTGTGCTCTCGCCAAGTGTTTGTCAGTGTGTCAGGGGTGACGGTGTTCATTTCAGCACAACTCGATCCATAAAACTGTAACATTTTCAGGCTTCTCCTAAACATTGTATTTCACAAAGCCCCATTGGATACAGATCAAATAGAGATACAGTAAGTCGGGTGACCTTTGGAGGACAACACAATGGGGTCACTTCTTCCAATCCAGCTGTTTGGGAATCGTTCGTTTACATACGTGCGCATTGTTGCCGAAGTGAGGGAAGGCGCTCCATCGTGTAAAAAAAAAATATTATATATTATAATATATGATGAATAAAACCACGAAGGAAAGGAAACACAAAAAGGTGCTCAAGCGCTTTCGTCTAATGACATCCTCAGGCTGTCATTAGACGAAAGCGCTGAGCACCTTTTTGTGTTTTCTTTCCTTCGTGGTTTTATTCATCATAAATATTTTTCACGTGTTACTTTCTTGAAATAATTTTCATATATATTATATATAATATAAACCACACACACACACACGAGATCTGTTCAAAAGTATCTGGCATGGTGTTTATTTTAGAACAAGGTCACGCTTGGAGTTGTGACTGTGTTTAAACATGTCTCTGCACGTAGAGAACAAGTTTGACTGATAGGGTTGCATTTCACTGTGTGTCTGTCCTGTGGTGAGCCGAATAAATTAAACGTGTTTGTTTCGTTGCGATTTATTACGGTGTCAGTCATACTTTGTTTTTTTTTTTATTGTGAAGTGTTGTGCACCATGAATATGCTCCACAG
>JAJOZX010006139.1:0-274220 GCA_023014485.1 Bathynomus jamesi
GTTCTTGTCTCTGTTCAAATTAGTTTAGCCTCGGAAACTGCAGTGTAAGGTAGCTAGATCCATTATTCCAGTGTACTATTGTTTAATTTTTCCAGTGTATTAATTTCACATTTACTATATGTAGTTAAAAATAGCTTCTTAATTTTTATTGTAAATCTGTATAACTTAGAATTTAACCCTCTTTTCTCAGTCTTTTAAATTTGTCTTTACGAATAGGTTATAGAAATTTTCTGTTTTGTTTTTCATTCAATATTGATTTTAATTTCCATTGTTATTAAACAGCCTGAAGATGAGCGTATTGCTCGAAACGTTGCGCATTAAGAAGACTTTTCATGGCATTTACATTTCTCCTTGTCATTGGATTTCTCCTAAATATTATATATGTATATATATATATATGTATATATATATATATGTATATATATATATATATGTATATATATATATATATGTATATATGTATATATATATATATAATATATATATATATATATATATATATATATATGTATATATATATATGTATATATATATATATATATGTATGTATATATGTATATGTATATATATAATATATGTATATATATATATATATGTATATATATATATGTATATACACGGTGAACCAAAAGTAGGTGGACAGTAGGTTGAATACGGTTTGTGTTATATTATAACTATGGTGTTCATTATAACTATGGTGTTTGTGTTATATTATATTAAATATAATACTAAATTTATTTAAATTTTATTTTGTATTATAGTATACAAAAAAATTTAATATGTATTCTCAAATAAAACGTTATCATTTACTGTCCACCTACATTTGGTTCACCCTATATATATATTATATATATGTATATATATGTATATATATATATATAATATATATGTATATATATATATATATGTATATATATATATATATATATATGTATATATATATATGTATATATATATTATATATATATATATATATATATATATATATATATATATATGTATATATATATATATATATATATATATATATATATATATATATATATATATGTGTATATATATGTGTATATATATGTATATATGTGTATATATGTATATATATAATATGTGTATATATGTATATGTATATATATATATATATATATATATATATATATATATATATATATGTATATATATATATATATATATATATATATATATATATATATGAATATGACCCCCCCTCCCTCAATTTCTTGCAAATGCCCTTTTTTTTTCAAGTACATATGCCCAGAGCTGGGCAATAAATACATTGAATGTATTTAAATACTAAATACATGGGTGAAATGTATTTAGATACTAAATACAAAATACATCAATTGTATTTAAATACATTTGTAAATACATTTTAAATACATACAAATTTTAACATATGCATTCACTAATTCATGTTTTGATAAATTTCTACTTTAGGGGACACGGTGAATTTCGAAATAAATACACCACTCGATAGATCAGACGATTTTAAAAGCTTTTTCATCAATGAATTTTCCGTCGCAAATTGGATTGATTGCAACGAATTAGTTACACAGGCCCACTTAAGGCAGAGCCGTTTTGTACGATTATTCGGTCAATTTCAAGATATTTTTTGATGTCTAAAAAAACACTTACCTTCAGATGAGTGTACAGAATCGTTGTAGCATTGCTTGCAGCAGAGACTTCGTGTTTACACAGCAAGCAGGTGCACTTTACCTTATTAGCCAGGGCCGGATTTACTTGCTTGTGTGCCCTAGGCCAAACCTTATCAGTGCCCTCCCCCAAAAAAATATTATATATATATATATATATCGTAATATTGTAATGTAAAAAAAAAAAGAATTACAACATAATGTAACACATCAATAATTTTATTCAAATTAGTTTTATATCATGTACAACTTATTCTTACACAAAGGAATAATGGAAAAAAATACAGTCAAATTGAAGCATAATAAATTTTGCAATAAGAATTACAACATAATGTAATACATTACACATTAATAATTTTTAATCAAATTAGTTCCATATCAAGTACATCAAAGTAAATCAAGTTCCATATCATGTACATCTTACACATAGGAATAATGGAAAAATACAATGAAACTGAAGCATAATAAATTTTGCAAGCACAACTATGTGAAGTTCAAAATGACTTTTTCCTGCTTTTTTCTATGGCAAATTTGTCAATGATACTGTTTGTGTCAAGGGATTGTAGGAGGTCCCCAGTGGGCCCCCAGTTACTGGTGGGCCCTAGGCCAATGGCCTATGTTGCCTATTGGAAAATCCGGCCCTGCTTATTACCCTCTTTAGATTTAATTTTAAAGTATTTTCCATCAAACAGAGGGTGCACTAAATTGTTATCTGCAGATATATATCTGTTTGATTCACCGGATTTGCTTGTTGAAGCCATGACACGCACACGATAAAGAAATCAACCGCTTTCGACTAAGAGTGGCACACAACTGATTGAACTGACACGTTGAAACATGAACCATGCTGTACTACACTGTCGACGCGTCGTACTGTGCTAGTACAGAACGTGTATTAAACCAGTAAAAGTATTTACATTTTTATATTTTGAGTATTTAAATACATTGTATTTAAATACTCATTAAAGTATTTAAATACTATATCTAAATACATGAAAAACAATGTATTTATAAATACAGTTCTAAATACACAAATGTATTTAAATACGTATTTAAATACAAATGTATTTAAATACTGCCCAGCTCTGCATATGCCCTATTTGAATGATGTGTATGCCTCTGAAAATAAATTGTTTCTGTAAATAGATCATCGTTATTTTATTTTATTCAGTTTCTATTTTGAGTCTTTATCTGTATACAATGTACTTTCAAGTTTGTTGTTGCAGTGGTTTTCACAGGTGCCCTGAGTACTGGTGCAGCCATATCACTATTTTTATCTTCATCTTATTATGATACCAGGCCCAGGCCCGGATCTAGAAGAATGGGGGCCCGTGGCTAATATTTTTTTTGGGGGCCCCCTTGGCTACAATTTTTATTGTATAAGGATTATAAGCTTTGTTTACGAGGAAAATTAAAGGTTTTCAGAACAAACATATTACTTTACTTTATTTATTTAGTTTTCAGAACAAACATATTACTTTACAAATATTTTACTTTATTTTACATATTATATTTTCCTGAATTAATAATTTTATACACACCTACCTACTGATTATGAGCTGGCAACCAATTGAACCGACGAGCCTTTTTTTGTGCAAATTCATTAATAATATTTCGAAAATCGACTTCTTTGGCCAGAGCATGTTCAACACAAAGAATTGCCAGTGACTGTAATCGCTTTTGCTTCATTGTTGAACGTGTGCAACATTTCAGTCGCTTTAACTTAGAAAAACTCCGTTCGCCGGTACAATTGGTCACCATCAATGACAAGTACATTCTGGATGCATTTAAGACATTGGGGAAAACTTCTCCAAATTTGGAGGCTCCCCTCAAATGCGGGGCCCGTGGCTGCAGCCCACATAGCCCACCCCTAGATCCGGGTCTGACCAGGCCTGTAGCCAGGGGGAGGTCGAATGATCCTCTCCCCGTTCGACCCCCCTTGACAGGAAAGGTCCACTTTTGTAACCATAGTTATAACCAGTGTTGGGCACTAAAGCGTTAATCCGATAACAGTTAATTAACGAAGTTAACTTTTTTTAACGGACTATTAACGGAAGTTAATTTCCATTTATCGTTATCGGACCAGTTAACTTCCGATAACTCGATATTTAGTCTGTTAAAGTCCGTTAACACGTTAACTGCGAGGAGTCATTCACGGAAGATCACCGCTCCGCGAATGAATTCAATTCGCCATAACTTCAGTCTGCCAATTCCGTCCTCTGCCGCAGTGGAACGGCTCTTCTCTCTCGGCAAGGACATCCTGAGGCACAAGAGGTCAAGACTGGCAGTTGGGCCTAACTTTGAGAAGTTGGTCTTTCTGAAGGGCAACCAGCACATTGTGTCAGTCTTTAATAAATGTGCCTAAAATTTAATTTTACCTTTCAGTTCCCGCCATAATAATTCTCTGGTAAATTAAAATTTAGTTAATGGTTAGTGGTTACAAGGGTTTCAAAACATGTAATCAGTACATTTTTTATTAAAAATATAAAAAAAAGTTATTAAGCAAAAAAGTTGCAAAACTTGATAAAAATAGTTAAATACCTATTTATTGTTGGATTTTGCATAAATAAACATTTTCTATGGGTTTTAAAACTTTTTTCCTTGATTTTTTTAAATGTTAGTAAAGAAATAATTATCGTTAACTTCCGTTAACTTTGTAGTAAAATTATCGGATTATCGTTATCGGAGTTAAAAATTGGGGTTAACGGATTATCGTTATCGGAGTTAAAAATTGGGGTTAACGGATTATCGTTATCGAAGTTAACTTTTTGGTTAACGGTGCCCACCACTGGTTATAACTTATGATGTGATATAATATGTAACATCATTTAGTAAATAAACGCTTGCATTTTTTTGCATTTTCTTTTGAAACCACAAACTTCTCTAAAGTACTCTAAACCCCCTTCCGCAGTGACTAGGACGTTGCACCAAAAGGTCCTTTCTACAATTTCGACACCCCTCCCCAGTGGCGGTCCTAGCTTACATGACGCCCTGGGCGAACCTCACCTTCAGCGCCCCCCCCCCTGTTCGCCAACACACACACATTCGAATCCCCCCAAAATAAAGGACAGACATAACTCTTTCACAAAATAACTTTTTATTGGACTAATTGTTGGAACTTCAGAACCAAAACAAAGACTCAAATTTCTGAATTTTACAAATCCTTCATCACGTAAATAGAATAACTCACTTAAGAGAATGTAATTATGATACTATGAACAGGAAAAATACAAATTAAATTGCACAACTGCCATAAATAAACTAGAGATCAAATTTCTAAATTGTACAAATGCTCTATCACATAAATAGAATAAGACACTTAAGAGAGGGTAATTATTATGCTACACTTTGAACAAGAAAAAATAAATTGCACCACAGCACAACTGCCATCTAAAGCCTGACTCTTCTTACCTTCCTTGATGCAAAGTCATTGATCTTTTATTATTTATTTTATTTTATTTTTTATTTTTATTTATTTCTTTATTTATTTATTCTTATTTTTATTTTTATTTTTTTTGCAGGCGCTCATGCCGCCCCTCCACAAATGCCGCCCTGTGCGGCTGCCCATATTGCCCATATGAGGAACCGCCACTGCCCCTCCCCCCCCCACTTTGGAAGTCCTGGCTACGGGACTGGATAGTTCTTTTAATTGGCAAGACATTTGTAATTGTTTGAAATTTTTTCTGTGATAATTGTTGTACCCAAATTAGATTTTTATTTCGTATCATTTGAATGAGACTGATCTAACAATACAATACAATACAATCGATCTTACACTCGTTCATTGATGGTCTATTTTAAGAAACAATTTTTAGTACTGTGCCCTTTTACTTTAGGGGATGCATTTTTCTTTGGACACCCCCTTAGTAAAATGCTTAGATCCGCCCTTGTCACTTTTTCCTTAAAGCCATAGTCAGAATAGTATACATAGTCTCGCTACTAGACTATGTGTACTACTATCATAGTCGATATATTTATAGTCTAGGAGATTACTCTTGTAAAAATGCCTGCGCTTCAAACCCCCACGGAGTAGCCAAATAGGTACAATATATACATTTTTAAAATGAGGGTGAATCGGGCACATTTTATTAAGTAATTTAACGTACAAAATTTATTCTTATTAAATTAAGTAATTTAATTTATAATTTCTTAATTAATTAATATTCTTAAAAATTGCAATATTATAATCATGCAACTTGGACGGAGGATATTTTTGCAGCCAATCAAAGATCCTGGGGGTTGAAGACGTAATGCCTCGATTGTAAATAAAAAATTAATGGCGTCTCATATTCAAAGCATTTAAAGTTAAAGTTATATATTGTAAATAAATGCAAAATGCCTTTAAAGTGTGCCGCGGTAATGACGTCAGCAATGACGTGAAAAGAAAATGGGAGACAATTGACTGCTTTGGGGGATTAGAGTCAAGAGTCACTAAGGGTGACTGCAGGGTTGCTAGATTGGGCTACAAGTAGCGGATTACGCTACTTTTCAAGAGAGTACGCTACTTATTTTTAATTTTGGGCTACTCGCTACCTTTTGGGCTACTTAAAAAATTGTTTGGGCTACAATCCGCTACTTTTCGGTTTCATTTCAATATTCAAATTATTTTTTGTAAATTAGTAATAATTTCTAAATTAAACAGAATATGCTAGTGCTACCAATAATAAATTGTTTTTATTCGAATCTAAGCTATTTCCAGACATCTATATTATTGTAATGAAATATAATACATTCCCAAATTTATCAAAATAATTTTAAAATTTATTATTTCAAATGTTATGTTTAAAGTTTAATCTAATTACATTTAGCGAATAGCGAATATCTTGAGCTCGAATTTATAGTTTACATGTATGTAACATGTTTAGCCTCGCTTAAAGTTAGATGCCTCATGGCAGAGCAGAGTTGCCAGATGCTTATTCTTCAGCTCAGTAATCTCTAGTCTAGATATGAACCAAATATTTCCTATTATTATTTAGTCATTTTATTTGGAGCAAATTCACTTTTATATAATATCTAGAAATTTTATTTGTCTCCAAAAAATCCTAATTAATATTTACAAAATTTTGTTCTGAGTATGTGGTACAATTGCCTCTCCGGGGCCGCCGCCCGCGGCGAAATGCGAATGAGGAATCAGTCAGCGTTAATTAGCTTCAATGACGTGTTGTTGCAGATGTTTTATTCAGTGTTTTAAATCTGACAATTTGCAAAATAAAGATAAAAAGTATACATGTATGGTTAATTGTTAAATTCAATTAAATGAGAGACCACTGTTTAATTTTTATTATTCAGATATCATACCCTTTAAAATTACAATGAGTAAGTGGTCAAAGTATGATAAAAAGTTTGACAGCATGGCTGCGAGATCCTCAGTTTTCAAAATGGGTAAAAGAGATAAAAGATGATAATACGAAAGTTTTGTGTAAAGTGTGTAAGGGTAACATCCACCAAAACTAAGCTACGAAATAGGATGGGGCTGCATCTTCTTTCTTCAATATTGAGACTGAAAATGACGCTTGAAAAACAAAATATTTGTTGCTATAATTTTTCTCCAACTAAGGCCATGCTGAACTATAATTCAAGTATATACGAGAATGAATTGAGTGAAGAAGAGAAAGAAATACTCGATACGTTGGAATTTTTAAGAATCACTTTGACTATGATATAAAAATCATGCTTTCTATATTTCCTGAGTTTTCAAAAATAAATTTCTTTATTGGGCTACTTTCTACCAAAATCCGCTACTTTTTCTAACTTTTGTGCTACTTTTTAAAAAATTGATCTGGCAACCCTGGGTGACTGGGTGAGCAGCTGCTCGCTGACTCAGTCAGATTCCCCCCCCCGCAGGCTGAAAATGCCAGAAGCCCAATATTGTACATATACCTACCTTGTACCACTATGTATTGTAATGCATAAATTTCAATGCACCAAATTTGGCCCAGCCCAATGATATTTGTGCAAGAATGGCTGACATTATTTTTTTATTTGAGTGCGTTGTCAAACAGTTTTAGGTATTTTTCAGTAATATATATTTTTCATGTTATGTAATAATTTTCAATCATAAAAACCTAAACTAAAATAATTTACAATTTCGATATTATTGAATATATTGTTATACTCGTATGTACAGTTCCCCGCATGTGTAATGTTCCTTGCCTCACAGGCGACTCTGTACATGTGGCAAAGCCGCAGTAATAGTCAAGGTACCCCAACTAGGGGAAGGTCGGGTGAAGGTGGTACAACCGAGTCCAACAACATATAACACAGACATATATATTTAAAAGACAATTGAATGTGCAGTCATTGACATGCAGGTAATTATAATGTAATGTCTGTGTTCATGAAGATAAACAATTAATATGATCGTGAACAGCGCTGAACTCCATGTACTTTACTGGTCTTATACAGTAATAAGGTTCCATTATGATTACTACAAGTCTATATGCCGAGCCGTATTTATACTACTTGAGGCCCGACGCGCAAAGGCAGACTGAGACCCCTTAGGCTTTAGCCATGAAAGAAAATTGTAAAAAAAAAAAAAATAGAAGCAACTGATTTGGCGATATATATATATATATATATATATATATATATATATATTATCCCCGCAAGGGGGTTCTAAGCTCGTGCTCTTTGTGCTCGTTTGTACGTGCTTGTTCCTGGAGGTTTCACGTGCGCCCTCCCGGCCCTAGCACCCAAGGATGATGGGGCTCGACCCTGCAGTCCTTGTCATCCTTGGTCTTTTTCCACTTCGACTGTCCCCTCCACCCTTTCTTTTTCCTCTCTTTCCTCTCACTTTTTCTTTGTTTTTCCGCCGAGATATGCCCTTTTAAATAGAGGCGAATCGGTTCTTCCCGAACTTAAAAAAAAAAAAAAAATATATATATATATAAACTAAATTTTTTGTTTTTTTATTTCGCGAAAGAATCACTAACCACCATAATTTATGGATTTTGTTATATCTGATTCAATAAATAAGGGGGATAGATTCGACCTTTTTGTTTGCAATAAACTACTAATTAAGTAATACTTAATTCTTTTTAGAACTGAAAAGGACCGTTCACCACTTGTGTTTGTTACAGGCATCGTTAAAAATTTTAAGAATGGTTTCTACATTTGGAAACGTCGATTTTAGGCCATTAAGAATAACAAAAACAACAACAACATCTTTATTGCGGATCATTCACAATCCATAGCCATTTAACCTAACATACAAGTACAATCTTACGTATTCACTGAACTTGAAACAAAAATAAGGCCAACATAGCCACTTAACCAGCATACTGGCATACTGTTTGATTAATTATCTGACAATTTTATGTATATTATTATGAGGCTACATGAGACATATTATAACACTTTTAACACTTATTATAACATAACTTAATATGCATATATAATCTTTGCTACATTACAAAAATAAGGTAATGTAAACCAGCAGTTGTCTGAACCAAGACTGACATATAGATGAGAGGTATACACTATACAGTATCTGAAGGCAGGACATTGTACAATAACACATTAGAGCTGTTTTGGACCCTAGTGATGAAATTATATATATTCTTTCAGATTAACATTTGGCTGGTAGGTAGGTTACGCGTAGTAAACATAAAACTGGCACTGCACCATTTTGGTTCCCTACATAGCATACGAAAAATATTATTATAAGCAACAGAGTTTATTCATGGCAGTTTTTGTATAATTCCACCACAGATCGAATGTATACAATGTAGTACAGTAAGTTCTAAACAGATATATTTTAAATGATTCAGAACACATACCAAATTTCCTTACTAGCATGTTACCTTGTACATACAGCTTTTTACGTTGCCTCTCAATATCGAGTTCATCTCGCAGCTCGTGAGTAATTACATGACCTAAGTATTTACATGTGTCTTTGACAGGTATAGTCTGACCATTCATTTCAAAAGACCCACATGATGCATGTTTCACTAGATTACATCTAAAAATCAAAATACAACTCTCTGCCCCATTATAGGTGGTCATTTTCTATACCATATTGTTCACAGATCTCTAATAGTACTCTCAGCCCATGGGGAGAGGGTGACAGAAGAAGAAGGTCATCAGCATGCATTAAATGATTAATTTTTTCCTTTCTAATGACACAGCCAGTACGTGCAGTTTTTAGTTCCTTGGTAAGGTCATCCATGTATATACAGAAAAGATAGGATGATAATATACCTCCTTGCCTAATACCACTAGTTACCTTAAAACCTGGTGATGCAGTACTTTTCCATCTTACAAACACGGTCTGCTCTGTATACCAGAATGCAAGTATCTTAAGTATATATTTAGGTACCCCTCGACACAAGAGTTTCTTGAAAAGTTTGTGATGGTTAACTCTATCAAATGCCTTTGATGCATCCAAAAAAACAGGAATATACATTGCTACTTGACATCTTGTACTTTAGGACGGCTTCCTTTAGCATATAAATACACATGTCAGTACCATGTTTCACTCTAAAACCAAATTGATTGTCATAAGTCTGCAAGTAAGTACTTATCCTATTATAAATGACATATTCTACTGTGATAGCGTGGGGTAGACACCCCAGTTAGGTTACTTAGGTTCTAGCAAACAATCAAAAGCACTTACCGGTGCGTTGAATTAGGTATTCCTTGAAGCCTACCGTTTTATTCCTGTGTCCCACAACAGCCTACCTAACTCTCTCTTACATTACCCCTAACTATACTTAAGTACGAACAACTTCCTACCCGATTTGTTACCTTAGATTCATCACCTAATTTTACTCAGCACCCAAGATTAGGTCAGATAGGAAAAAACATGTCTAGGCCAGACCAAAGCAATACGAACCGCCCGTTGGTTCGTTTATGGCTTCGTCTTGCCATTCAGCTTAGATTTAGTGATATTTACTCTTTAGTGACTTTTAGACTATATACATATATATACATACACGTCACCTCACTCCTCCCCTACAAGTTTAGTCTGTCAGGGGGATGAGGGACCCTAGACGACCTGCGGAGCGGGGTTGATGTAGTAGGATCAGGTGCAACCTGTATAGGCGGGCAAGTTGAACCATTTTCCGGAGGATCAGTTCTCTCTTCCGGAAGACTCTGGTCTTCTGCACTTCCCGTTCCCATATCTGGTCCTGATGGCGTTTAATAGAACGACCATCTTCTAGTTGGCACTTGAAGGAAACAGGGCCCGTTCTCTCCTGCACAGTTGCAGGAACCCATTTTGGTCCAGCCCCATAGTTGCGAATCACAACTGGATCATTAGGTTTCGCTTCTAGAACTCTCCCTCTTTTAGTGTCGTGGTACAACTTCTGTTTTTCCTGATGGCGTAAAACTCGTTGTTGTAACATTTCGTTTGGACGTAACAAATCAAAAACTGAACGAATTCCCCGGCCAATCAGAAGTTTAGAGGGAGACACCCCTGTCGTGGTGTGTGGTGTTATTCGATATTTAAACAAAAATTTATCCAACACCACTTGCATTTCCTCCCCACGAGAATGACGCAAGGCCGACTTGAAAGTACGGACCATGTTTTCCGCGAGACCGTTAGTAGATGGGTGGAAAACACTAGACCGGACATGTCTAATGCCATTTAGGTGGACGAAGGAACGAAATTCCTCATGGTAAAACAAGTACCATTGTCGGAAACCAGGACTACGGGTAAACCCCATCGAGCGAAAACTGAACGGAGTAAGCGAATCGTTACACCGAAGTCGTGGAAGTGGTTGGAAAAATTTCCACCCACTTAGAGTAGGCGTCCACCATGACTAGGAAATAAATATTATTTATAGGACCTGCATAGTCAACATGGATCCTATGCCACGGTATAGTAGGCCATTCCCAAGGATGAAGTGGACTTTTCCTTGGGAGATCTCTGTTCTCTAGGCAGCTTTGACAGGAACGAACCAATGATTCGAGTTCTCCATCTAAACCAGGCCACCAGAAATAAGCTCTCGCCAGCTCTTTCATTTTTGTTGCGCCATGTGTTCAGCGTGAAGTTCCTTCACTAAATTCGACCTGCCTTTATTTGGAATAATCACTCTGTGGCCCCATAAGAGACAGCCATTTTGAATAGAGAGGGCCAGACTGACGCTGAATAAAAGGCTGTAATTCACTCTCAACCTTAGTAGGCCAACCAACTGAGAGCAAAATGGATGACCCTAGACAGAATAGGGTCTGATTTTGTCCACTGCTCTATTTGTACTGCAGATACTGGAGTGGATTCCAAAACTCCACCAAGTGAACCCATTCTGTAGGTATAGGTACACAATCATTTGGATTTTCTAAGGGCAACCTACTTAGCGCATCAGCCGTACCTAGAAGTTTACCTGACCGATGTACTAAGTCAAATTTATAGCTTGTAGAATCAGTGCCCATCGTTGAATCCTACCTGAGGCCATAACTGGAATATTTTTATTAGGTGAAAATAAACCTAAAAGAGGCTTATGGTCAGTAATTAGTTTAAATTCATGACCCCATAGTAGAAATGAAATTTTTTTACTGCAATACTAAGGGCTAATGCTTCACGTTCCACTTGTGCATATCGTCTTTCCGTCTCAGTTAGTGTTCTAGAAGCAAAACAGATAGGCCTATCTACACCATCAATGTGGTGAGATAACACTGCCCCAATTCCATAAAACTGCTGTCTGCTGAAACTACGAGAGGAAGTTTAGGATCATAATGCACTAGGAGAGTGGACTTTAGTAGTACGTCCTTGGAAGCCTCAAATGCTTCCTTTTGAGTTTTCTCCCATCTCCACTGTTCCCCAGATCGTAATAGCTTATTTAGGGTTCAAGGAAAGTCGATGCATTAGGCAAAATTTCCTATAAAAATTTAGGAGACCCAAATAAGCTTGTAACTGTGTGATGTTTTGTGGAGGTGGTGCCTTTTCTATTGCTTCTAGTTTATCCACCGTTGGATGAATGCCTGAGGCATCTATGCGGAACCCTAAATATGAAACCTCGTTAGTGACCCATGAACACTTTTCTCTCTTTAGCTTAAGTCCAGCTCCCGGAGTCTTTTTAGAACCGTGGTTAATCTAGTTAGGTGTTCTTTTTTAGTCGAACCTGAAATGAGGACATCATCTAGAAAGCAAAGTACCCCTGGAATGTGACCTAGAACTTGGTCCATTGTCCTCTGAAAAATACCTGGAGCCGATGCTATTCCATAGCATAGCCTATTGTACTTATATAGGCCTCGGTGCGTATTTATGATAGTTAATTCTTTAGAGTTTTCATCTAAACTAGTTGAGCATAGGCTTGGGACATATCGAGTTTTGTGAAATATTTTCCCCCAGCAAGAGAGCTAAATAATTCATCAGGCTTGGGTATAGGATAGCAATCTAGAAGGACGGCTCTATTTGCTGTTAAACGGTAATCCCCGCATAACCGCACGGACTTGTCCGGTTTTAGTACAGGAACTACTGGGGCAGCCCACTTAGCGTGTGTGACTGGTTCAATAATTTTATCTTTTAGCAGCCTGTCAATTTCTAAATCTACCTTCTCCCGCAGTGCATGCGCAATTGAACGAGCCTTACAAAATTTCGGAGTTACATTAGGATCTACTTCTATGCAGACCTGATGGCCTTTTAGGTTGCCTACTTCAGGCCCAAAAATAGAAGAAAACTCCCTTAACAATGAGTCTATGTCAGATGGATATGAAAGTGTATGCACATCTGCCTGACCCCTTGGCAAGATTTTGTCAATTGGCATTTCCAAAGCATCAATCCAATCACGGCCTAGTAGAGTAGGCCCTTGCTCATCCACCACTAAAAGGGTTAAGGGATGAGACAAAGTTTTCTGGTTAAGTGTAACTGTGACGTATGCTTCTCCACAAATAGGTATTTGTATGTCACCGTACTTCTTCAAAATCGTTTTAGATGCATGTAGTTTAGGTGTGTTTTTGAAAATCTTATCAAAAACTACCTTGGACATGACCGTCCGGGCAGCACCCGTATCCAATTCTAGAGGAACTGTAATTCCATCTAGGCCTACCTCTACAATATATGGGCCTGTATTTTCCCCACTTTGCTGCTCATAGAATAGGTACTCCACTCCAATGTTCGAAGTATTTCCCTTTTGAGGATTTATACTAGAAATGTTAAAATTAGAATTTTCACCCTTTGTTTTCTTTGAATAACACACTTTAGCTATGTGGCCTATTTTACTACAGTTTCGGCAAACTGCTTCTTTAAAAGGGCAATCTTTCTTCCAATGGTGTTTTCCACACCCTGTACATGGCTTGGAAGGCTTAGTAGAATTAGTAGGCTTAGTCATATTCGCCTCATACCTTTTATTTGCCTGTCTAGTAGGCTCGTTAGGTCTGCCAGGCCTAGAAGATTTAAAGCTATTTACGTGTTGGGCTTTACTACTATGATTTCCAAAAGCTCTAACATCTTTAGCAGCTGCTTCTCTAGCCGTAGCTATTTCTACAGCCTGACTAAAAGTTAGGTCCTGTATGGCTAATAGGGCTCTCTGGGTAGACTCCTCTTTGAGACCCATTACAAACCTATCTCTTAGCATTTCATCTAATTTGTCCCCAAATTTACACGTACGGCTATGGCTTTTATTCCTGCAACAAACTCTGCAATGCTTTCATTTCCCGTCTGATGCCTTGAATAAAATTTGAAACGTTCATAGATGAGAACTACTCGGGGTTTGTAGTGATCGGTTAGGGCCTGTACCAATTCCTTATAGGTGCAAGTTTCCGGTGCTTTAGGAGAAACTAGGTCCATAACTAAACCAAACGTTTTAGGGCCTATTATAGTTAAAAAGGTAGGTACCTTCTTAGCATCCGGAATGGAATTTGCCTCGAAAAACAACCTCACCCTAGTGGCATAAGCTTCGAAGTCCTCCCCATTGTCTTCGTAGGGGCTTATATGGCCAATCACCGACATGCTAGAGCAAAACCGAATTAGACCAACTCACGTGAAGTAGGTTAGGTTTAAATTTGGTCTAGTTACTGAATAGTGAATTTTATTAGAGTTAGGGCTGAATAGTGAATTGTATTAGAGTTAGGGCTGAGTAAGAATTAGTTTTAGAGTTAGGGCTGAGTAGGAATTAGTTTTAGAGTTAGGGCTGAGTAAGAATTAGTTTTAGAATTAGGGCGGCGGGACCTACGCTATAGTACGGTAGCTTCCCCACACAAACAAACCAAATCGGACGACCCACTAGTCTGCATCCAATTTTCCAAACAACCACTTGAACCCAATAAGCCAAATTAACCCAATAAGCCAAATTAACCCAATGAGCCAAATTTAACCCAATGAACAAAATTTAACCAAATGAGCCAAATCCATCCTCGTCGCCAAATGTGATAGCGTGGGGTAGACACCCCAGTTAGGTTACTTAGGTTCTAGCAAACAATCAAAAGCACTTACCGGTGCGTTGAATTAGGTATTCCTTGAAGCCTACCGTTTTATTCCTGTGTCCCACAACAGCCTACCTAACTCTCTCTTACATTACCCCTAACTATACTTAAGTACGAACAACTTCCTACCCGATTTGTTACCTTAGATTCATCACCTAATTTTACTCAGCACCCAAGATTAGGTCAGATAGGAAAAAACATGTCTAGGCCAGACCAAAGCAATACGAACCGCCCGTTGGTTCGTTTATGGCTTCGTCTTGCCATTCAGCTTAGATTTAGTGATATTTACTCTTTAGTGACTTTTAGACTATATACATATATATACATACACGTCACCTCATCTACTAACACCTTAGAAAGTATACTGGCAAGTGTTATTGGCCAATAATTATTCTAGCACCCTTATTTTTAACAACTAGCAAGTTCCCCCATGTATCATACAGCTTGTGAAACACATTGCAAGCATAGGTATTATACCGAGGGCTACAACATTTTAAATGTTCTGCTTGTATGCCATCTAGGCCACAACTTTTGTTATCCTCTAACTTATGAATAGCCTGCCAGATTTCTGAGTCATTAATAAATAATAATATACATATCAACTGATTTATCGCTTTTTCTTCTTTCATATATTTTAGAAAGTGCAGTTCTTCGTCTTTAAATTGATCAACATCAATGTCCTCTTTGTAGACATTCGAAAGTTTATCAATACATATGTTTACTTCATTTGAACTTGTATTGTTTTTAAAAAACACGTTAAACATATGTAATATGTCGTTGTACACTGTTGTTCGTCAGTTTATCTCTGCATTAAGCGTATCGCAAATTACATTAAATGTATTAACTACAAATAAATTCCTGTCATGCAAAATGACATCATTTTCGCGTATTTCGTCAGGCATAATGTTTCGTTTTTTAATTCAGCATTGCTCATCTGTGTATTGCGTTTCATTAGTTAGAAGTTTAGCTTCCTCTTCGATACTGTTAAAGTTTTTTCTGATTTCTACAATAAATTCTGTTAGTGATTTTGAGAGATTAACAGCTTTTAGTATATTTATCGTTGGATCCTGCAACGATTTACTAATTGAATTAAGTCTTTGTAAAATTCTGCCCCAGATTACGATTAATAAAGCTGTCTCGTATTTATCAAATTTTTTTGATAAATTTCTGGCCTCTAAACGACAGACAGGCTTTTCGTGTCCACACAGAGAAAGGTTAATTAAAGCACAATGTATAATTCAGTTATCCACTTGACAAGTTGCCAGGGCTACCAAGTTTGACGTTTTAAGAATGGATTATTTTATGTTTTTTCCAGGTTTAGAGTGTAGCGATAAATTCTGGCCATGAGGCCCCTTTTTGGTCGAGGCCCCCAGCTAGCGCCTCATGCGCCTGTGCATAAATCCGGCTCTGTCTATATGTATTGTTACATAATGATTTAATGTACACGAAATGGTGGGTGGAGAAGGGGAATGAGGGAGTGTGGAGGTTGGTTGTGTAATGTCTCTTTTTGGTTCAAATTCACGAGTATATTAAAAGTTGTATTGTAGTAGTTGTTCATACAGACTTGCAGTAATCATAATGGAACCTTATTACTGTATAAGACTAGTAAACATGGAGTTTAACGCTGTTCACGATCATATTAATTGTTTATCTTTATGAACACGGATATTACATTATAATTACCTGTATGTCAATGTTATATGTTGTTGGACTCGGTTGTCCCCCTCCACCCCACCTTTCCCCAGTTGGGGTACCTTGACTCTCACTGCGGCGTTGTCACATGTACGAGTTGCCTGTGAGGCGAGGAACATTACATATGCGGACAACTGTACATTCATCTGTCAATACTTCAGAAATTACCAATGAAAGCGACTAGGGGTTTGTTTACAAGCCACTGAAGCCACTTGTCACCCCTTGATACATGTTGAATTAAAAGTCATGATTGTTTAGTTATATATTGGTAAAACATTATAAATAATGATTTTTGTGCCGTTGAACTTTGTAATAATAGGTATGTAAGAGGTAAAGAAAGATTCATAATTGGCATCGTAGCTGTGACGTCGACTTGGGGGTTGCAGAAATGGGTAAATAACTGTGTTAAAAAATTGGTCCTGTTGTTGATGGAGAATCAGCCAGACTCGCCAGTAAAGTATGCGGATACTGTCGGACTATATATTTTGACTATGGTTTAAAAACTAAGGAGCAAATATTATTTACCATATCATTAAGAAGAAGAAGAAGTGACTTGGCTGTGCTCCAAAGTTTTTTCTTTTGAGGTTATTGAATAGTTATTTTATTAACTCTGTAGATTTTGCTTTATTAACTCTGTAGATTTTGCTTTTACATTATTCAATAATAAATAGTGCCTAGCTCCATTCCTAAGCTTCAAGCTTAATTCATCTAAGAGTTGTGGTTATTAGTATCACACAGTGGTGGATTAGACAGTGGGTTGATGGGGCTGCAGCCCCAGGCCCACCAAGGAACAGGTAGTTTCGTCCTGATTGTTTATTCGTCCCCGGGACGAAACTACCTGATACATCCAGTCCAGTTTCATATATGACCTTCATTTCTAGCGAAAATGAACCAAAACATAGAAAAACTTTTGGTTCATTTGGCCAAGATATTAAGGTCATATTTGAACAGAACACACCAAAATACATTAGAAAAATGTATTTTGGATATTAATTTCAATGTTCGTGAAACATTCAATAATTACCTCAGTTTGCTTGTTATGTACACAGAAAACATTCATAATAAAATACTGAGTAAACAGGGGGCCCATTACACCAATCCTTCCCCAGGGCCTGGGGCAGCTCTCACCAGCCCTGATCAAAGGTATAGAATTGATGTTGATAGAAGAATAGAATCTACCCTTGTGTAGAATACTATATTACGGCGATGAAACTAACCATAATATTTTTGTTAGTTTTAATGAAAATATCACAGTATTTCTTTACTATTATACTGGTCTCTGGTAGAAAGATTTAAAAGCTATTTTTCAATATTAAAGACGTGACTTAAATATAGGTATAAAAATAGGTTAGGTTGGGTTGGGTAAAAAAGGGTAGAAAGTTTTAAAAGCTTTAAGCTTCAATAATTCTAACAAATCATTTGTGATGGAAATGAGTATCATTTTTTAATTCAGCACATTGAAAAACATTGAAAACTAGCTTTTAAAACTTTCTACCGGAGACCAGTGTAATAGTAAATATTTACCAATATCATAGCTTAACCTAACCAATCCTCAAGGGTGTACAGTTGACGTAACCAGACATTCAGTAATTTTCCTGTAAGTTTTGATTAATTTTATTAATCAAAACCTTTGTGGTAGAAAAGAATCTTAATAAAAATATTGGTAATGGTTCAGAATAGGGGTGCCACCTCAATTTTTGTGTTTTTTCTATCAAAACATGCTAAAACCATTGGTTTCCTGTTGTTTTGGATGAGTGTGACCATCACCATTACAGTAAATTATTGTTTGAAGTGATTTCACCCCCCCCAACCCCTCCTACAATCTGGGGGACTACCGTGGGAACTGGGGGTTTTGGATGGGGGAACACAGCATAAGTAATAATTTACTGTAATAGCGATGGTCAGATTTATCTTAAACAATAGGAAACCAATGATTTTAGCATGTTTTGGAGGAAAAAACACGTGTTATGACTTATGAAACACATCAAAAATTATGAGAAAAACCTAGGTTTTATGGAAAACCTAACCTAACTAACCTAAAAAATATAAAACCTATACCGATCAATTTGTGATATATGATCTTTATGGGGGCTCCACCCCTGTACCCCCAAGACCTAAGTTATACAAATTGGACACACTACATTTAAAGGGAGAATACCATGCGAGCTCTACTAGCGTCATCGCATATCCATCATAGACTGAAGCCATTTTTAAACTGAAGTGAATGAACGATACGATAGTAGGGTTGCCAACTCAAAATTTCCTAGATTCATACCCAAAATAATGTTTTTCGTAATTTTCTAACTTCATTTTTTTGACTATGCGACATATGCAATCAATGTATTTTAATGAGAGAAACAACTTTGTCTCTATGGTATTTTTCAAAATTTTGCTTAATTAAGTGGCACCCGTATTCTGAACCATTACCAAAATATCATAACTTAACCAATCATAAAGGGTGTACAGCTTACCTAACTGGGCATTTAATTAACCTAGCTAGGTTACTTTAGAATAGGGACAGGTCAATATGTTTTAAATGACATGGGCTGGACCTGTAAATCAAAATAACTTTTTATGACGTAGTTTTAGTCGATTTATTCAAATTTGTCACTCATTTTTTTGTCCAAACTATTGTAGAAAATAATAATACAAAAATATATATATATATATATATATTTAGTGTATTTGTAGGTGGGGGTGGTATGATGTCATATTACTCTGTGACTTAATTAGTTTGTTGGTTTCTGTTCTGGCTAATTTTTTTTCTAATTGGATTCAGTTTAGTGGTGTTTGTGATAGAATTATGATGTGCCATTCATGTGGTTTTGACTTTGAGAACTTGATTCATCATGTACCCTAGATGATTAATTAAATGATTAATTGAATACCCAGTTAGGTCAACTGAATGCCTGGTTAGGTCAACTGAATGCCTGGTTAGGTCAACTGAATGCCTGGTTAGGTCAACTGAATGCCTGGTTAGGTCAACTGAATGCCTGGTTAGGTCAACTGAATGCCTGGTTAGGTCAACTGAATGCCTGGTTAGGTCAACTGAATGCCTGGTTAGGTCAACTGAATGCCTGGTTAGGTCAACTGAATGCCCAGTTAGGTCAACTGAATGCCTGGTTAGGTTAATTGATGATAAAGAGAAAGACTTGGGTGTCACTGTGACTAATGAACTTAAACCCTCAAATCCCTGTATGGTAATCAGAAATAAAGCAAATGCTAGACTCAATCTCATGCAGACACACATTGAATACAAATCACCCAATATTATAAAGCAACTATACATTTCATATGTGAGACCCCTCCTCGAATACTGTATTCAATTTAATAGTCCAGGTTATTTGATACAAGATATTGAAAAACTGGAGAAAATACAGAAATGAGTAACAAGAATGATCCCCTCTCTAAGACAATTGACATATAAGGAAAGACTGGCGTATCTAAACATGTTCTCATTAAAAAGGAGGAGGTTAAGGGATGATATGATAGAGGTGTACGTATAAAATGATAAAAGGGTTGGATAAGATAGATTTTGAGTCTCTTTTCATTAAAGATCACAATAACCAGACTAGAGGTCATAGGATGAAATTATTTAAGAAAACATAGTTTTACAGAGTAATTAAGTTTTGGAACAGTCTGACAGAAGAAGTGGTGACTTCAGATACACTTGATTCTTTCAAAAGAAGGTTGGATAGTTTGATGTCTGCAAGGGACATCTGGTGATAGTGTTTAAGCTTATTTTTATTGCATGAATGGTACTAGTTTATTTCATATATATTACGTGCATTTAGGTGATAGATCCCACAGCTCAACACAAGTGTTGTGGGATATAGGGAGGCAGCATCTTGGGTTAGGGGATACTCTCTGTCCTTACACACCCCATTTAAAGAGATTCCTCTGCTGAGTGGTGCCCCCCATAGTACTGTGAGGTATTGAAAAACTCATGATCTTCACTTGCCCTACAAACACCTTTAAATGGGAGACCCAAAATGGGTGCACACACATTTCTACATTACTGTACAGTCTTTACAGCCACACCTACACTTTTCCTCCTAAGTATATATATTGTAATGTATATGGTTGTAAATTGTGACTTGGTCTGCAATTGATATGGACTGTGACTTATTTTTGGTTGGCAAGGTACTGGTATTGATGGGTACCGTAATAAAATTGACTAGATTCTTTAGATCTGATATATTTGCATGTCAGTTATAAATAGATATAGTGTGTAACATATTTGTGGATAGTAGCCTATTATGACTTTGATCCTCTGGATCCAGAGATTCTATCTTTAGTTTTAAATTGACAATTAATGTTCAATGTTTTTCAATGTGCTAAATTAAAAAATTATACTCATTTCCATCACAAATGATTTGTTAGAGTTATTGAAGCTTAAAGCTTTTAAAACTTTCTACCCTTTTTTACCTGGGGAACCCCCAGTGGGAACCGGGAGTTTTTGGGTGGGGAGAATCGCAAAGATGAGTGGTTTCTGAAGATTTTGAAAGTCAGATTAATACAAAATGCATCAAAAACCATAGGAAAAACACAAATTTCATCTTCGAAATTGGCCAAACCTAAAACAACCTAACCTAACTTAGGTTAACCGGGTAACTCTTATGGCACCACCATACTTTCTGTTCCTCATGAAGAGTACAATCTGAGTCACAATGGACACTTCACCACATGAGGAAGAACACTGTGTGCCTGAGGAAAAGCTGTAGCTTTTTCTGAATTTCTATAAAATTTGGCGATACAGCAAAAATAATCAAAGGAGCACAGACTACAGGAAGCCATGTCCACTAACTGATTCAAATTAAAATCAGTGGAAGTACCATTTTTTTTTACCCTTTTCCCATTAGAGAGTTTAAGCTTCAATAACTCTCTAACAAATCATTTGCGATGGAAATGAGTATCATTTTTTAATTCAGCACATAGAAAAACATTGAAAACCAGCTTCTAAAACTTTCTACCGGAGACTGGTGTAATAATAAAGAAATACCAGATCAACTGTACGCCCTTGATGATTAGTTAGGTTGTCATGATATTTTCGTTAGTTTAAACAAAAATGATGGGAGCAAATTTTTCTGGTTAATTTTGAGGTGTTTTGCACATTTCCTGTGGTAATACGTCATTTACAAGATCTCGTAACATGAACATTTGGTTATGTTTTATTGTGAGTAAAAAATGTAGTCAAAAATACATTTTTCAAATGTATTTTGGTGTGCTTTGTTTGAATATGACCTTCATTTCTTGTGCAAATGAACAGAAATACAGTTGTCATTGCATGGCCCAAACACGTATTTCTGTTCATTTGCACAAGAAATGAAGGTTATATTTGAAATATGTTAAATAAATGGTTTTGTCACATATCATTTTCAATATCTAAGTATGATCAAAGTGCAGTTTATTTGTTTTATTTTTCATGAACATATTTTGTTATAAGTTTATGTTGTCTATAGGTACGGTAATAAAATATTTATTTCAGTTAAACATGTGTGTGATATTATGTTACATGAAAGGTTAAATATTATAGTTTGTATTGCGTTTATTTCTGAAAAAAAAATGTTTAAATAAAGAAAGACATAAAATGATTAAATACAATTAAGTTTTTTCAACATGCTGAGAAAAATACAAAAAATGGGTAAATGGTCAATTATGACATTGATATATTACACGCAACAGCTACTCAGAGTATTGTTTGATTCGCTGTTTGAAGGTGAAGTGTCCCCCCCTACTATTTTAGAGCAATCGACACCCCTGCTGGTATATGTAGCCTAGGGTGGGTTGATATTTTGTATTCAAAAGTGACCGATTATGAGGATTTTGTATGGGTCACAGTAGTCACCCAGTAAAATATTTTGCGTGTCCTAAGTCCCTAGCACAAATTTTTGGGTTTTAGTTTCAATTTGCCAAAATGTACATTTTTCAATAAAAACTTGGATAAAAACTGTTTCAGCTGTGTTAAACTCGTTTCTTATTTTTTAATCAAACTTGGAAGAAAATTACATTTTTACATGTTTTTGAGTATATACTATATATTAAGATAAAGATAAGGAACAAATTAATGAATTACATAACATTTTTGAGAAATTAAACAACTGAACTTGTCTTTTCTAAAAGAAAAAGATTACCTCATGAAGTGCTCTTTTGCATGATGCGTAAACTTAAGCTATTTTGAAAGTAACACTGCATGTTTATTTATTCCACTGTCCTTTCCATTCAAATTTAGGCAATCTTTGCCATGATTTCAATAGGTTAAGAATACATTTTTGGCAATTTTTGTAGCCAATTCATACATCAGATGCATTTATGACTAGATTCACAGTGCTTTCTACTCCTTGGCTATGACAAGGAAAGGCTGGTATTTTGAGTGGTTCTTGTCTTGCTAGCAAAAGTTTCTTATTGCTAAAGTTTCTCAGAAGTGGAGGTGGATAAATTACCTCTTTCTACCAATCCCATTTGCGGTAGGTCAAAGTTTCTTGATCCAGAAAATGTAGTTCTTGAGAGAATGATTCTCTGGATTGCAACCTCTCTAACTTCTCTTCTTGAGTCTGTTATCATTGATAGTAGAATATTTTTGGGGTTCGCAAAGGGAGTTATTCTGAAACACCAGTTCCATGATCAATCTGTATTTCTCCTTTGAGTCACACAGCAGATACCCTAAGTACCAAACGTTAGATGATCCATCAGATGCCAGTGGATGTGACTTAACCCAAAACCATCCTGGAGCATAAGATAGCATAATAATTTCTTCTAGATCTTTGAGATCTTGGGTTGGATTTGGTGTTGACACATAGTCTAAGAATTCTATTTGCTCTAGTTAGCCAATGAGCATGATGAATTGTACCAGGAGATCTTTCTGCGAGATCTTTGGAGACATTTCCAGATTGAACAGCTAGGCACATATTGTAGAAATACTTTTGGTCACTGCTTAAAGCATTAACAACATCAGGTGGAATTTCATGAATGTAAGCAACCACTTCCAGTTCTGTTAGATCAGTTTTCAATTTATTTTCCTGAACAGACCTATTCAGATAGATTTCAACAAGCTTCATTACTTCACTGATTCTTCCAGTGTTCACAGCAGTGCCATCACATAATAAAGCTTTTAAAGTGCCTGAACTCTCTCAGTCCACTATTACAGTAATCAGCTCTTCTGCTACCCAATGAGCATTTCCATGATCAGGTGTTACATGATCTATATGTAGTGCTCTTCTTTGATCTTGTCTGCCCTGGTTAATGTGTCATCTCTTCTCCTATCAAAGCCACTGCATTCTATTCCTATATTCTCTGATTTAACCCTGGTACTCAATTTTTTACCTACTTTTGCTCTTTCCATCCAACTTTTTTCTATCAATCATGTTGTCCTGATCCAGGATTCCCATATCTTTTAAAGCAACATTAACAATTGCTGCTGCTGCCCTGCAACTCACTCTGTAACGCTCTGCAGTCACTGCCAACTCTTCATAGGTATATCTTTTCTGCTCATTCTCTATTAACTCTATATCAGGCACTAAAGTCTTCATCTTCTTGGTTGGTCTCTACCTCCATGCTCTCAGCACTGGCTGCATCCTGTGATTCCTGTGATGTTGAAGGGACAACTCTGATAGCTTCAGTCAATTCTGCTTGTGATCTCATTCAGCATTTGTGTTCTTTTTGAGCTCTAGCAATAGACCTTTTCCTCATCAAAGTAGTTTTTCTATCAATTGTCCCCAGTTGGTTTAATCTTTGCTTTTGTCCTACACAAGAATCCCACTCAGCATTTATTTTATCCTTGCACTGGCAGGCATTTCTATCAATCCCTTAATCGTAGCAGTCACAGGTACATACATCAAACTTAGCATCATACTCAGAAATGTTTTGTTTAAGTCTCTCATCTCTTCAGTTTATAGGAACCTTGTTCAACTTTAAGGCTGCTTCTATCACTCTAACAACTTTCTGAAAGATTCCACGAGTACTTATTATAGGGAAAGAGAACCTTCTCCATATGGTTTCAACATCTATTGCGACTGTTACAACATTCATTAAAAGTAATCGATTTATTTGATTCAGCCTCTTCTCATTGTTGCACAAAGTTGTAGTGCCTCACAACATCTGCTTTTGTTGGTGTCATAGCTGCTGGAAACTTGGAAGGATTTGACTTAATAACCAATAATTTAACTTAAAAAAAACAATAGTTTGAATCAATAATCAATAATCTGAAACAAAAATAAAATATATTATTTTGCAAAAAGTACTCAAAAAATTAGGGTTGCCAGACTTTTTTGCACATTTGTGAAATTTGTCCACAAAGTGGCCAATCTGGCAACCAAAGCTGGGCACTTGCGTTTTTTTTTGCGGTACTGCGGTACTACCGCACTACCAAACCGGTACCGCATAACGCAGTACCGCAAAGGATCGCTGAAAGTACAGCAGTACCGCTACCGCATTTTTTGCGGTACTGCGTTATGTGGTACTGGTTTGGTAGTGCGGTAGTACCGCAGTACCGCAAAAAAAAACGCAAGTGCCCAGCTTTGCTGGCAACCCTGCATAAAACAAAAAAAGTATCCATAAATAAAGAAGATACCCATTTGATTTAAATAAGGGCAAATAAGGTCTTCTAGCTTATTTTTAACATATCTTAAATTGATGTTCAGAATAGGTTCAAAGCTTAAATAAGCTTTGAACCTATTTGAACCTATATTGTGAAATCTTGGCTAGAAGAGTGAGGAAAAATGGGGGGGACTATGTGTGAGGGGTACAGGGGGTCACACACAGCTCAACTTTTGATATATTATTTGTTAACCCAATTGAAAACCCTCACATAGTGTCATTTTTAAAAAAAAGCCCCAAAAAACTTTTGATCCACCTTAAATTGTACATTAGGGTACACATTCAACGTGTGCACCATTCATAGCATGAACTATGTCACAATGGTACACATGTGATGTTAGACAATGTGTGAAGGGAAGTGGAGTACCATTGTGACATAGTTTGTGTTGTTAATGGTGTGTACATGGGCACCCGCAGGTAGGGGCAAGGGGGGCGCTTGCCCCCCCCCCCCCCCCCCCTGGAAATGCCAAGAAAATATTTATATCCTAAACTTGCTGAAAAGTATCCAACTGCCTCCTAAAGGGTGAAAATTTTTATTTGTGTGCATGATAAAAGGTTGCTACCTTCAGTGTGCTTTTTTCTTCATTCTATCATGTTTCTGTTATAAATAAAATAAATGATTGTTATCATGTGCATTGTAAGCACACCGGACAAAAAATTAGTCACCCCTCTCAGAATGTACCTAATAACGTGTGACGGTGCCTCTGGCCTTGATAACTGCACGAATCCAGCGAGGCAGAGACTCTACGAGGTTGTGCATGTACTGAACATCGATTTGCTGCCACTCGTTCATCAGCCGGTCCCGCCAGAGTCCGTGGGTGTCTATTCCTGCGCTTCACTTTCTGTTTCCAGCCTGAACAACACCTTCGACGCATTCAGGATTAAAGGCTTCATTGGACCTGCGATGTACTCGTCGCCTCCCATCATTGGAGAATAAACAAAAACGGGACTCATCGGACCAAATTACACGTTTCCAATCTGCCGCAGTCCAGTTTTTGTGCCTCTGAGCCCATTTATAATGCGCCAATTTGTGACTTGCTGTTAACAGCGGCCTCTTCCGTGGTACCCTGCTCCAGATGTCCATCGCATGCAGTTCTCGTTGCAATGTCCGTTCGGAAATTGGTCGCTGGAGAACCTCATTGGTTTCTTGGAGCAATTGTTCTCTGGTTTGAAAATGATTTGCAGTTACTAGATGAGAAACATGGTGGTGGCCCCTATTGTCGAGAATTGTTTTCCGGCCACAGTTACACCATCGATTGTCAGTTGATTGCGAACTACACCACTCTTTGTAAACTCGCTGGACAGTACGCGTTGACACACCAACAAATTGGGCTACTTCAGACATTTTGTGTCCGTGGGCTCTGCCAAACACGATGGCTCCTTTTTGCCACTGAGTAACGTCTGCCTCACGACTCATTTTGCAGACTATATCCAACACACACTTTGTTCTTCACCACCTCACGAAACAGATCTGATCCTGTGTGCTACATCACTGCTACTTGTCACTTACCAATGCTACATCAGCGCCCTCTGTGTGACCTTGAACTTCCTACTATCGGTGCTATTAGGGGTGACTAATTTTTTGTCCGGTGTGCTTATGTATATACAATATATATTTGCATTTTCCATTACAGAAAATGCAACACTAAACTTGCTTAGAATTAACCTGCTGGTTCCTAAGGGGTCAAAAGTTTTTTGCTTGCTCCGGTCCCTACCTATTAATACATTAAATTTTGCCCCCCCTTGGAAAAAATCCTGCGGGCGCCCATGGGTGTGTATGTTGAATGTGTACCCGAATGTACATATACCAGATGAAATTTGAACATACTAGCTATTTATTAGTTGTGCACATATTAATCTGTTCACATTATTCAATAAAAATGTATGATGCCTCAAAGTTACCACCTTTCAATGTGAACACCCTGTACTTCATTTACAGTTATATAATGCATATTTTTCTGTTTATTTGTAATAATCTGGATCCCCCCATAAATTAGTCTGGAAAACTGAGGGTTTACTGCAATTTGCTTCTCAAATGATAATGGTATCTTATCTTATCTTACCATGATTTCAAACCAGTTTGAACAGGCCAAGCATTAATGGTAAAATCTTAGATTGTAGGCCTTTTCTTAATTTGTGATTTGAGAATTAAATTTCCCCTGGAAGAAAATGGTATGATGGGCTAATTATTCAAATGGCATGCAATATATGTCTGGAAGAAACAAAAAAAGTTAATCAATTATCATGGAGACTACTAGTACAAGTAGGGTGACAAGGACTGGTGCCTCAAAACATGACATTTATGTCCTTTTTGCAACAAAATGGGAAGGTAAAATGATGTCTGGAGACGATGCACAGAGGCCCAAGTGTTCAGATTTCCTTATAACTGATATTAGGACCAAGTTAAAACTAATTTTTTTCGATGGTGACCATTGAAACACCTCAAAATGTACCAATGGTTGCCTCCACCCTGCCAAATTATGGGTTGTGGATATGAAGTGATTATATCTTACTTTCATTTAAGGTATAATCTTTCCTCAGAATTTTTCAGATGTTTCCTGAAAGAAGATACTTCAGTAGGAATTTGAAATAGAGGTGGTTTTCAAAGTACTGTTTATTTACACCAATCTTTATAAAATTCCTTATATCTCAGAAAGTTACAACTTTCTAGCTATGAAATAAATATTAACAAAACCTGGCATACAGATGTGGGTACTTTATGCTGAAGTTTTGATTTTCTAACTTTTATTTATGGAGTGAGAAGTTTTTTAGTGTGCTGCGTGGCAACTACTGGGGTGTTTACCCTAATATAAATGAAAAGGTGTTATCTAGTAACCAGATGCAAAAAAAAACTATATTCATGTGTGTATAATTTGTATGCTTAATTATGCCACTCTGTAGTATATCATAAAAACCAGGATTGGGAATTAAATTACACAACAATAGGGTTTTGATTAACCAGGCTTTCAATCAACTGGGTTTTACAGAGAGAGCCAGCCCCCCTGGTCATCTGGGTAACCCCCAGTCATCCAGGAGTCCCCCCAAAAAATTATGAAAAAAATCAAACAAGCTATTACTGCCTATTTCAAGAATTTGGGTATGCTGCAGCATGTGTACAATGTGTATGACCTTGCCAAGCTAGGTGGTGCACAGCCTAAAATAACAGTTCTTCATGAGCAAAGGGGGCAGTGGGAACAAGGAAAGCATTTACTATAGCTATGTATATGTTTAAAAAATATACTCCAGTACATTGTTTGCAAGTAATAAAATATCATTTTGGACTGACATCAGCTTTTCCTTGGGACCCCTTGATCAACTGTTTTTTTTGATCAACCAGGTGGGTTGAGTGCCCTTTTAACCCAGTTACAACTTCAGGTGTTTTCACTTTCCAGCAGCATTTGATGAATGATGTAAAACAAAATGTTTTGAATGGAGACTTGGACATATAATCAGTTTGCTTGTTATGTACACAAAAAACATTCATAATAAAATACTGAGTAAACAGGGGGCCCATATACCAATCCTTCCCCACGGCCTGTGGCAGCTCTCGCTGGCCCTGGCCACAATAATGACTGGACATGCAGCAGGAAAGGATGTCTTCATTTCACAAATTCCAATCGTTCCATCAGACTTGCCATTTCAATTGAAGTGCCTCCAGTTCCCAAGTTGACTAAGTTTTGTTATGAGCATCACCAAAGCTCAAGGCCAGTCACTTAAGGTAGTTGGCCTCAACCTACAGAAACCATATTTTTCTCATGGCCAGCTTTATGTTTAGTGCTCAAGAGTTGGTGACAGTAAAAATCTTTTCATTTTGGGTACTGATGGGAAAACAGTCAACATATGTTATCCTAAAGCACTTCAGTGATAACATGTCATTGATTATATGGTATAAATATTTGATTTAATGTATTTTTCTCAAACATGTACATTATTTTACAGTAGGGTGGTTCACAAGCATAGGGAAAATTTAGCATCTGAGATTCCACTTTTGGGTCATTGTTGCTTTTGTTCTTACACTTAGTGTGAATAATTGTGTGAAGTATGGTTGGTCTATGGTGTCGTTAAGAGGTCGCTCAATCATGCATGACGTGTCTCACTAATGACTGATTACTATACTATGACTAAATTTGGCTTCTTCTTTTGTAGGAATGTGTAGAAATGCCGCTGAAGCAATCAAAAACACGGTCTAGCAGTGAGGTGTGGTTACTAGGGAAGGCGGAGGAGAAGTTAACTAGGGCAGGACTCCCTACCAAGCTTCAAGTCCTCTGGAAATTCGTGTTCCACCATCTGGAGGAGAGGAAGACAGAATATAACAGTGTGGTGATGACCATTGAGGCTTTGATCCCGTTTTGGACAAAAGCAAACATTCCAATGACGGATACTAGATACGCTGAGAAGAAGCTCCTGAAACTGTACGAGCAATACAAGGGGCTGAAGAAGAACCGCACAAAGAATTTCCCATCCTACAGAATGAAGGAGGACATATTTCGTGGAGACCTTGACGATGTGTTCGATCTTTCACGTCATGATGCCCTCGAGACCATGATGAATGAGGCGGACAAGAACTTCCTTGTCACTCAGCTCGATAATCCCACTTCCTCCAGCTTTGGCCCGATTGACAAGAAAATGGCTGACCAACAAACGAGGAAGAGGATTCAGTGTGAGGCGGAGATGAACCAAGAGGAGAAGGCCAAGCGCGAGGCGGATGCGAGATGGTCCCAGGGAGAACTGGAGGCTTCTAGTTCAAGCACATCTGAATCATCAGATTCAGATACTGTAGTTTTTAAGGAGTCAGCATGAAAACATTCCACTCCTAAGCGATTGAAGTCTGTGATCACGCCTGACATTTCCTTAGCCTTGGATTGCCACAACATCAGTGACAGGAAAGGAATGGCAGTGGTCACAGCAACTATTAAATCGCTGGGGCACAACTTGGACAAAGTGTCAATCTCACGCAGCACCATTCATCGCATGAGAGAATGTACACATGAAGCGGTGTGCTGCGAAGATCAGGCCACTTTCAAAACCCATGAGGCCCTTCTCTTGTGTGTGTGGTCGTTTGAGCGAAGTCAATTTGAGCGCTACCAATCGAGCGAAGATCATTTTGAGCGTAACATTAACAGCGAATGATATTTCAGCAAAGTTTCAGCGCTGTTGTTGGTTTTTTTTTTTTTTTTTTTTAAGAGTAAATATATAAAAAACATTTTTCATGATAACACAATATTATAAAATGAAATGATAAAACTGAAATTTATTTTTTATAAAAAAATTATTAGGTAGTATACATATATATGGGTTGTTTATTTTTTATGATAAAACAAAATGCTATATCACAGGTTGATGTTATATGCGAGGCCTCTGAGATACTCTGTAACATTCCGATCTTCTCTGGATTCCACGATTGTTCTAATTCTGCGCTCCAGATCTACATACTTCCTTGTCTTTCGTTGAGGCTCTCCTGCCATTATTCCCAAATACCTTGCCCTTTGCAGAGACTCTTCCCGTCTGAGAGCCTCTATGAGGAGCCAAACTGTTGGATGACTGCTTGATAAAGCCCCTTGGAAGGCTGTGTGCCACCCCTCGACAGCATTGTTTGTGCGCGGGGCACTTTCTTGTAATCTGTTAAACGCGTTCCATGATGGTATCGGAAATCTCGGTTGTCTTCTACAATTATTTGCTAATGGACGACCGATATAATTGTCCTCGAAATAATCAAAGATAACGTCAAGCGCATCATCGTAGTTCTCCATCTCTCGTACGGCTTGGAAACTGGCTATGACATCGTCTACTGGAAGGAATGCTGTACAGGTCATCATTTTCAGAAGTATTCGAAAATTTCATCTTCAATATATTTTCCCCGCAGGCCTTTGTTGTTAATCTTTCTCCAAACGCTCTCTCCCAAGTGGAAGAAACATCCTGCTCTTTCTGTGTCAGGGAATGGGCATGTTATGGCGTTGCGAGATGCTATTTCAAAGTCTGTTAGGATGGAGACAGGATCTAACATAGGTTCCAATTCCTTCAGTTTTGAAAACACTTCAGTGTATGTTGCCTCAATTTTATTTCGCATTAATACGTACATGCAAGGAAGAACACTTTCCTGTATCACTGCATCCACTGTAAAAACCTGTAGGAAAATAGTCAGAGCAGTTTTAAAAGTTCGGTCAGCCATCCAGTGACGATTATCTCGCAGCCAGTGAAGACTTTCATTAGTGCTGAAAATGATCAGTCGATTAATGTCTTCTACTCCACTGTCATGCAGTACAAAATTTGCACCGGTAAAATTGAGGCGCAGGGATTCTGGAGTGACAATGTCCGCAGCTGTCCGAGGAGGTGGAGGGTAGTCCCCTATAGCCTTTCGCTTCCTAGACATGGCGCGCTTCAAATTTGTTCCTGATCCAATCCTTGCTGCAAGTTCATCGGATAGACCAACAACTGCATCCTGGAATATGCGTTGCGGTGGGTCATGCGTTGTTTCAGCCGCATGGCGGACTGTTTCTTTCACACTTTCCATGTCGGCTTTCAGAGGATCAGGAGCATGCGAATGCTCTCCTTTTTCCATACAGTTTCTATTGTTTTCGTAATCTAATGTTCTCAAACGTCCTTTGCAAGCCTTCATCTCACAGCGCCATGTGATCGTACTTTGTGTGGCTTTGTCCTTTCTATAGATATATCCATTATACGCTACTTTGTTTTGGCCACGTTTCGACAAAATAATTTCCATGATGGGTTATACTGAAATGTAAATTAAGCACTCAAATGACCACACACTGTAAATAAATGTTATGAACTGAGTTAAGGAGATGCTTCATTTTTTGAAGTAGATGCGCTATAAGTTAGTTGGTTGTAAAAGATAGTTGTTAGAAGTAATTGGTCATAAATTAGTATGTATTACTCCCAAATTGTTAGTTGGTTGTAAAAGAAAGTTGTGGCTGTCTTTCAATGTTTCGCTTAAAATGAACTGGTTATAACTTCGCTGAAATATCATTCGCTGTTAAGGTTTCGCTCAATTGGTAGCGCTCAAATGACTTTGCCCTACCAGTATACAACCCTTCTCTTGCACTGGGATAATAAGCTGCTTACAGATATCTCCCATAGGTTAGAGGTGGTGGATAGTGATGTTAAAAAAGTTTTTTTTTTTTTATAGATATTGCCAATTTAATTATAAGGTATACTTTTGCAATGATATATATTATAAAAATAAATAAATAAATAAATAAATAATAAAATAGGCCATATGGTACCAGTATAGAATGCCCTTTTCAGTCTCTTTACAGAAAAAACTGGCCTCTTGCACTGAAAGTCTTGTATCTTGAGATCCGTTAAACTTGCGAGAACACTGGCTGGGAGCTGACTGCCCATTGTCCAACCTTTCCAGGACTCTCCCATCCATGCCTCAGATTTTGAATCTCCCACTTAACTATCCTTTAGACCCGCGATGACATATTTTCCCCCTGAGACCATCCATATATATATACATACACCCATATACATATATACCAATATATACATAAATACTTATTACTTATATACACATATTTATATCTATTATATACCCCATACACACGCATACATCCAGAATTCCAGATATATACGCACGCATACTCACATATATACCTACACAAACTCATACACCTCTATTTCGCCCTTTCATTACCTCCGAGATCATTTAGCACATACAGTAATATCCATACAGCCAAAAGAAACCAATTAAGCACAGACAGAGCAGCAAAGCTAGTATTTATATCCCAAAATGCAAAATTCCAAGAAAGTGAAGTAAAACATGGTGCTACATTGGCTTCGTCAACATCCAAATCTGCAATAAGTACCAGTACCTGTGATATTGAAACTATATGCTCTAATCAATCTAGTGATAATGATTCTTCAGTGGAAATAGAATCAGATAATGAAAGTTAAACAGCATTAGGTTAACACAAAGGTTAAAGAAAGAGATGAATATATTTATTTTTTTTTAATTTGGAATGTATACACACACACACACACACACACACACACACACACACACACACACACACACACACACTGGTATTCTTGCCATCACAATTATATATATTGTTTTATACCAGTATTATGTATTTTTTATTATGTATATTATACCAGTACCTGTGATATTGAAACTAGCATATATGCTCTACCCAATCTAGTGATGATTCTTCCATGGAAATGAAGGTTAAACATCATTAGGTTAACAAAAAGGTTCAAAAAAAGGTGAATATTTTTTTTTCCTATCTGGAATATATATACTGGTACTCTTGCCAATCACAATTATGTATATTGTTTGAAACGAGGAAGAATGTTTTATGTTCTAGTTAAAAAATATATATACATATAAAAAATGAGGGTTTGTTTTTCCTTTCTATTATATACTTTTTGCGTGATTCAGTTTTTCTAAAAGATGACTACCTATATATACTAGGTATAACCGTATAAGCATGGTAGTATAGTAAATTATAGGTAATACTAATATACTTATTAGATTAAAGGAAGAAAAATATGGAATAAGTTTAAAACAATAAAAAACAAAAAAAAACAGACTATCTTTGTTTAAAAAAAAAAAAAAAAAAAAAAAAAAATACAATAAAAAATGACTCACATCACTAGTGGTGGACTGTGTGGCTGTGCTTGTAACTGGTAACGGGGAAGAGAAACTCCTTGGAGTTCCAATGGTAGCTGCTGCAACTGCAGCATCTCAGGCTCAGGCGTGCCTGAAGCTTTTGGACGACTGGTCTTTGAGGGGCAACGTTCAAGGTCTTGTTTTTGATACAACTGCGTCCAACACGGGACTTCATGCTGGAGCTTGTACTCTCATTGAAAAGGAGTTGGGTATTGATCTGGTGTGGATCGCTTGCCGACACCACATGGTAGAAGTCATCCTTGCTGCGGCCTTCGGTGCTTGTTTCAGAACATCCAGTGGACCTGAAATTGGCCTATTCAAGCGCTTCAAACAGCACTGGGTTTTCATTGATCACAGCAAGTTCGAGAGTGCACCCGACAGCCTGTTCATTGAAACAGCAGAGCAGAGGAAGGAAATGGTCTCCTACTACAAGGAGGCTGTCAAGAAGAAGAGCCAGCGGGACGACTATGATGAACTGATGCTTCTCTGCCTCCTTTTCTTGGGAGGGAAGCTTGATGGTCCTGTGAGAATTCGAAGCCCTGGAGCCATGCACCATGCGCGATGGATGGCCAAGGCCATTTACACGCTCAAGGTGTTCCTATTCAGAGATCACTTCACCTTGCTTCAGACTGAGAAACGGAACATTGAGGAACTAAGCCTGTTTATCACACTCTTTTATGGCTGCTACTGGAATGAGGCCAGTGTTGCATACATGGCTCTATTGAATGACCTCACTTTCTTGCGCCAGCTGAAAGCTCACACAGCAAAGACGAATGACGCGGCATTTGCCACGATGAAACGCCATTTGTGGTTCATTTCTGAGCACTTAATCTCCTTGGCACTCTTTGATCCTCGAGTTCACGCGTCCACGAAGGAGAGGATTGCTCACGACATCGTAGCTGTTCCTGAAAAAAGAAAAGGACTCAAGCGCGTGGATGGAAAAACGTTCTCCTCGAGCAATCCCTTGGAATTCTATGCCACCAAACATTCAGCAATCTTCTTCAACCTCGTCATGCAGCACGAAAGTGAACAGGTGCAATCATTCCTGTCCAAGACACCAAATGATTGGAACACAGATCCAGCTTACCAAGGAATGAAGGAACGTGTAGAGAAGATGGCAGTGGTTAATGATTGCCCAGAAAGAGGAGTTGCGCTCATTAAGGCTTTCAACAGCACAATCATGAAGGATGAAGCGCAAAAGCAGTACTTTCTCTGCGCAGTCACTCAGCACCGCAAGGAATTCAAAGAGCTGACTAAAACTGATCTCAAGAAGACCTAAAGATCTTCAACTGTGTACATTATTTGTTCCGCTGTTATAATTTCATATATATATATATATTTTTTTAAGTTCGGGAAGAACCGATTCGCCTCTATTTAAAAGGGCATATCTCAGCAGAAAAACAAAGAAAAAGTGAGAGGAAAGACAGAGGAAAAAGAAAGGGTGGAGGGGACAGTCGAAGTGGAAAAAGACCAAGGACTGCAGGGTCGAGCCCCATCATCCTTGGGTGCTAGGGCCGGGAGGGCGCACGTGAAACCTCCAGGAACAAGCACGTACAAATGATATATATATATATATATATATATATATATATATATATATATATATATACATACAGGGTGGGCCGAAAGTCTGGATCCATAGGAAAATATTTATTTTAATACATAAATTACAACAAATGGTAAATACTTAAAATGAATATCAACTTTAACTCGTAAATGCGTATCCATGATACTGTACAGTAGTTTGTACTCCAGTATAAATACTCAAATACTTTTTTTATTTCAGCCCAGAAATGGCTTCGAATCTAACAACAGAAAACTGGGTAGAACTTGTGCTCATGTACGCAAGACAGGGCGCTACACACAGAGAAGTTGCTACCAAATTCAATAGAAATAATCCTGATAAGCATCCAGTAACACAGGTGACTGTTGGCAAGTTGTTTAAACGTTTCAAAGAAACAGGAAGTGTACATGATCGACGGCGTTCTGGTCATCCAAAAACTGCAACTGATGAAAATACCTCTGCAATGGTATGTGAAACTTTAACGAATAGTCCAGTAAAGTCAACAAGAAGATTATCAAATGAAACACGCATCTCGAGAATGTCAATTTGAAGAATTATTAAAAATCATAAATTCCATCCTTAAGTGTCTCGATGTCAGAGGCCGCCAATTTGAGCATTTGTTATAATTTGTTGTTTATACTGGAGTACGAACCACTGTACAGTATCACAGATACGCATTTACGAGTTAAAGTTAATATTCATTTTAAGTATTTACCATTTGTTGTAATTTATGTATTAAAATAAATATTTTCCTATGGATCCAGACTTTCGGCCCACCCTGTATATATATAATATAGTCATAAATTGTCAAGTCATTATTATCCTTGTTCAATAAATGTTCCAGTCATAAATTGTCAAGTCATTATTCAAATTGTTTCATTTTGAGCAAGTGCATAAATAGGTCCTAGAGCAAAGATAATTGGCACGTTTATTCTTGTGGGGGAATAGAATAAGGGCAGATGTGACTGAATTTAAAATTCCTAAAAATGCTGTTGTGGACCACCCTAATGTACAGTAATAATAATTGTATTGTTCTCAATTTCCCATTTCATGCAACTTTCCTTAACATCTAAAAGATCACTACTTGGTGCTGATTCACTAAATATCAATTATCTATGCACTTTATTTATACTTTTAATCATTTGTTGAAAAATAAAGATAATCTTCAAGACTGCTTTCCTGAACCTATCTTTACTGTATAGTTTGTTTTCAATTTATAGTTATCATTTGTTTCTAAAGATGAAATTTAATTCTGATCAAAGACACAGAGTCAAGGTACAGTGGAACCTCAATATACAAACGCATCTCTATTCGAATAAATCGGTATATGAACAACTTTTTCGAGAAAAAATTGTCCTTGTATACGAACCATTCCCTCATATCCGAACTGAAAGAAGCTGGTCAGTTTCTGATACTTTAGAAATATTTTGAAGAGTAGGCAGACACAGACAACATTGAACAAGTTCTTTACCAAAGAAAAAAAATCAAGTGCTAGTGAATCCCCAGCATCTTCTAGTGCTACTGCAAAGAGACAGAAAAGATACAGAACACCAGAAGGGGAGTTACCTGATGTTTTTATGGAAGGTGACTCCCCTTCCAAACAATAATCTCCCTCCTCCACCCCACCTTCCTCTCCAGCTTCCACTTAGGCCATCATCACTCCTCAGCAAAGGTAAAGTTCAGGAGGTTAAATTTTCATTTATTTGTATAATATTGCATTATTTATTGTTGTTACAGGTTTCATGTATGATTTTATGCATGTAAGTCTTATTTTACAGGTTTAATTAACCAATATTTTGACTTAAAAATGTTTCGTAAGGGGTAACTTTTGGGGGTCTGGAACGGATTAATCCAATTTACATTATTTCTTATGGGAAAAATTGATTCAATATACGAACAATTCGATATCAGAACAACCCTCAGGAATGGATTAAGTTTGTATATTGAGGTTCCACTGTAATTTCATATATACTGAACCTGAGTGAAGCTGGGTATTTCTGCCCGAATTGTTCATTCTGATGAAGGTCAAGCTTTTCACTCCACCTTAGACCTACAATTTAATGTGGAAACCGAACCACGCCCCATCAGCATCTCAGCATCTTAACCACTAGGCCACTTAGGGTACCCATTTATCTACCAACAACTTTCTTTATTGTGTGGAATGATGAACAGCCAGGTTTTGCTGCACGCTGGGCCGCTGGCTGCCATCGGATCTTGAACCTGGGGCTGATGAATTCGTAGTCAGCGACGCTAACCACTACACCACCGAGGCGCATTATATATATATATATATATATATATATATATATATATATATATATATATATATATATATATATATATGACGAAAGCGCTTGAGCACCATTTTGTGTTTCCTTTCCTTCGTGGTTTTATTCATCATAAATATTTTCACGTGTTACCTTTGTGAAATAATTTTCATATATATATATATGTGACAGGACAATTGCGTCCTGGTCAAGTGCATCCCGGACAAATGCGTCCCAGTCATTGGCGTCCCTGGACAATTGCGTCTGGTTTTATTTCATCCCGGACAATTGCACACTTCCCCAACTACTATATGAAGTTTATTTATTAGAGAAGTGAATAGAAAGTTCATTGTGACTTCACCTACGCAATTGTCCAGGGACACGCCAATGACGAGGGATGAATGTGTTTGTTATTGTCATTTTGTATGGGATATAATGCCTGGTTAGATTAATTGAATGCCCAGTTAGGTCAACTGTATGCCCTTGATGAGTGGTTAGGTTAAGTTGTGATATTTTCATTAAAACTAACGAAACCAACTTTATCTTAAGTGGACGTAACCCATAAAATTTGACAATGATGTCACTGATGATGGATAAAGTTTTAGAGAACAGTTTCGAACAGAACTTATGAACATATAACAAGTTTAATAGGTTAAAATGAAAAGTACTGTATATTTGAAATTCTGATACTAACTTTCTATTCACTTCTCTAATAAATAAACTTCATATAGTAGTTGGAGAAGTGCGCAATTGTCCGGGATGCAATTGTCCAGGGACGCCAATGACCGGGACGCATTTGTCCAGGATGCACTTGACCAGGATGCAATTGCCCTAGTACCATATATATATATATATATATATAATATCCCCGCAAGGGGGTTCTAAGCTCGTGCTCTTGAGTGCTCTTTGTGCTCGTTTGTACGTGCTTGTTCCTGGAGGTTTCACGTGCGCCTCCCGGCCCTAGCACCCAAGGATGATGGGGCTCGACCCTGCAGTCCTTGTCATACTTGGTCTTTTTCCACTTCGACTGTCCCCTCCACCCTTTCTTTTTCCTCTGTCTTTCCTCTCACTTTTTCTTTGTTTTTCCGCTGAGATATGCCCTTTAAATAGAGGCGAATCGGTTCTTCCTGAACTAAAAAAAAAAAAAAATATATAATATATGAGGCACTCTGGACCACAAGCTGCCAAGTGCCAAAATTAAAAATTTTCTTCATTTCACCCAAATGCCATTTGTGATGTAAATTGGTTCATCATCAACTGCAGTGACAAGTTTTATGAACACTGGAGCCTCCAGGGCTCCTTTGCTAGCTGTGGGCCCCTGGGGGCCATATGGACCTCATTGGGAACCACTGGTCTAGATTCAAAGAAATTTTAGAAAATGTACCATGTAGTTGTATTTGTTTCAGAACTCTCAGGAATAAGATGATTAGGAAACTTTGAGGTGGAATAAGGAAATAGTTAAAATTATTAAAGATAAGAAAAGAACATTCATGGAGTTTAAAAGTAGTAATAGCTTTATGGATTTAGATAATAACAGGCAGTTAAGAAATAAGTCATAGTTTGATCAGGAAGAGCAAAAGTTATAGTGGAATAAATCTACTTAGAAATAGCAATAGGAATCCAAAGAAATTTTTTAGTTTTTATAAATACTGTAAAAAAAAAATAGGGTTCTTTAGATTCTCTAACATCTGGCATTCTTGAGGAGATTCATATAAGGAAAGATGATAAGCAAGTAGCTAATTAATACAATGAAACCAAGCAAAGCTGCTGGTCCTGATAATATTTATGTTAGGATTCTCAGTGAAGGGGAGGATAGCTAGGGTGAGGTACTAACTATTTTGTCAGATCAATTAATTATGCAAAGGTACCTGATTCACGGAAAAAAAATAATGTAGTACCCATTAACAAAAAAGGTGGTAGGAAATTATAGGCCTGTTAGTTTAGCATCATTGGTAGGAAAGATACTGGAAAGAATTGCAAAGAATAGTATTCAAGATCATTTGGATAATTTTCATCTTGTATGAAGTTCCCAAGATGGATTTTGATCAGGAAGGTCTCGTTTGTCAAATCTGTTCGAGTTTGTAACTGACTAGGTAGATGATGGATATTCAGTTAACATAAACTAGTATATTCCATAAATGTGGTTAATGACAAATTTAGTTAGAAGACAAAAACCATCCTGGAATGTTAGGTATAATTTGGCAGTTGGAAGCCCACCTTGCCACACATTTAAAAAAAATATTTACCGCAAAATTAATCACAATAGTTTCAGGAATGGGAATAGAATTGAGCAGGGGCATAGGCAGGGTAGGGCTGAGGGGGCTAAAGCTTTGAGGAGGACCAAGTAAGATGTGCCTAACTGACCAAATCTTTAAACAAATTGATCTTCAATATATGTAAATAAAACATTCAATAAAACATCAATTATAACTTAACATCATAACAAATAAAACAGCAAAATTTTGAAAAAGTGTTCAGCTTCCACCAAAGCTTTTCTGGTTATGTCAGTGGAATTGAGTATCATATGTAGTTATATTGTGTATGTTGAAAAGGTTGCAGACTGTATTAGAGTAAAGTGTTGTGTTTTGTAGTCTCTACTGAGAATATTAACTCTCGTATTAGAAATATATGGTACTACATTTCATTGTAACTTTGCAAGTTTTAGATTTTGAGGGTAATAGTAAGATGATTTGAAAGTTTATAGAGCTTAGCATTTCATTTTTCTCAAGGTAGGCCAATCTTTAATCAAAATATTTGAACATCCTAAAAGCCAGATTCACTTCATAAAACTATGTATTTTTCAGCATGGAAGTTGTTTGCAAAGCTTCAGCTTCATCAGGACAAATGAAGAAAAAGAAATCTAAGAATAAATTAAAAATAAAAGATATTATTCATTCAATGTATATTAGTGAATGGTTTGAGAAAAGTTTACATAATTGTTGGAGAAATAATGGGCAGCCTGTAATAAGTGGTAAGTACCATGTTGTTACAATACCAAGGTTTAGCTGATATGCTGTAATTAAATTAACCCATGATAGTCTGATGGCATAGTATGAGGAAAAAGATCTTCAAGTAATTATTCCCAAATATCTTGAATGTTCAGAAGTTGGGAACAAGGCTAATAAAATGTTGGGCATTATAAATAGGAATGAGTTACAAAGGTATAGAGGTAATAAACCATACTTCACAATTCATATGTTAGGCCACATTTAAAATGTTGTATACTGGTTGGCACCTTGTTTCAGGTAGGACATAAATGTGTTAAACGGGTGTTCAGCATAGAGCAACTAAACTTGACTGGTTCGAGGGAAAAGATTAAAGGGATAGACTAAAGGGGTTAGAAATGTTTTCACTTGAAAGGTGGTGTATTAGGGGGTGACATGATTGAACTATACAAAACATTTGTAGGGTAGATATAAAATTCTTTTCATTAGAAATTGACAATAGAACTAGAGGTCACTAAAAAATTGAGAAGAATTGTAAATTAGATATGTGAATATTTTTAGTTTTAGTTAATAACTTTTTTAATGAAATCTTGTGAATAGTAGAAAGGTTAATTTTAGTTGGTAGTGACACAATCCAGTGAATGGAGATATAATTAAAATCAACTTATGACTAATGTAAAAGGGAAATGTTCTTAATAGCTGCGTTCTGAATGATGCAATGTCATGGACCTAAGAGTGGTTTGAAGAGAGACCTTGCAAATGACTGGGATTTTTTGTGCTGTTCTAGTATTTTGGAGTAAGACATTACAGTATGTGCTTAGGGTGATTTAGTTCTTATTTTGGATGGGGGTAACTGAGAAAGGCTCTGGTAACTTTTGAGTTATTATTATGCTCCTTACATCCTTATTTTATTTGATATACAGTATACTCTCTCCTGTCCGCGCATGTCCATTCCTAGAGGCATGCAGATAGTTGAAAAATGCTTGTACTTGATGTTCACTTTGAGAAAAAATATAAATAAAAAAAAATATACAGTAATACATAAATAAAAATAGCAAAGTAATTATAGAAAATAGAAAACAATTATACAATTATAAAAAAATTACCAATACATGATGGATGTCATATGGCCAATTTTGTGTGGATAGTTGATGTGTGATGTCATAGTTGTGTGGATAGTTAACATGCAGATAGTCGAGAGTCAACTGTACACTCCTGTACCATATGGTAGTTAATCAACATTATGATTAACTTGTGCAACCTCAAGACTGGACAATTGGTAGTTTATATGCCTACAAGAAAACTGATCCTAAAATTATTAGTGATGAAAATCCCTAATGTGGCCAAATTTTGGTTCATATAGGGAGGGTCTTTCATGATTAATAAATAGCTAGTGTCTGAAAGTTATTCCTCATTATCAATAAACCAAAGAATAATAATGATATTTTTAGTTTGCTTTGACCTGTGACTAATGAACAGTAAACCAAAAAATAATATGGTAGTTTCAAAGGGTATTATTTTTTTTAGAAACTGTTTTGGTTCTGTACTAAAGATCACCTTGTATTACTTTTCAGATACTTCAGAGAACAAAGACTTAAAGATTGTCAACACACCTTTTAACTGTGCCTTTGTACCAAATATCATTAAAGATACAAATTTATTAAAAGAAGTTTCAACTGAACTTGAAACTCTTGACCTGCAATACAAAAACAATGATTTATATAAGGTAAGGTTTTAAATTAAAAATTATAGAATGATTTTCATAATTAGACTGCTCTTCACTGATATATTTTATCCAATGAATAAAAGGTTTAGGCCTCTATTTGGATTTGCATATATGTGATAAATGAAATATTGATCACTTTTACAGTGTAGGAAAGTAGTCACTGCACTATATAAGCCTATGTAAAATATGGTCAACCAAAAGTTGTGCTGCATTGTCTTTGGAATATTTACTGAAAATTCAGTAAATGCTCAAATTGTAGGTCATGAAGCCATTTTACATATTTCAAATTTCCTATTTAAACTACTGCAGACATTGTGTAATGCATAATGTTCTAATAAGAGATGTTAGCATACCCCTTTTGAATGTCCACTTTTAGTTCCAATGGTGCAGGGCTTGCAAACCATAGACTTCAGATGACCCTACAAATAGAAAAAAGTGTGCCGCTGTCTCTACTAGAAAGTCATGCAATGTATGTAGTTTATATATAGAATAATACTTCTATTAACGAAGTATGGTATATGCATTCCAACAAAACATTTCATTGTCAAAATTTGTTACCAGAGGTACCTTTAACATATAGGGTATATAGGGATAAGTTCAAATACTTCATAATATGAAGTATACATCATTACATTTCATTAGATTAACAGCTAAATTTAGCTAAAATGTGCCTGTTAAAAAAAAGAATACAGGTTGTGCCCTCACTTTATGTGGGGGTTGCATTCCAAAAAAATGTTCGCATAAAGAGAGCCATTTTATTACATATATTTAATAGGGATGCGTTCCAGGACCTTGACTGACCCCCAAAAAAACCTTTCTAACACACTTTCATAACAAATCCAATGAAAACTTGCCTAATAAAATAAAACAATCATCTGGCATTATATAAAAAAAACATTAAAAGAAAAATTAATAGATATTTACTTGAATATGAAAAGACAACATTATTGCACTAAAGTCAACAATAATGGCAAATCCACACACTACAAGATGAGAGCAAGTAGTGTACATCTGTACACAACAATGGACAATGCGACACAGAAGGAAATTGAGGAAATGTGTGGGCTGCCTTGCGTGGCTACTGACTCACTGCTCCACCCACACCAACTGCATAGTGGAGTCCCTGCACACTACACTGGTCACACAAGCTTCACACATCCAACCTGATCAGTCAAATAATTGCAAATTTTTCTCGAACAGAGCAACAGAGTGGTAGAAGTAGGGTCATCGCAAAATAGTGAAATTGCATTAAGAGGAGTTGCATAAAGTGAGGGCAACCTGTATAAATTAAAATATGTTGCGAAAGGAATAATATGATCAATAAATAATGAAGCTCTTCAGTGATTCGCTGATAAAAAATGTAAACAAAACATTGCCAAGGTTGCACTAACAAGGATCTGGCTGCATACATAGATAGAGAGATAGAATAACCTTTATTAATAATAATAAAATGAATAATTTTTTTTTTCATGTTACAATGACAAATAATTGTGAAGCTCCACTATTTATTTTATTTAATTTGGCCCTTAAGCTTTAGGCTTTACTGGGCTCTTATTAAAAATAAGCAGCTAGTTGTTATAAATTAATAATAAATAAATAAGTATTATTAATACCATATTTTTTAGTGTATAAGATGCACTTTTTTTCCAGAAAAAAGGGGTCTCAAAATCACCCTGCGTCCTATACACCGAAGGTCATAATATTACTTTTATATGTGCTAGAAGAACTGATGAATTTTTACAAAAATTCATCATCTCTTAGTCCCTCCTGACTGTGTATTGGTTTGGCCAATTTTACACTAAGTTTCTACTCTTCCCAACCCACTGATAACAAGCAAAACAGTATGTATTGCATAATGATTTACTTTTATGTTTCATAACATATAGTATAGTCTCCCGTATACTCAATACTATTTTCTTATATTAGGGTAATTCTATGAGAAATAGACAAATGAAGTACATGGTCACCTCTTCAAAATTCATGAAACTTGGTGTGAGGGTTGGTTTAGGTCCAAATTACAAATTTCTGAATTTTTTTGAAAATTGGTCAAGTTGGTCAAATTTTATGGCTTGACCAAATTTTGGTCAAATGAAAAACCAATAATTTTCAAACGTAAATATCTCAGCTCCTAATTGTGGTAGTGTAGTAAGTCTTAAACGATAAAATATGTAAAATTAACTGTAGTTTCTAAATATTTATCATTTTTTTAGGGTAACAAAAATAAAATTGATTTTTTTTTTTTTTTTTTTTTTTTTTTTATTTGGCAGCGAAGATATCATTTTTCGAAAAAAAGACCAGGAATAAAAAATGTTTATTTGATGTATGTACACCATAATAAGTAATAAAAAGTCAGCTTATCGACGATTATTATGAAAAAAAAATTACTAAAAAAAAAAATCCTCCAAATTTTAACAATTTTTTGCTTTCTTTCCAGATTTTCAGTATATACCTAATTTTCTAGTATACGTAAATTTACCTAACCCTTAAAATGCCTCAAAACACAAAATTTTGTTGCAATCCTATGCAAAAACACTCAAGAAGAATTTTCTGTAACAAAAAGTAAAACTCTGCCATGGCAGCTGCAAGCTATGGAATTTTGGAAGAAAATCAATTACTATGCAGCAATTGCTATGTCCTTAATGAATCTATGGAGCGAAGCAGTAGCGATTCCACGAATCCACCACCATTGGAAGAATTTGTTGTTCAAGACAGGCAATTCAATAAAGATTTGCTCAGCGACAATATTTTACCTTTATTTGATGAAAGCCCTATTAAAACAGGTAATAAAACAATAGAGACTCCGTTCAGGACATTTGTTTCTTAATGCCAAATTCGTAGTTTTCTGTTTTTAAATATTAGCATCAGCACTTGAATACATATATACAAAATATTTGATATTTGATTATTTCACGCAACCTAAATTTATGAATTTGTTTTACAGCTGGATTGAAGCCGGGACAAAAACAGATAAGGCTTCTACGAAGTTGTAGATGTAGAGCTTTCTTTGCAAAAACGTCTGAGTGAACCTATCACTTCTATCAAAGGTACTCAACAATTACATCGCTTCGTCCCAATTTCCAAGAATTTGTTAAAGGTTTATCCACTCTCTCAGAGTGCACAGTCAGTTGAAATAAGAGCTCATTAGAGTTTCTGCTTCGGTTCAAGAACATAATACTGTCTCTCAACGCGAAATTGAAACAGGCTCTTTTGTGGGTTGTATGTATGAAAATAACTATGGCTCAGATTAGTCCATCCTTTGACTGTGAATATGATGATTTTCTGATAAATTTCTCCATCCTTCGGGCGTATGTCCCTCATACGTTTTTCCTGCGCAAGATGATGTTTGTCACGTTCCAACAGAAAATATATTTGGGAGTATTGAAGCAAGTTTACGAGGAGGAACAAGAATACAATACATTTTTCCACTTCAAGAATTAAATAACTTTTCAAAGAAGATAAAATAAATTCTATAGAATGTATACTATTTAAGATTGTCTATATAATATTTCTAAAATTTTTATCTAAGATTTGTGTATCTACTTAATAGTTGTAAAAATCTTTTCAAATTCTTTTTTCTTATTATTATATTATTAGTGTCTAAAATTTGGATTCACTGGATGAGAATACTCTCTCTTAATTCATTCTCAAAGACTTGTGTACGTGTAGTATTAGGAAGAGTATTTTATACTCTGATAAGCGCTTTATAAATTAAACATTATTATTGTCAATATATTCTGTCCCTAAATATAAGAGAGGTTATGTATGTACATTGTACATATATTTTAAAAGATTTTTTCTCCTTTGTTTTATCGACATGTATTTTTTATATGAATTGAAAATTGTCTTTTTTTTGGACCAACAAGTCTGTAATAAATCTTCGTTGTCTGAAAAAAATTTTTTATTACTTAATTTCAAACTCAGTTTTGAGCCTTATAATAAACTATAAGCTGACTTGTTATTACTTATTATGGTGTACATACATCAAATAAACATTTTTTATTCTTGGTCTTTTTTTCGAAAAATGATATCTTTGCTGCCAAATCGCAAAAAAAAAAAAAAAAAAATTGACATTTTTTCCAAAAAATCATAATTTTATTTTTACTATAAAAAAATGATACATATTTAGAAACTACAGTTAATTTTACATATTTTATCATTTAAGACTTATTACGCTACCCAATTAGCAGCTGAGATATTTACGTTTGAAAATTGTTGGTTTTTTCATTTGGCCAAAATTTGGTCAAGCCATAAAATTTGACCAACTTGACCAATTTTCAAAAAAATTCAGATTTTTGTAATTTAGACCAAAACCAACCCTCACACCAAGTTTCATGAATTTTGGAGATGGTGGAGTGTACATTTGGCACTTTCATTTGTCTTTGTCCTGGAATTACCCTATACAGTAAAAGTCCAAAAATCCGAACTGCTCGAGAATCTGAACATTTTAAAACTCAGTCGAAATTTAAATTTAGCGACGCTGATGCGCAACCTATGTTCGTTCGTGCATGCGAACGAACGCATGGCGCGAACATTTTCGCGCCAGTCTCTGCTGCACATCCACGCTGTGAACAAGTTGCTACAGTATACGTATAAATATTCGTCCATTTATTCGTAAACATTTTACATTTACTAACCCATAGTACAGTAATGGCTCCAAAAGTTGATCCTCTTCGTGGTGTTCAGAAAAGAAAGAAAGTTACGTTGAAATTGAGTGATAAACTCGAAATAGTTAAGAGCCTAGAATGTGGTGTAAGCTCAGCTACCTTAATGGAAAAATATAATGTTGGAAAGACTACGATTCATGACATAAAGAAAGCTAAGGCTAAAATTTTAGAATTTACCGCATCGTCTGTGCCGAACAATAAAATAGCAGAAAGAAAATCACTACATAAGCCAAAATTAGAAAATCTGGATAAAGTGCTGCACGAATTGTCAGATGCAGACGATGTGATTGAATTGAGTGAATGAAAATGTTTGTGTTTACGTGTGTGTAATGGATGTTTACGATTTTTTTGTTTGTTTGTTTAAAATATGTACGGATGCAATGTTTGCTAATTATATTACTGAATGTCCATAATAAGCGTTTCTGTTTTATTTACGTATTACATTAGCAATATTTACATGTTCTTTTTTTATTTATTCCCTTTGTAACGTGAATTTTAAGGTTACCACCCGAGAATCTGAATTTTCCAGAAATCCGAACCACCCTAATCCCCGAGCCATTTGGATTTTTGGACTTCTACTGTAATGAGTAAGGGTGAAAGAAAACATATCACCATACTTTTGATGGAGGGCTTTAACAAAAGTCAGCCTTGTTGGTAGAAAATTATGGACATTTTCTGACAACTTGGCAGTTGGTCATAATTTTTTTCCTGAAAAAAGGCCTTGAAAATAGGGGGTGCGTCTTATACACCAAAAAATATGGTAGTTAAAACATGTATTACAATATTAATGGACAATATTAAACAATATTAGTGGACATTAATCCTAGATTTTTGTTAGTATGCCATTATTAATCTGGATTTCAACTTGGTTTTAAACAAATTTACATTCACAATATTTTTTATATCAGCATGCAAGTCATTCCATAGTTTCAATCCAATGAAAATGGGTAGTTTTTGAGATGAAGACAATCTAAATTGAGGTATAACAAGCTTTGATCTATTTCTGGTCTGATATGAGTGGATTTCTTGATTAGTTACAAAATATCTATTTACCCATTGCAAATTGATGATTTTGTTCTTACACATGTAAATAAAAATAAAATGTGCCAGTTTGGTTATATTGTTGAACTTTAGTAGGTTTAGCTGTTTAAACAATGCACTAGTGATCAAGGAAATCAGCATCAGATAATAACCTTATTGCTCATTTTTGGATGGCAAAGATACCATTTAATGCGTTGTTAGCGGAGTTTCCCCAAACAAGGGTGCAGTATGTTATGTATATTAGGAAGAACAAGAGTATGATAAAGAGTCAATATGTTTTGAACCACTATGATTTTTTTTTTAAACAAAAAAGGCCTCCAAGACAGATTTTGTTATAAAAGAACTTCATTCTAAGAGGATTTGTTAATAGGTATTTCTGTATACTATGTGTATGTGTATATATATATATAATATATATATATATATATATATATAATATATATATATATATATATATATATATATATCCCCCTCCCCGCGGGCGGTCTTTCTGGGGTGGATCGCCCGCGGGCTCCTGCCTCCATGTGGCGAGGGGGGTCAGCCGCGGCTGGGGGGCCTGCCGGGTCCCCGCCCGGTTGCGAAGTGGACTTTTAGCATACCCTGCTATCCTACAGCCCCCTCTTTCCTGTCTTCCCCTCTTTACCCTCTTCCTTGCCCCCCTCTGTTTTTTCTGCTTTCTCTGTTCACTTCGCGCGCCCCGTGGGCTGCCGGGGCTGGTCGCTGGGGGTCTCGCCCCCATGGCCGGGGCCGGACTAAGTTGGCTGGTAGGGTGCCCAGGCCTGGGACCCTGGGGGGCCTTGGTCTTTGCTGCCGGTGGGGGAGAACTTTCGACGCTGCAAGGGCCCCTTTTGAAACGGGGGTACCTACATGGGACGAGGCACCCATCGCCCGCCGGCGTGCGCTTGGTCCCCTTGGGCCCCGGGTAATCGGTTCCCCGCGGCCCCGGGCGCGAAACAACAATAAAAATTTTCTATGGAAACACTTACAAATCTAATGGACCTCGTTGACGACCCGGCTTGTGCATCTGACCTCCCTCTGACTACCTCTTTGGACCGTGGGTCTGGTAAGGGCAGTCGGCAGCCCTCGCCCACCCCGTCTGCTCTTCTTGCCGACACCTCCTCTCCCTCTCTTCCCCAGGCTCGTGGCGCCGCTGCCCGACCCCCGCCAGTAGCGGATGGACCTGCAGTGGACCCCCCGACCCCTGGATCCCCCCATATTCCACGTCCCGATAGGGACCCACTGCTTTTTTCGCCCTCAGGTGGGAGGCCCGCGGCCCCGGTCGCCTCCCACTCCGGTCGGGCCTCATCGCCCCCGGCCCCCTCGGCCCCTGGGGGACGTGGGACCCGACGTCGCCGTCCGCCTTTCTCGTCTTCTCGCCCCCTCGAAGTTCCGGTGGTGTTTGGCCAGACGGCTTCACTCGGCCTTAGGACGATGGACAAGTTCCTCGTCCTCCGCCCCTCCTCCTCCAAGCCCCTCCCCACTAACCACGAACGCCTCTTTCGAGCGATCCATGGGAAGACGGGGACGGCGCGTTTTGACCTTCGGCCTCAGAGGGATGGCTCCATTTTGATAAGGTCGCGTTCCTCTGCCGAAATCTCCTCTCTGCTCGCTATCCCCGATGTCCTGGGCTGCGGGATCACGGTGACTCCCCACCCCCGCCTCAATCAGTGCCAGAGCACGATCTACGCTGCTCGTCTTCTACCCATCCCGGTGGAGGACCTCCAGACTGACCTTGCCTCCCAGGGTGTGGTGAGAATATACCGTTTTCCCGACAGATCGTGGTCCCCAGCCGTCCCTTCTCCTCGCCTTCTCCTTACTTTTGACTCACTGGTGCCCCCCGTTTCGGTATTCTGGGGCTTTGGCGAGAGAAGAGCATGCAAATTCTCGGTTCGGCCATACGTGCCAGATCCTACGCGCTGTTTTCAGTGCAATAGGTTTGGCCACGTGAGCAGTTCCTGCCATCAGCCGGCCCCGTTGTGTGTCCGCTGCGGCGGCCATCCCCACCCCTTGCCCTGTACTGCTCCGCCTTCCTGCACCAACTGTCATGGACCGCACCCTGCTTCATCCCGCTCTTGCCCATCCTTCCTCTTTGAGAGGGAGGTTCGGGCCCTCTGTTCATCAGAATTTCTCAGCGCTCGGGAGGCGCGGGACCGGTTGCGTGGCCGCGAGGCCCGGCGTGGTACCTCGTACGCCGAGGCTCTCCGTCCCCGGCCGCCGCCGGCCCAGACCCCGTCCTCACCGGCGGTTCCCGACGCGCCTCCACTCACCGTGTCCGCTACTCCCTGTCTATCCTCTGCCGCCCAGCAGACTCCCGCCGCGGCTCCCTGTACTACCAGCGCGTCCCCACGTGCTCCCCCCGAACGCCGATGCGTCGTCGGCAACCCCCCTGCCCTCCTACGCCCTCTCCACCGGCGCTTTCGGCCACCCCCATTCCGGACCGTGACCCGCCGTCGCCCATGCGGGCCGCACGACGGAGGGGAACGGGCCGCAAGCGCCGCGCCAATAGTGACCCCGAAAGGTTCGAGGCCATAGGCCTCGCATCACCTTCCTCTCCCAGACACAAACGCCCCCTTCGCCCTACCATCCCGGTGTCCTCACCGTCCCCGCTGCGCAACCGTTATGGACGCTCCCCCCTGGGGTCCCCGACGACCCTCGTGTGTGGGGCGGAGATACATCCCTCACCGGTTCGGTCGATGGACCCACTGGAGGGGGAACTCGCCTGCCTGGTCGGCGTGGGTGGGATGAGCACGCCCCCGCGCGTGACCTACCCCACCTCTCTCCTTGACCTACCTATGCATCCGGGTGAGGTATCCTTTTCCACTCCCCCTTGTAGTCCAGCCTCCCCTGCACCTCCGGTGAAGGGAGGGGCCTTCTGGATACCCCTCACATCCCCTTCTCTGCATCGCTCTCCCCCGGGCGTCTGGGTGACTCCTCTTCAGGAGGATTTGCCGGCGTCAGTTTCCACATCGCCCCCCCGTCGGGGTGACCCTCGCCTTCGCCCACGTTCGGCATCCCCCGTTGGGCCCCGGGGCTTTCCAATCCCCTTGTTAATCTCGGGCCGCCCGATCGGCCCACCCACCCCATAACCATCCGTTTCGCAGACTTTCCTACCCCTCCATATACTTCGCTCCTGCAGTGGAACATCCGCGGGCTCCTGGTAGGCCTCGAGAGTCTTTCTTCTCTCCTGGCCTCCAGGTGTCCGGCGTGTTTCTGCCTTCAGGAGACGATACTGGGCTCCCATTCCCTCCCTCGAGTGTCCGGCTACTGCGGGCTCCCTTCCCCGCCTCTCGATGGGGCGGGTAGGGGGGGCTCCGCGGTCTTCGTGCACCGCTCCGTCCCTTTCCGCCCCCTCCCGCTCCGTACTGTCTTGCAAGCTGTGGCCGTGCGCCTTTCTTTGTGGCGTCAGCTCACGGTCTGCTCTCTTTACCTCCCCCGTAACGTACTCCCTCCACCCGATTCTCTCCGTGACCTAATTCTGCAGCTTCCCCGCCCTTTCCTGCTTCTCTGGGACTTCAACAGTCGGGACCCGGCCTGGGGGGACGTTTGCTCCACCTTTCTCTCTGGGACCCTTCTCTCCCTTATGGACGAGCTAGAGTTCACCTTTCTGAACGATGGCTCCCCAACCTGCCTCCACTCGGCCCATGACAGTTTCACCTGTATTGATCTTTCCCTGGTTTCCCTCGATATCGTGATGGAGTTCACCTGGGAGGTCCTGCCGGATTCTTCCGGCAGTGACCATTTCCCTGTGTCTCTTACCCCAACCCGTCTCCTCCCCCCCACCTCTGTCCGCCCGCGCTGGCTGTTCGCCCGAGCGAAATGGGCCTCATACACGAGGTGCACGGCGATCTCGCCGTCCATTCCTGCCTTTCCCTCCGTTAGTGAGGCCCTCGCCTTTCTCGAAAGCAAGATCCTCTCGGCTGCCACCAGTTGCATCCCCCGTACCTCAGGCTCCCCCAGGCCGCGCAGCGTCCCATGGTGGACCCCAGAGTGCTCCCGTGCCGTTCAGGAGCGGCGCCGTGCTGGCCGTCGCTTCTACCGGACCCGCCAGCCGGAGCATAAGATGGCGTTTCAGCGCCTGAAGGCAGTGGCCCGTCGGGTCTTGAAACTAGCCCGGCGTACCTCCTGGCGGAGTTACGTGTCCGGGATCTCCTCCTCGACCGCCCCCTCGACTGTTTGGCGCAAGGTGCGTAGCTTTGAGGGGACCCGTGTCCCCCCTCGACCCCCGGTGCTTCGGGTCGGGGACGACGAGTTCGTGTCCGATCCGGAGGCCGTCGCGAACGCACTCGCGGCGCACTTCGCAGCCATCTCCAGTTCCGATTCCCCCCACTCCCGCCGCGACCCACCGGAATTTCCACCTCATAGGGATGACCCCTATAATCACCTCTTTCACATGACAGAGCTTCGGGAGGCCCTCCGCCCCCGACGCTCCTCCGCCCCCGGCCCCGATAATATCCCCTATGACTTGTTACGGCACCTCCACCCCTCTGCTCTCAGCTTTCTACTGGACCTCTATAACCGGATTTGGTTGGAGGGTTCATTTCCGGACCGATGGCGTGAGTCCATCGTCGTCCCCATCCCGAAGCCCGATAAAGACCCCTCACTCCCGTCGAACTATCGCCCCATTTCCCTAACATGCTGTGCCTGCAAGGTGATGGAGGCGATGGTCGCCTCGCGGCTGTCCTTTACCTTGGAGGCGAGTGACCAGTACCCTGCTACCCAGGCTGGTTTCCGGCGCTTCCGGTCTACCACCGACCCCCTCCTTCTCCTTAGCCATGACGTGCAGGAGGCTTTCTCCCGGCTCAATTTGTACTCGCCGTCTTTTTCGACCTCCAGAAGGCCTACGATACTACCCGGCGGAGCGCGGTCTTCGACTGCTTACGCTCCCTGGGTTTCGTAGGCTTTCTCCCTTCCTTTATTTATAACTTCTTGTCCGCCCGTTCTTTCCGCGTCCGCATTGGTTCTGCCCTCTCTGACCGCTTTCCGTTGGAGGAGGGTGTCCCTCAGGGTAGTGTCCTTAGCGTCTTGTGTTTCTCACTCGTGATGAACACAGTCGCTACGGTCCTGCCTACATCCGTTCGTAGCTCCCTCTATGCCGATGACCTGGGTATCTATTGCTCTGGCCGCCTCCCGTCTTTGGCTGAATGTCGGCTCCAGCTAGCCATCAACGCGGTGGTTCGCTGGCGTCCTCGGTTGGCTATGCTTTCTCACCCTCTAAGTCTTCCAGTATGCTTTTCCGTCCTCGGCGCCTCCGTCTGTCGCATACCTTCGCCCTTACCCTTGCCAGCACTCCTCTTCCCCTCGTCCCATCCGTTAGATTCCTGGGTATGACCCTCGACGGATTTTTCGGTTGGGTTCCACACCTTAGCGGTTGCGGCAAACATCTCGCCGCACCCTCTCCCTTTTGGGTCATCTGTCCCACACGACCTGGGGGCGGACAGGCGTACTCTGCTGCGCCTGTACACCTCCCTGGTGCAATCCCGTGTCGACTACGGCTGTGTGGTCTACAGCTCCGCCTCCTCTCCGGCACTCCGTATGCTGGATCCTCTTCTCCACCGTGGCCTTCGCCTGGCGTCGGGTGCCTTCCGCTCGTCCCCTGTCGCTAGTCTTCAGGTGGACTGTGGACACCCCCCCTGCCCCTTCGCCGGGGCCTTCTCATGGCGAAGTGTTACCTTCGCATCTGCCGCCTTCCGATGTCCCTACTCTTCTCCGCGATCTCCCAGGCGCTACCCTGGCCTGACACGTGGCATTTCGCTGCCTCTCTGGCCGAGATTTTCTCGTCCCTGGGGATCCCCCACCCTCTATTCTGCCGTTCTCCTTCGATCTGTCGCCCCCCTGGCGGACCACCCCTATCTGCCGTTGCCAGGCGCTCCGTGGCCTGCGTAAGGAGTCTCTTCCTGCCGTCCTCCGGTCTTCTTTTCTGGCCCATCTTCCCGTCCATTCGGACGACGTTCCCGTCTACACCGACGGCTCGCGCTCCCCTGCAGGTGTCGCGGCCGCCGTCTTCTCCGTCATTGTCAACTACCTCCCGGGTAACCCCCTGCCGGTTCAGGCCTCCATCTTTTCCGCGGAGCTCTTTGCCTTCTGGGAAGCCCTCCGTCTGGTATCGGGTTGTTCGCGGTCCTCGTACCATTTTTTCGGACTCGCTGAGCGCCTTCAGGCGCTCGAGCGCTATGATTCCCGAGACCCCCTCGTAAGCCTTATTCAACAGGAGTACCATGTCCTGCACACCGTTCACCGGATCCGGGTCACCTTCTGCTGGGTTTCCGCCCATGTTGGTGTTTCCGGTAATGAGGCGGCGGACCGCATAGCCCGGACCGCCGCCTCGCTGCCCCCTCCCCCGCGCGCTCCCCTTCTCAGACTATGTGCAGGTCTTTCGTTCCTTTTACGACCGCATGTGGCAACAGTCCTGGGACGATGCCACCGGAAATAAACTCTGGTCCATCCGCCTCCGTCTGTTCATATTGGGTGTCCTCTTTCCACCGCTCCAGACACAAAGAGGTCGTCCTTGCGCGGCTTCGCATCGGCCATACGCGCCTCACGCACGGCTATCTTATGTTCCGGCAGGAGGCTCCTCGTTGCTCCTCCTGCCAGTCGCCCCTCACCGTCTCTCACATCCTTGTGGAATGCCCCACCCTGTCGTCAGTACGTCGTGCGCCTTCCCGTTCCTTTCTGATTTCCCCCTCCCCGAACGTTTATGCCTTATGCTCGCTGAGAGCCCTCTCTTCTCGCTTGACCGTCTTTCCTCTTCCTCTCCCAATCTCGCATCCTATCTGAGCTTTAGGCGACTTCTCACCTGTAGTCCGCTGTTTCTCCCTTTTCTAGTGCCTTTTCTCCATCTCCGTTTCTCTTTCTCGTATTCCGCCTCGCCATGATATCCGCTACCATATAGCGGGAAGTGGCGGTAAATGCCCCAATACAAAAAAATAAAAAATATATATATATATATATATATGAATGATACACACAGACCATGCATGGAACAACGATCTCTTCTAGGAAACTTAAATCCACTATAGTCCGAATAAGTAATGGTAAATGACAAATACTATAGTTTTTTTCTTTTTTATGATGCTAGCCTGATGTGAGCAATGGGTCACTCTCAAAGAGGTCCCAAAAATATAGCTTCCCTCACCAGCTATCTGCAAAGCAGATAGGATCCAGCTTTGGGACAGGATCTGGGGTTTAAAGCAGCCTAGCCCCCCAGCTACGTTTAGAACCTCAATATAAGCAAAAGACTCACTGCCTTCACGTCAGATTGAATACATCAAAGAAAAAGGGGTAACTACAGTGCCCACGAAAAGTATCCGATCACCCTTGAAATTTGTATTTTTTACATAAAAAAACAATGTTTAAATGTATACTAACCTTATATTAGTATTTTGTCATCTGTCCTTTGGTTTGGATGACTTGTTCTAGCGTTTTGGCATGGATTTAATCAAATTTTGACAAACTTCCACTGATATTTCCTGCACCATACCTTTTTGATGGCCTCTTGTAATTTTTCGACTGAGCCAGTGTCGTGGCATTCAACCTTTTTTTATTATTAGCCACAGATTTTCTATCGGATTGAGATCTGGACTATTACCAGGCCAATCCAAAATATCAAATTTATTGTCAGTAATCCATTTTGTCACTATTTTGGCCCTGTGACATGGTGCACCATCATGCATGTATGTTTTTGTCCTTTGGATTGCCATTGCCATTGGAAGTTTATCCTGTAGCATTGCTAAATACCGTGCACCATTCATAGTTGTGTTCTTCGGAAGAAAATATAAGTTTCCACGCCCATAGTAACCGAAAAACCCCAAACCATCACACTTGGAGGGTGTTTCATTGTCTTTAGGGTGTATTTAGGGTCCATCCTATTTGAGCCAATAGGCCGGCGAACCTTTTTTGGACAACTTCTGATGTCAAAAATGTCGACTCATCGCTAAATAAAACCTTCTTCCAGTTCATCAACAGTCCAATGAATGTATTTTTTACAAAATGCGACACGTTTTTTACGCATTTTTTCATTAATGAACGGTTTCTTAGCAGCATGGCGAGATGGTAATCCGAGTTCTTTTTGGAGCCGCCCTGGATAGTTCGTTCAGAAACACCAGATAACAAATTATTCATATTAAATTTATTTCTTTCGAGTTATTGTTGGGTTTTTCAATACTAAACGTTTCATAAGTTTGTCTGTTCGCGAATTTGTTTTTCTCGGTCTGCCAGATCGTTTTTTTAGGGACTGCATGGTTAGGCCACCATTGTTCTTAGCCCGTGAAACCCATAAATTAACGGTACTTTGGGATATGTTTAATTCCTTAGCTATCTGTCTCTGTATATCCCACATGCATGCAAAGCAACAATAGCACCTCGACAATCACTCTTAAGTTGTTTTTTAGCACACATTATATATAAATTTTATTTACACCACTTTCTGTAAAAAAAAAAAAATATCAAGAAATTTACACAAACAGTGAATCTGACAAATTTGAGACACAGCCACCCGCACGAAGGCTACCAGAACACTAATTTGAGAAATGCGTTGGATAGCTCTCATATCAGCGAGCAACCTCAAAGTTACCAGATGTCGCTAGAACAAATAGAAAGTGAATTACGTGTCTCTGAATATCAAGGGAAAATATTGTATTTTCTTGAGTGATCGGATACTTTTCGCGGGCACTGTATTATATTTTTAGCCAAAAACCAAAACTTAAACCTCAACTGGCAGAATTGAGCATCCTCTTTTCAAGGCACATAACATGTCCGTTTCATGATGGGAATGAACTCAGAATGGTTCCCTGAGGTTTTTTGATACACACAGCCCACGTTGGGCTAGCATCATGAAAAAGAAAAACTATAGTATTTGTCATTTACCATTACTTATTCAGACTAGCCCACATTGGACTAGCATCATGAAAAAGAAAAAACTATAGTATTTGTCATTTACCATTACTTATTCAGACTGTAGTGGATTTAATTTTCCTAGAAGAGTTCCTTGTTCCATGCATGGTCTGTATGTATCATAAAAAACCTCAGGGAACCATTCTGAGTTCATTCCCATCATGAAACGGACATGTTTGTGCCTTGAAAAGTGGATGCTCAATTCTGCCAGTTGAGGTTTAAGTTTTGTTTTTTTGCTAAAAATATAATAGTTACCCCTTTTTCTTTGATGTATTCAATCTGACATGAAGGCAGCGAGTCTTTTGCTTATATTAAGGTTCTAAATGTAGCTGAGGGGCTAGGCTGCTTTAAACCCTAGATCCTGTCCCAAAGCTGGATCCTATCTGATTTGCAGATAGCTGGTGAGGGAAGCTATATTTTTGGACCTCTTTGAGAGTGACCCATTGCCCACGTCGGGCTAGCATCATGAAAAAGAAAAAACTATAGTATTTGTCATTTACCATTACTTATTCAGACTATAGTGGATTTAAGTTTCCTAGAAGAGTTCCTTGTTCCATGCATGGTCTGTGTGTATCATAAAAAACCTCAGGGGACCATTCTGAGTTCATTCCCATACATACATACATACATACACCTTTCTTCAACCTTTCAAAGGTTCTGTGCAATGATTCCTCATTTCAGGAAGGTCAAGCTTGTCACCCCACCCCTCCTCTCGAGTTGGTTTCTTGTACTCTCCACCTCACACAGCCAGGTATACTTGGCTCATTGGGGATTGTTCTGAACCAGGCATCTAATCTTTTGAAGATGTCCACTGCAACACCATTCATATGTCTTAGGTCTTTGGGTAGCTAATTAAACAATTTTGGTCCTCTCACAACAAAACTATTTTCTTTCAGGGTTAAGGATGTTCCCTGTCTCGCCTTTAATGTGGAAACACTACACAGTCTTCCTTTCCTACTTTCCACTGTTGTTTGGGGAGTTGTAGGGTTCAGAGTAAGATTAGGGACTAGTTTCTCCATTATTTTCCAAGTGTAAATGATGGTGTATAGGTTTAGTTCGTGTAACCTTTCCCAGTAATTTAGTTCTTTGCACCCTTTGATCTTGGCTGTGAAGCTTCTCTGAATCCCTTCTAGCTGTCTAATGTCTTCTTTTTTATATGGGCATGTTAGGACTGAGCAGTATTCCAATTTGGGTATGATCAGTGTTTTCAGTAGAGGAATCATTATAATCCTATCTCTTCATTTAAAGGTTCTCAGTATCTGGCCAGTTATTCTCTTTGCTCTGTTTACTGCTATCTTATTTTGTATTTCAAATTTTGCATCATTAGTCATTACAACCCCTAAATCTTTTGCTCTAGAATTTCTCTGAATTTCCTGTCCATTTGAGGTATAATATTCCATGGATTTTAGGTCTTCTCTTTTTCTGTACTGTAACAGCTGAAATTTCTCTGTGTTAAACTTCATATTGTTGTCTTCCATCCACTTGTAGATTCTGTTCATTCCTGTTTGTAGAGATCCTATATCTTCTGGTTTCTTATTTTTCTACTGATCTTTGTGTCATCTGCAAAAGATGTTACTGTGCTGTCTCTGGTAACATCCTCATCTTTGTCAGTTAGCATGATTATGAAGAGTAGTGGAGCTAATACTGTTCCTTGTGGTACTGAGCTGAGGACTTCTGATGAAGATACTCCTTGTACTGTAACGACTTGCTGCTGCTCACTAAGGAAATTATATATCCATTTCCCTACTTTTCCTGTTATTCCCATATATTTCAGTTCATGTATTATATTTCCATGGTCACACTTGTCAAACACTTTGGCAAAGTCTGTGTATATTACATTATACTTTTCATTATTTTCAAGTGCATCAATAATGTTGTTGTAGTGTTCCATTAGTTGTGATAGGCATGATCTGCCTGACTGAAACCCATGTTGGTTATCATTGAATTTTTTCTGAGTTTCCAAAAAGTCAGATTTTCTGTTTAACTATTCTTTCAAATATTTTGGTAAGATGAGATGTAAGCGACACTGGCCTATAGTTTTTGGCCTTGGATCGATTTCCTCCTCTATATATTGGGACTACCTATGTTCGTGCTCTTCAGGATGCCTGGTATTTTTCCCATGTCAAGTGATCACCTCCATATCCAATATAGGGGTTCAGCGATTGCATGTTTGCAGTTTTTGATCAGTGTGGCATTCTATTTATCCAGTCCTGCCACTGAGTATGCTTTTAGTTTCCCTATAGCTTGTGTGATATCATCTGTCATAAAGTCGAAATACTCTGTTATACTTTCCCCTTATAGTTCTTCTTCAAAGAATGCATTTCTATCACATATCAGTTTGTCAGTTTTTGGGATACTGAAAGATGATTTGTACTGAGCTCTTAATATTTTAGATACTTCTGTTAGATCATCAGATAAAGCACTGTTCTCATTTTTCAGAGGTCTGATAGTCACATGGTTTTTCAACTTTGTTTTAGCAAAATTATAGAAGTACTTTGGGTTAACTTTTATCGCTTCTATAGCATCGTCGTCGTCTTTTGGAGCAATGACATCTTTTGTCTCTCAAACCTGCTCCTCTTTCCTCTTTGCTATATTTTTGGGACATGTCTTTCCACAATTTCCAGTATCATCTCCTCTAAAGTCATTAGCATCTCTTCCATTGTCTTGGCCTCAAAAATGGTTTTCCAACTTATTACTTCTATGCTGGATGCAACACCTTCCCACTTTATAGCTTTGGAGTGAAAATTAAAAATTTTGAATTTGCTTTCTGTTGTTCATGTTCTTTCCTTTCCTGTTGCTTTTATATTGGTTGTTATTTCAATAATGTTGTGGTCTGATATTATAGTTGGAGATATTTTTACATTATCAATTAGGTTGCTGTTTGTGAATACCAAATCTAGGCAGTTGTTGTTTCTTGTGTTTTCTGTTATTTCTTGTGTTAACATAAATTCATCAGCTAGAGCTAGTAGCATTTTTACCTGCTCCTGGTCTTCCCATTTGCCCCCATTGCCCTAGTGAATACATATATTTTTTCTATCCTTTTATATTTCATGAATGGGAAATTAAAATCACCACAGAGAAAAATATTTGGGGTTGGAGAGCGTAAATCTTTTACCCAGTTTCTTACATCTGTAAAGGAATCTAAAAATTTTGAGGTCAGTATGTTTCGGGGTCTGTACATTACAATTAGTACCATATTTAATTTTTCAACTTTTGCTGCTACAAATTCTACATAGCTGTTTGAGGTTCTTATATTAGTCATTTTTGCCATATGCCTTTCGCGTGTGTAAATAGCACATCCTCCTTTACATCTCGCTGTTCTGTCAGCTTGGAGTATGTTATAGTTATCAATTTGTCTTTCCGTTTTGTCAACACAGAACTCACAGTTTTCCCAGTTTGCCTGGCAGTCCTTTAGATGAGTTTCCCTGAGGTATGTAAAGTCTGCTCAGGCTTCTTGCATGAGTCCTTTCAGGTATAAAACTTTGTCTGAGGAATGATTTGATTTAATCCCCTGAATGTTGGCTAGGATTATTTTCATTTTTTCTCTCTCATTTTCACATACAGGTGGTTCTGATTTGTTTTCCAATGGTGGTGCCAGTTTCATTGCCTTGTGGTCATCTGAGAATTTGCCTCTCTTTATCTTTGTTGGTCTGTTATCGCAAATGTTAGCGATGGATGTGTGGTGTAACTAGAAGGGATCGAATCAGAAACAAACGCATTAGAGGAATGGTGAAAGTAGTAGAGGCATCAAGAAAAGTCCAGGAAGCCAGACTGAGATGGTATGGGCACATGATGAGAAGAGAGGAGGATTACGTGGGATGTAGGGTGCTGGAAATGGAGGTGTCAGGATGGAGAAGAAGAGGTAGACTGAAGACGAGGTGGAGGGATTGCATGGCGGCAGACATCCAGAAGAAAAATTTGGATGAGGACATGGTGCGTGACAGAAGAGCATGGAGGAGACTCATCAAGAACAGTGACCCCATATAGAGATGGGATTTAAGCTGCAGAACAAGAAGGTACCTGTTATCCCAATAACACATGAAGTGTCTTTGTGCGTGCCTTCTGTCTGGCACTCAGATTGCTATATTTGTCAGCTGACTTTGTATTTGCTGGATAGTATTTAGCAGCTGAATTGTGTTGACTATATCTAAAAAATTGATACCCTTCTTCGATGTTCATTTTTCCTGTTCACCCATTGCGTTCCTTTGTCCGTATTTGCACCTCCCATATCTTGCATAGGTGTTGTGGACAGTAAGATGGTGGAACTTGCACTTCTTTTCAAATTTGCAATATCTACTTGTGTAATGTGTGTTAATAATGTGGGATGTGCATAGATGCACTGCCCATCCCAATATCTGCAGTTCCCTTTTGTCTAGTATTTACATAGTGTATTTTCTACACTTCTCCTTCTTGTTATCTTATTATTTTCAATGTTGTTAATTTTGGTATTATCATTATTTTTCTTTGGCTGTTTATTTCCTACATTTTTAGTTATCTTTTTATCATTTCGCTCGTTAGACAGTTTTACTACCTCACAACTTTTACTTCTCTTTTCTTTCATCTATGTCTTCATTCCTTATTATATTGTTTATATTATTATTTGTTGTTATATATATTATTATTTGTTATTATATTGTTATTCGTTGTTTCCTCCTCTCTCTCATCCACCCAAATTTTCATTATTTCATCCTTTTTTGTAACACTTGAGTTTGTTTTCTCCATTTCTTTAAATACTGGTGAAGGCATATATATATATATATATATATATATATATATATATATATATATATATATATATATATATAGTCAGTCATACCATTTTTCCTAAGTCATTTTTTGTGGTTTTGAGGAAAAAAAAAAATGGGTACTAAGTTAAATTACTTATGACTTAGGAAAATATGAATTTTTGCAAATATCACCCTTATAGCTCATCCTACAAGGACTAAGTTTGTATCAAAAGATGCACAATTTTTTTTACATGGCATTAGCAACAAAACCATCAAAAAGTGACTTAGGAAATTTTGTTTTGACGCTGATGATTATGTATATGTATGAAGAGAAGAACTACCATGTAAACATACATTTATTTAATAGTGCTAGACATTTTGGAAACCATAGTTACATTTTCTGTAGCTAAAAGGTGGAATTTAAATTTAAATTTAAATTTAAATTACAATTTAAATTTAAATTACAAATTGAATTAGTTAAAAACTTCAGTTTATGAATTAAAATATTTACAAATACTGTATGTACAAACATGAAGTTGCCTTTGTAACCAACTTTAGGACCTGGATATTAAACTATAAATGAGAAGCAGTGCACAAAAATGGTCAGATGAAACAAGTTGGTTGGTTATATTGTATATAATTTGGTGGAGGAAGAATGTTCATTAAGTGAGGGTTTGAGTTGTAAAGCCTAAAGTTTAAGGGCCAAGTTAAATAAAATAAATAGTCCAGCTTCACAATTATTTATGTCATTGCAAATTGTAAAACCATTGTATTTATTTTATTATTAATAAAAGTTATTAATAAAGGTGTATGTAGAGGGATTCCAGTATTGTAAGATTTAGTCTGAGGTGAAAATATTAAAATTTTTAAAGTATCTAAAGTAACAGGATGGGAATATTGTTCAGAGTGATTTCTGATAGATGAAAATTCCAGTTTTGATACTGGTTTATATGTTCTGAAAGAAATACCTCCATGTATGCAAACCCTCTGCTCAAGATGTAGGAGTGTCTTACCTACATAGCTCGCATTGCAGCCAGCACACTGGTAAAAATAAATAACAGGATTTGAGATGTTTTGAGAGGGCTCCTTTGTGTTTTAAGGTTGGCTGTATTGGTAGATATAAACTGAAAATTACATTGGGGAAATGTCAGGTCAAGGACAGATTTCAATAAAGATATTTTATGTGACTGTATTGTACCGGGTGTCCGAGAATTATCTGTACAATTTTTGGCTGTTATTAAAAGTCAACCATGAAGTGTAGAAATTCCAGTGTTGTCCCATTTTACAGAGAATCTCATTAAGTTTTTTCTGATATCACGTTTTGACAAGTTTTTTAGAAATGTACGCGGGTGACAGACATTGATGATTTAAAAGCAAGAATCACAGCTGCTATTGAGCGAATTGATGTGGATATGCTGCAGCGTACATGGCAACATTTGGATTATCGATTGGATGTTTTGCGAATCAGTAATGGTGCGCATATCGAATGTTTGTAACAACGTTACTTTAATAAAAGAAACTTTTGAAAATACAGATTCTAAATAATCTTGTTTAAGAATTTTACGTGTGTTATCAAGAATTTTATTAAAAGATGAAATTGTACAGATAATGTTCGGACACACTGGAATTTCTAAAAAACTTGTCAAAACTTGGTATCAGAAAAACCTTAATGAGATTCTCTGTAAAATGGGACAACAATGGAATTTCTACACTTCATGGTTGACTTTTAACCACTTAACGAATTTGCCCGAATATACTCGGGCATCAAAGACTCGCTCTAAAAAATTTACCCGAATTTACTCGGGCGCATGAAAAATTTGAAGTATGTTTAAAATTTGAACGAGATATCTCGTGCATTTACTCTAATTGGCTGTACTGCTCGAAAGCCACGCCTCTGGGCGTGGTTTGAAGCCTGGCTTTTGACATATAACACATATAATTATGTTTATATACAGTACTTTCTCAGTGCGCAACAGTCATCCGAGGTGCGTTGTATGTCTGTCCAAATCATTTTTTACATATGGTAATTTTAGTCATATAAAGATGGATTCTGATAGTGAAGAAGAAAGTTTGTTAGGAAATGTTGAAGATATACATCTGAGCTCTTCCGAAGATGATAACAGTGATTCCTCTTGCTCAGAAGACTTTTCGGAGGGTGAATCAGATGAAACATTTGAGCAATTTCGTCAATCGTGGTTTGAAGAGACTCAGCCTACGGTAGCTCCTCCAAGATTTGACTTCACAAAGAGTAATGCAAATACGAATGTTCCCGTTGAAGGTAATCCATTAGATTTTTCAATTTATATTTTACTGATGAACTCATCGATATTATTGTAACTGAGACGAATCGGTATGCAATGCAACACGGAACAGTGCTTGGAGAGCTACAGACAGTAATGAGATAAGAGTGTTTTTAGCAATAACAATGCTGCAAGGCCTAATTCCAAAGCCTAACTATTGGCTTTATTGGACAAAAAAGCCTATCAAGGATACACCATTTTTTAGACAGTGCATGGCTCTCAAAAGATTTCAGCTTTTGAAAAGTAATTTACATTTTGCAAATAATGAAGATTATGACCCAAATACCCACCCATACCAGAAACTGAACAAAATTTATCCAGTTTACAAATACCTTAGTGACAAATTCAATTCTCTATACAACCTAGATCGTGATGTGACAATTGATGAGAGCCTTATGATGTATAAAGGACGTCTTGGGTGGGTGCAGTATATGCCTCTGAAGAGAGCTCGCTTTGGCATAAAATTATACATGCTTTGCGAATCAAAGTCAGGCTATGTTTGGTCAACAATCATATACACTGGAAAAGGTACTCAAGTGAGTCAGGTTTATAAAGATCTTCCAGTATCTATCCAAATTGTGATGTCATTGATGGAGCCATTATTGGGGAAAGGTCATTGCCTGACTACAGACAACTTTTATACTTCACCGGAGCTGGCTAACTTATTGGTTGAACATCGTACAGACACTTATGGGACTGTAAAACAAACAAGGAAAGGGATACCTGCGCAAATAAAAAACAAAAAACTGAAAAAGGGGGAAAGTATTGCATTTAGGCGTCGAAAAGTTTTGGCTATGAAATGGAAAGACAAAAGGGATGTCACTCTTCTATCAACTGTTTATTCTTCAGAAATGACAGAATGTGTAAGAAGGCGAGGTGTTGTCCGTGTGCCTCAGATTGTGAAGGATTACAACACCACCATGGGAGGAGTTGATCGGGTTGATCAAACACTTTCAAGCTACCCAATCATGAGGAAACGGGGAAAGAAGTATTACTGGAAGTTGTTTTTTCATCTTTTAGAATTAGCTGTATGGAATTCTTTCATTCTTTTCAAACAAACGGGACAAAGCAAGAAACCATTAGACTACAGAATGGAGCTGATCGACATGATGGTTGCAAAATACAAAGTATCTTTCGTAGCTTCAAGGGGTCGACCAAGCACCAATGCCACACCACTTCGAATGTCAGGGCGCCACTTTCCAGATATTATTCCAGCAACAGAAAAAAACGAACCCAACAAGGATATGTGCAGTTTGTACACGAAAGAAAACCGAAAGGGGAAAAAAAATTCGCCGTGAGTCAAGATATTACTGCAGAGATTGCGATGTAGGCCTATGCGTTTCTCCGTGCTTTCATGATTATCACTCGAAGTATGATTTCTCTTAAAAGTAATATGCCAATTTTCTTTTACATAGTTTTTATTTAGTTCAGAGTTGTTTTGAAAGGAATTTGCTTAACATTTATTATTATTTTTATTAAAAAAAACATGTATTTCTCGTTTTAAAAAATGAACGTATAAACTCGGGCAAATTTTTCAAAGGACATGTAATTCTTTATAACTTCTTAAAAATAAAAAAATAATAAAATGTCGATTATTTTCCTCTTTAGCACAATAAAAAGAATAAAATATTCTATTAAAAAAAATAGATATATATTGTCCACTTTCTTGGAAATAAATAAGTTTGTTAAGTGGTTAATAACAGCCAAGAATTGTACAGATAATTCTCGGACACCCTGTATTTCAATGTATGGAAACTTGACATTCAATAATAACTTGGAGACATATGGAGTAGGAGACTGGACTTTATTCCATGAGGAGGTCCAATATCTAAAAGTTTTTTAAATATAATTCTTTTCCTAAGTTTATATTTGATGAGCTTGTCAATGAATTTTGAACCAATCTTTATTGCCTAAAATCTCCTCCAGATGTCCCGAAGTCACTATTGTATGTATTGTATATTTGAAAGGTAGCTTTGGCATTCTTCCTGAGGTTCCCAAGTACAGTAAAGGTAAAATGCACAATATCTAGAGTGTAGGCATTCTATGAAGATGATGAAGTAACTTGGTTGTGTGCAGGCAAATCTGATTGTGTTAATATAAGAAATAGATGGTGGAAAGAGTACAAGCAGAATTACTAGACAATTCAAAAGTATTATATATAAAATATAAAGAAACTGATAATGGTGTAGGTTTTTCATCATTTGCAAATTTGAGATCTAAATGGTGTGTGATTGCTGGAGGAAAAGGCACACACTCAGTTTGTGTTTGTACCTACCACCAAAATCCTAAACTGGTGATATCTTCAACTGGTAAAAAAAAGCTTGACTTACCACACCCCTATTGATAAAAGTGTTTGTTTTTCCAATAATTTTAAGTGTATGTTATACGAGTGTTGAAAATGTTCTGATAAAATAAAATAAGTGTAGTAAGCTTCTTGAATACTGTCTCTCTTGACAGAGAGAGATTCAGTAGAATATGTTCAATGGACTAATGCTGGTAGGTCTGCATTGCAGAAAAATATAGCCCTTGCAGATGAGTTCATTGAAATTCTTTCAGAAATGATCATCTTTCTTAGTCATCATCAGCTACATTACAAAATGTCAGTCAGTACATGAAAACATTGAAACAGAATCTTCATAATGAAGTAGTTCTAGTACTAGGAGATTTTGCTGAAAACTATTCATTTATTACCCAAGATGCCCCTCAGAGTTTCCATTGTACAAATGATCAAGTGACAATCCACCCATTTGCGGTGTATCTTAAAAACAAGGATGGGAATTAAATCTCACTGCTTACTGCTTTATCAGAGCACTGTCTTGAACATACAACTTCAGCAGTTTACACTTTCTAGCAGCATTTGATGAATGATGTAAGACATTATTTCCCTAATGTACAAAAAGTGCTTCATTTAATTTCAGCAATGTGTGCTATTATGAACAGGAATTTGGTTTGAAGGGTGAGTGAAATTTCTTTGCTATCAGTCATGGCAAAAATGCTTGTGATGGTGTTCGGGGAACTGTCAAAAGGGGTGTAGCAAAAGCTAGTTTGCAACAAACTGATGCTGGTCACATTTTGGCATGAAGAGCTTTACAGGATTTCTGCATTCAGCACTTTGATGTAATCAAATTTTTCTTTGTTTCAAAAGAGCAAGTTGCGGCTAATAAACTACATTTGTCTTGTAGGTTTGATGAAACTTTAGCAGTGAAGGATACAAGAGGATACTACAGAATTGTACCAAGGTCAAAGAATCAGATATAGGCTAATCAGACTTCAGATGCTATTCAAGAAAATTCTAATTTATTCAGTATTAGTAGAACTGAACAGGATGTGAGCAACTTGCCAGTCAACAATGATGATGAAGGCAAAGAGTATCATACTGGCCAATATGTTGCCTGCAAGTATGATGATAAAGTTTGGCTTGAAATAACTTTAGATACTTCAGAGGAGTTTGGTGATATATCATATTAGCTCCTTGACCTCTTCAGGAAGTCCAAGTAATTATTATTTTTCACATAAGGGCATAATTTATGTCATGTCAAGTCCAAGTATCCAGCCTGGTATTAACTCTTTCCATCCAAAGGAAATCATGGTACTGGAGCCATATGATGAACTTAGAATAATGCCTGGACTTCTTAGTTTTTTGTGTATATATTGTATAAATACATAATACAGCTGACTATAAATACAAAACCACTTTGTTGAGTCAATGTGCATGTTAAATGATTTCTTTTTGCAAGTTTTGTTGGACTGGACTTCCACTTGTGAATGAAGTTCATTATTAGATATGGATAGATCATTTCATTTCTCTGCTACGGTACTGTAAGGTGTATATTTACATATCACCACCTTATTCAGTAAATTAACTCATGATAAGGATGGTGAGTCAAGTGTTAATGAATAACTAGAGCAAAAATGAAATATGATTTTTCAATGAAATTAGCATCATTGAACTCTAAAAACACTACCTTTACATACTAAAATGGTTTTTTCTCACTTTCCACTGATGGAGAGAGGGTTGAAGTTCAATTTTATTGAAAGAAAAAAAATTTTTTCATTTATATCAGGGGGTTGGGAGCAAAGCTGGGCACTTGCGTTTTTTTTTGCGGTACTACCGCACTACCAAACCAGTACCGCATAATGCAGTACCGCAAAGGATCGCTGAAAGTACAGCAGTACCGCTACCACATTTTTTGCGGTACTGCATTATGCGGTACCGGTTTGGTAGTGCGGTAGTACCGCAGTACCGCAAAAAAAAACGCAAGTGCCCAGCTCTGGTTGGGAGTTCTCCCAAAATTAAAAAAAAATATCTAACTTTTTATTCATTGACTCTTAGGTGGTTTTTGTGCTTATAATGATTTATTCTTTTGAAAATTGCCCTTCAGATGCCTTTTGAATCATTCTTCTGTCTGAATTAGGAACTGAGATATGACAATTTGAAATTTAGTAGCAGGGGTATTCCAGGACAAATCACCTAAAAATTTGTCACCACTCCAACCCAGGTTTTAATGAAAATTGACATATGGGGTTCTTCCATGAGCTGATTTCACTGGTTCAAATAAAAAAGTTCTATGACCCATAGTTTTTGAGATATGGGCCCCACTTTACCACCTAACTTTAATGGGCAATAACTCCCAAACATCTTTAGCCCTGTTCAAAAATCAACTTTTTCTTATTTTCATAGGTTTCTGTACTTTTTCCCATGCTTTTGACCTGAAAAGGCCGAAAATCACAACCATTTTGACCTAGGTTTGTTGGGAAGCATTGCCGCATGGAGCTTTAAGTTTTCTGCCTTGAAATCGGCCAAAGCACCAGTTCCGGGGTCCCTTGAATCATGTTTTGCACTATAACTTTTTATCTAAACAAGATAGAGCACAAAAATAGGCACCAAATTAAAGTGTTTTTAATCCTCTTTCTAACTTATACAATTATGATAGTCTTCGAACAAGAAATGGCACATTGGTACATACAAAGTTTTCAGAAATATCACAAAATTCGTTTTCTCACACTCAAGGCAGACAAGGCGCCTTATTCATGACACAAATTTGAGATTAACATTTTGTCACAAGTCTAATCGATCAAGAAGTGAAAGCATTACATGATGATTAATTTCATAATGACATTTACACAGTCAGTTGTTGAGAGTTTGTTTCTTGAAGCTGTCGAAGCGGCGTCTGTTGAACTCCACAGCTTGAAGGAGATAGTCCCTTTGCTTGGCATCTGTTGTTATGACATTTGCAAAGTCGCTCATCATCTTGACACCACGTTCAGCAATGTCATTCACCGCTTTCAGATTCTTAACATAGTCCAACGCTTTTCTGTAGTCCTCATTCTGTGGCCAAGACGTGACAGGTTCCAGAAGCCACTCGGATCCAATGTTCAGTGTGTCCAGCAGGAAATGTGATTCTGGGCCAATGAGATCAACCAGGTGGTCTTAGCTGTGACTCTCTGGAATAGAGGCTTTCCTGTTCTGAAGCTGTCTGGCTTCTCAGTGGCATGTAACTGGGCAGCAATGTCGTGCTTCAATGTGTCACTCAATCTACTGCTGAACAGGGCAAATGGCACGACTTCCTGCGTCAGGTACCATTTGTGGTTTTCCATCTTATTAAGTACTGCATCAGCAAGCTCTGGGTCAGTTTTCTTGTACTTCAACATGTCCTGGATTAGACTTAGATCATTCACGGGAGCATCTGCAGCAGACATTGACATCATCCATACAGGAGTGTAGAACAGCGCAAGGAAGGTGTTGAGTCTCTCCAGCTTTGATACAGTGTCTTCGTCGTACTCAAGTTGATCTGCAAACATCAGCATTTTCATGGAGTACAGGTTTCTGGCCATCCATCTGGCCTGATGAATGGCGCCTGGTCGACTCCAGTGAATACCTCGAGGAGGCGTTCCTCCAAGAACAATGACTGTCAGTTCAGCCATTTCCCTGTAGTCGGCTCTTGGAAGCCTTTCTGCTGTTAGAATGTCTTGGAGTATTTCTTCACTGTTCTTCTTCTTTTCCTTCAGCCATTTGCTGTTGATAGCCAGCATCTTTGGTTTTCCTTGGACAAGTCCGTCCAAACATCCTTCAGATGCTCAAACCAGGGATTATCTGGCCCCTTCACCTTCCCAAACAGCTTCTCCCAAACTGCTCCTACTAGGATTTCCAGGATGTGATGTCGACAGGCCAGATAAAACACCTTTTGTTCAGCATTTTCTCTAGCAGTTTGGCAGCTCCTCTGTGAACTCCACTGTTACTGGATGTAGTGTCAAAAACAAGGGCAGTAACATTATCCGTTAAGTTCCCATGTCTCCAGTAAATCCATTGAAGCCTCAGCCTGAGCTGTGCCAGAAGAATTGTCGATGACAGGTACTCCCAATAACTTTCCTTCAGTGTATGAAGGTGGACCAGACACTAGCACAGCTAAAGTCTCTGAGGTACTTCCAGGTTCACTGCCCGACATCTTTGAGCAACTTTCCATCCCAGTGTAAGGCAGCGTACTGTGGGGGGTTTTCACAAAACTTGGACATGTGACTCTGGCTGATATTATACCTGGACAGCATTCTGTTGCGACGTGTTGTTGAGGTTGAGATGACGAAGTTATCCAGATCAGCCCCTCCAGCTTTCAAGGTGGCAGAAACCATGGCAGTAACTTGATTGTCTGATAAACCAAGACGATCAGCTGTATTGCAGATGACATCACATTCCATGACCTTCCTTGGAAACGTCAAAGTCACACTAGTCACAGTGTCTTGATGGTGAGAACATCCAGGACGAGGCTGATGGTAATCCATGTCCTCTGTGTTAGCGTCGTTGTCAGTTGAGTCACCCCAGGTAATGTCATCCACATGAACAACTGCCTCTTGTTCTGCTGCAGCTGTAAAATAGTACAACATGTTAAGACAGTAATTGTTAAGTACATGCTAAATATCGCAATGGAGTAAAACTTAAAACTTTTTGTAACGTTCAAAGTAATTAGTTTTACTTGTTCTTGTCTATGCTGCAGTCTTTCATTCCGCTGCTTGCTGCAGGATCTTGTCTCAAAAATCTTGTCATGACCAGACATATGACCTTTCCTCTCAGTCTTTTGGTCTTCGTAGAACCTGATATCCTCATCTTTCTTCTCTCTGGATAACAGTCTGTTGTTCTGTATTTCCTGGATTGCATCTGGAGCTCCTATATCGAACAGGCTGTCTAATTCCAGCACAAATGCTCCTCTTTTTCCTCCAGGGTTACTTGCTCTTCCTTTGCTTTTCACCAGAGCACGATGTTTCTCATGTAGTTTCATGAAGAGCTTCATTGCGTTGTACTTGGTCATTGTCTTGATCCTAGCCATCTGCCAGAATGGGATGATAGATTCAACTGTTTCATATGCAAGGTCTTGAACCATGGCCTCCCTGCATTTTCCGGTAAATTCTGAAGATTAAGGAAATACTGGAACGCCTGTCTGTTGGTGGGAAGCTGGGAACCACTGATAAAAGCTGAAGGGTATCCAACCAGGAAAGTTTCAGTGAGAGATCTGGTAGATGGCCCAGTTGACACCTGCCTGTGGACAGTACGTGGAGGTTCTGAGATATCAACTGTGCGCCCACGGAGCTCCCTCAGCTCCTTGCTTAATGCCATTGTGAAGTTGTAACTTGTAGATGGTTTTCTAGATTCTGATTGAGTTTCTGTTGTTTCCTGAAAAATGATAGATAATTATTATTATTATTATTATTATTATTATTATTATTTATTTATTATTATTATTATTATTATTATTTTATTATTAATTTTATGCTCTTTCATTTGATACCTAATTTGTTGCTCTATCTTGTTTAGATCAAAAGTTAAAGTGCAAAACATAATTCAAGGGACCCCGGAATTGGCGCTTTGGCCGATTTCAAGGCAGAAAATTTAAAGCTCCATGCGGCAATGCTTCCCAACATCCTAGGTCAAATAGTTGTGATTTTCGGCTTTCTCAGGTCAAAAAGCATGGGAAAATGTACAGAAACCTATGAAAATAAGAAAAAGTTGATTTTTGAACAGGCCTAAAACATCTTGTTGTAGACCTATAAAAACTATACATATTTAGAATCAACATGAAATCTATTAAATGATACCACATTCAAATGTGTAGAACAATAATGAAACCCCCCCCCCCTATTTTTATTTTTATTTTTGACCCTCACCCCCCTAGACTGAAATCCAAAAAAAAAAGATTTTCATTTATTTAACTTCTATTAATTGTTAAAAGATACAAACAATAAAAAATATGGGTATCAAGTTGCAAGATATTTTAAAAATTATTAAAAAAATATGTATATTGAAATTTTGACATTTTTACGCAGACTAAAATAAATAAATAAATAAAAAATAAAAATAAATCGAAAAATAGAAATTGTAAGAGGAGAATACAAATTTTCCCTTTTAAATTTGTATACTCCTCTTACAATTTTTATTTTTCAATTTATTTATTTTTTTTTATTTTTTATTTTTTTGACCTATATATCATTCAGGCATTATCTATAAAATTGGTTGTAAACAATCCATTTGATCTTGTGTTGAATTCAGGTAAAGTGCTAAAATTGGTAGTGTCCTCACGAATTTGTATGCTCCTCCCACAACTTATATATATATATATATATATATATATATATATATATATATATATACACAGAGCTGGGAAATAAATACATTGAATGTATTTAAATACTAAATACATGGGAGAAATGTATTTAAATACTAAATACTAAATACATTTTACGAATGTATTTAAATACTAAATACAAAATACATCAATTGTATTTAAATACATACAAATTTTAACATATGCATTCACTAATTCATGTTTTGATAAATTTCTACTTTAGGGGACACGGTGAATTTCGAAATAAATACACCACTCGATAGATCAGATGATTTTAAAAGCTTTTTCATCAATGAATTTTCCGTCACAAATTGGATTGATTGCAACGAGTTAGTTACACAGGCCCACTTAAGGCAGAGCCGTTTTGTACGATTATTTGGTCAATTTCAAGATATTTTTTTGATGTCTAAAAAACACTTACCTTCAGATGAGTGTACAGAATCGTTGTAGCATTGCTTGCAGCAGAGACTTCGTGTTTACACAGCAAGCAGGTGCACTTTACCTTATTAGCCAGGGCTGGATTTACTTGCTTGTGGGCCCTAGGCCAAACCTTATCAGTGCCCCCCCCCCAAAAAAAATATTATATATATATATCGTAATATTGTAATATAAAAAAAAAGAATTACAACATAATGTAACACATCAATAATTTTATTCAAATTAGTTTTATATCATGTACAACTTATTCTTACACAAAGGAATAATGGAAAAAAATAGTCAAATTGAAGCATAATAAATTTTGCAATAAGAATTACAACATAATGTAATACATTACACATTAATAATTTTTAATCAAATTAGTTCCATATCAAGTACATCAAAGTAAATCAAGTTCCATATCATGTACATCTTACACATAGGAATAATGGAAAAATACAATGAAACTGAAGCATAATAAATTTTGCAAGCACAACTATGTGAAGTTCAAAATGACTTTTTCCTGCTTTTTTCTATGGCAAATTTGTCAATGATACTGTTTGTGTCAAGGGATTGTAGGAGGTCCCCAGTGGGCCCCCAGTTACTGGTGGGCCCTAGGCCAATGGCCTATGTTGCCTATTGGAAAATCCGGCCCTGCTTATTACCGTCTTTAGATTTAATTTTAAAGTATTTTCCATCAAACAGAGGGTGCACTAAATTGTTATCTGCAGATATATCACTGTTTGATTCACCGGATTTGCTTGTTGAAGCCATGACACGCACACGATAAAGAAATCAACCGCTTTGACTAAGAGTGGCACACAACTGATTGAACTGACATGTTGAAACATGAACCATGCTGTACTACACTGTCGACGCGTCGTACTGTGCTAGTACAGAACGTGTATTAAACCAGTAAAAGTATTTACATTTTTATATTTTGAGTATTTAAATACATTGTATTTAAATACTCATTAAAGTATTTAAATACTATATCTAAATACATGAAAAACAATGTATTTATAAATACAGTTCTAAATACACAAATGTATTTAAATACGTATTTAAATACAAATGTATTTAAATACTGCCCAGCTATATATATATATATATATATATATATATATATATATATATATATATAAAATTATACACACAGACTGTGCATGGAACAAGGAACTCTTCTGGGATAATTAAATCCACTGTAGTCTGAATAAGTAATGGTAAATACCATAGTTTTTTTTCATGATGCTAGCCCGATGTGGGCAACGGGTCACTCGCAAAGAGGTCCCATAAATATAGCTTCCCTCACTAGCTATCTGCAAAGCAGACAGGATCCAGCTTTGGGAGATGGATCTAGGGTTTAACCCTTTGACTACCAGAAGTAAGTCCGATTGGGACCTATTATCCGGATGGTAGTCAAAGAGTTAAAGCAGCCTAGCCCTGCTACATTTAGAACCTCAATATAAGCAAAAGACTCGCTGTCTTCACGTCAGATTGAATACATCAAAGAAAAAGGGGTAACTATTATATTTCAGCCAAAAACCAAAACTTAAACCTCAACTGGCAAAATTGAGCGTCCACTTTTCAAGGCACATAACATGTCCGTTTCAAGATGGGAATGAACTGAGAATGGTCCCCTGAGTTTTTTATCATACACATGTTATGTGCCTTAAAAAGTGGATGCTCAATTTTGCCAGTTGAAGTTTAAGTTTTGGTTTTTGGCTAAAATATAATAGTTACCCCTTTTTCTTTGATGTATTCAATCTGACGTGAAGACAGCGAGTCTTTTGCTTATATTGAGGTTCTAAATGTAGCAGGGCTAGGCTGCTTTAAACCCTAGATCCATGTCCCAAAGCTGGATCCTGTCTGCTTTGCAGATAGCTGGTGAGGGAAGCTATATTTATGGGACCTCTTTGCGAGTGACCCATTGCCCACATTGGGCTAGCGTCATGAAAAAAAACTATAGTATTTGTCATTTACCATTACTTATTCGGACTATAGTGGATTTAATTATCCCAGAAGAGTTCCTTGTTCCATGCACAGTCTGTGTGTATGATAAAAAACTCAGGGGACCATTCTGAGTTCATTCCCATATATATATATATATATATATATATATTTTTTTTTAAGTTCGGGAAGAACCGATTCGCCTCTATTTAAAAGGGCATATCTCGGCGGAAAAACAAAGAAAAAGTGAGAGGAAAGACAGAGGAAAAAGAAAGGGTGGAGGGGACAGTCGAAGTGGAAAAAGACCAAGGATGACAAAGACTGCAGGGTCGAGCCCCATCATCCTTGGGTGCTAGGGCCGGGAGGGCGCACGTGAAACCTCCAGGAACAAGCACGTACAAACGAGCACAAAGAGCACTCAAGAGCACGAGCTTAGAACCCCCTTGCGGGGATATATATATATATATATATATATATATATATATATATATATATACATACATTCAACTGCAAAGAACACGCAGTATAAATAACGTAAAGAACGACGCTTGTATAGGAGATATTCCGCGCAAGACGAGAGAGAGAAAATGGAACAAATGAAAAAATGAAGTAACCACCTGGGAATCGAACCCGGGATCTTCCGATTGCCGGTCAGACGGCAATCGGAAGATCCCGGGTTCGATTCCCAGGTGGTTACTTCATTTTTTCATTTGTTCCGTTTTCTCTCTCTCGTCTTGCGCGGAATATCTCCTATACAAGCGTCGTTCTTTACGTTATATATATATATATATATATAATTATATATATATTATATATTATATATATATTATATATTTGTAACCTATATATAGTCTTGAACTCTCTATTTACTTCAGTGTTCCTGAGGATGTCATTAGACAAAAGCACTTGAACACCACTCTGTGTTTCCTTTCCTTCGTGGTTTTATTAATCATATATATATACACACACACTGCATTTGCACTTATTAAGCAGATTACATTTTCTCCAATGTTTTCAAAAGTCTTTCCCCGATTTCAATGAAATTTGTAGCAAATAATCACTATATATAGCAGCATTGATGGTATTCATTTCGATAAAATATTTTGATAATTAAAATAATTATCTCATTTTATTGAAAAATATGTAAAATATTGTGTTCCGAATTATTAAGCAAGTATTCTATTTAGTGATCTAAATGGTGAAAATGGGTAAGGAGGAGGATTTAACACAGAAAAAAAAAATAGTCAAGTTACTCACTGAAAATATAAAATCTATTGAAATTGCAAAGCAGTTTGGCAGAGCTTATTGAACTGTAAACACGTTTGTAGCGGAGGGTACCAAACTGAGGCAACGAAGTGATAAAGGAGCTATAAGAAAAGTGACAAGGCGGCAGATATCTGTAATCAAGCACAAATTGCAAAGCATCCATTGTCCTCAAGTAAAGAGGTTTTTGAGCAGGCTGGCAGACATAATGTACCAAGAACATCTCGATGTGGAATCCTCCAAACAATTGGCAAGACATGTAAACCTATGATTCAGTCACCATTAATACCCAGGTACAAGAAGCAGCGTGTTGAATGGGCACGTCAGTACGTGAAAACAGATTTTAATACTGTATTGTTCACCAATGAGTGAAAAGCAACCCTTGAGGGACTTGATGTTTGGTCAAGAAGATGGATTGCTGAGAGCCAATTTCTACCATTGAGATTAAGATGCCAACAAGGTGGAGGTAGTGTCATGTTTTGGGCAGGATTGATAGGCAATGAAGTTGCTGTCCCATACAGAGTGCCTGATGGTGTAAAAATGAATGCCCAGTCTTACACAAACTTTCTAAAAGAAAACCTCATTCCATGGTAGAGATTGACCCTTAGCAATCCATCTTCTTGACCAACCATCAGATCCCTCAAGGGTTGCTCTTCATTCTTGGTTAACAATACAGTATTAAAATCTGTTTTCACGTACTGATGCGCCCATTCAACACGCTGCTTCTTGTACCTGGGTGTTAATGGTGACTGAATCGTAGGTTTACGCGTCTTACCAATTGTTTGGAGGATTCCACATTGAGATGTTCTTGGTACATTATGTATGCCAGCCTGCTCAAAAACCTCTTTACTTGAGGACAATGGATGCTTTGCAATTTGTGCTTGATTACAGATATCTGCTGCCTTGTCACTTTTCTTATAGCTCCGTTATCACTTCGCTGCCTCAGTTTGGTACCCTCCGCTACAAACTTGTTTACAGTTCAATAAGCTCTGCCAAACTGCTTTGCAATTTCAATAGTTTTTATATTTTCAGCGAGTAACCTGACTATTTTTCTTTTCTCAGTTAGTGTTAAGTCCTTCTTCTTACCCATTTTCACCATTTAGATCCATAAATAGAATACTTGCTTAATAATTTGGAACACAATATTTTACATATTTTTCAATAAAATGAGAGAATTATTTTAATTATCAAAATATTTTATCGAAATGAATACCATCAATGCTGCTATATATAGTGATTATTTGCTACAAATTTCATTGAAATTGTGGAAAAACTTTTGAAAACATTGGAGAAAATGTAATCTGCTTAATAAGTGTGAATGCAGTGTATATTAATGTTTTTATAACTTAACTATTTTTCTTTTCCAGTTCAAATGCACTGAAGATTTAAAAGGAGTAAATAAAGTGAATATTCAGAAATTATGCAAATATATCGAAGGTCCAATAAAGCAGTGGGTTCAGAAAGTGACAGGATTAGCTTTAAATGATAAAGTGGCCATTAGTTGCTCAAAATATGATTATTCAGGTATGTGCAGCAAAATTATTATTGATACTATCTAATGCTAGCTCTAACATGTTTTACATTGATAATTTCCATAATTTTGGAGTTATAACTTGAGTATGTATGAAAATTAGGGTAATGTAATAGCTTATTTGGTAAGCCCTATAAATTGATATTTTATAAGACTGTAGCTTAATTTTTAATCATTCCCATATTAGAATTATTAAATGTTCAAAATGTTCATCACATTTTTCTTCATTGTCTAAAAAATTTTCTTTTTCTTAATTAGATATTTTGTTATGTCATGATGATGAATTGGAGGGAAGAAGGATTGCTTTCATATTCTACTTGACTCCCTCTTGGAAGAAGAAATATGGAGGAAGTTTGGATTTATTTTCTGTTGATCGTAAGTCTCTGGAATGTTTAATTTAAACTTAACTTTTAAATATTTTTGTTACTGTATTTTAGAATTTATGATGATGATCTCTGCTCTCTGAAGGTTTATTTTTTTTATGTAAACTCCATTATGTAGAAAAAATACATTTCATGAACAAAATAATGGTGTTTTTAACTAAAGTGTAGATTAAAGTGCAAACTTTTCCATTATAAAAAGATTAAATGGTAAAAACACTTTATTGTACAAAATAGCCTACATTGTTATTTCCTGTTGGAAGTGTGTAAGAGAAACACATCGGTATATTCTCCTGAAGTTTAGGTGCTCTTCTATTGTACTTTTCTATATAATAATAATTTCTGAATGAGATACACTCAAAAGCTGTGCTTGTGAGGAATTGGTTTTAGTTTCATGGATGGTGTAGTAGTCCAACTATGCAGGGATGAAACCACTTCTTTGCCGCACATTTTACTTAATTCTCCATATTAAATTCAATCCATGTTTATTGTAGTTCTCTAACAATAAAACATCCTATAATACATTAGGGTGTCCCAAAAAATCGAAATTTTGAAATTGTGGGGTCTTACCACCTAAAAAGTTTTTCTTGGCCAAAATGTTACGTCCTGTGAAATTTCAGCTCATTTGGAGGTGATTTAGGGGTCCACCAACTCCCCCGAAAAATACCCCATAGGCTTTTGACCAATCAGAATTCAGTGAGCTCTTGCGTACTGAGTATTCATTGCATCTCAACATATTTGGTATCATTAAGATGTTTGCCTATAGATTCGAAAAACATATAGTTTGATTGTACTAGATAAATAGACAAAATATTATCGCCAGTCAATATTTCGAAAATTCCAGTATTATTGCAAGAGCTTCTTTTGCAACCTTTGATTTTTGGCACGTCCAACTCCTGTTATCGTGTCGCTGGCCTGCTCCTCGGCAGGTTTCTAATTTATTTATGCAGGAAGGAGGTGCAAGGGCGAATGCCCGCATAAGCTTCTTCCCCTCCCCGGAGGAGGAGGAGGAGGATTTTGTATTGCTTTGTTTCGTTTCAGACATGTCCTCCCCGTTATCTTCAATAGCAACACATAGCGCCATCTAAATTTGGTTGATTGAACACACTCGAGAGACAATAACTGGTGCTCGACTTCCATCAGGGAGTGATGTCATGTCAAACTGTATATGTCATCATTGCAAACAAAAACTGACGATTCGTGAAAGCACCCGGAAAGTACACGACCTACTTGTGCCATTCCGGATCAAGTCACGACTTCCCATACGACAAAAACAGCATATCCTACAGAAGGACTTGGATCTGTACAGCCAACATATCAGTTTAATGAAACACCGTGCGAGGAGTAACCCAAAAGACCCATCGAATCAGAAGAAATTCAGGGAACTGATGGAGAAACTGTTCGACATCAGCCACGCTGAAGCGGATCGACTCATCAATATCGAGTTGGACCGACGATTTCTGGCATTGCAACGAAAGTCCTTGACTGGGTCAATTGGGTCTGTGGACAGTAAACTCGCTGTTTGGGAGACGAAGACAGCTCAACGTCTCAGTCGATTCGCCAAGTGTGTGGTACAGAAAACAAGAATCCCAACTACAGGAACAAAGGAGGAGGAGGAATCATCAAGCAGCAGTACAAAAGAAGACACTGGGGATGAGACTGCATCACACCCACGAGACACTCGCAAACGCATCATATTTCAGAATGTTCCGGCTGTCCTGGTACGATATCGCACCAGCATTTGGGAATCAACAATGATCATTGCTTCTGTGGTCAATCTGTAGTTGTGATTGCTGCTTCCTTCTTTGTAGATTTCCGAATGCTGGTGTGCTCTCGTTCCAGGACAGGAGAAACATTCTGAAATATAATGCATTTGCGAGTGCCTCATGGTGTGATGCAGTCTCATCTCCAGTGTCTTCTTTTGTACTGCTACTTGATGATTCCTCCTCCTCCCTCGCTCCTGTAGTTGGGATTCCTGCTTTCTGTGTCACACGCTTGGCAAATCGACTGAGACGTTGAGCTGTCTTCGTCTCCCTAGCAGCGAGTTTACTGTCCACAGACCCAATGAACCTAGTCAAGGACTCTCGTTGCAAATCCAGAAATCGTCGGTCCAACTCGATATTGATGAGTCGATCCGCTTCAGCGTGGCTGATGTCGAACAGCTTCTCCATCAGTTCGCTGAATTTCTATTGATTCGATGGGTCTTTTGGGTTACTCCTCGCACGGTGTTTCATTAAACTGATATGTTGGCTGCATAGATCCAAGACCTGTCGGATATGCTGTTTCTGTCGTATAGGAAGTCATGACTTGATCCGGAATGGCACAAGTAGGTCGTGTACTCTCCGGGTGCTTTCACGAATCGTCAGGGGTTTTTTTTCATGCAGGAAGGAGGGTCCAATGGCAAATGTCCGCAAAAAGCGCGCCTCCCATAGAAGAAGAGCCAAAATCAAGGTTCAGGGTTTTCGAGATGCCTCGACACTGCGTTTGAAAGATGGGAGGTCATAGACAGGAGAAAGATGTATTGAGGAAGATTGTTCCAGAGTTGACCAGTTGAGTAGATGAAAGACTAAAAATACCGATCAACTCTTGTATTAGATAGTTGGACAGAAAAGGAATGAGAAAATGCAGAAAGTCTGGTACTGCGCGCTCTCCTTAAAGGAGGAGGCATGCCGTTAGAGAGTTCAGAAGAGCAATGTCCGTTATAATAGCGATAGTAAAGAGAGAGTGAGGCAACATTGCGGCGAAGAGAGAGAGATTGAAGACAATCAGTAAGAGGCGGGGAGTTAATGAGACGAAAAACCTTTGATTCCACCCAGTCAAGTACGGCTGTGTGGGTTGAGCCACCCCACACATGAGAAGTATACTCCATACAGGGGCAAACAAGACCCCTGTACAGAGACAGCAACTGAATGGGCGTGAAAAAACCGCGGAGGCGGTACAGCACACCTAACCTAACCTCTTAGAAGCTGTTTTAGAAAGAGTATATGTGATCTTTCCAGAAAAGATCACGAGAAAAGGAAATGTTAAGAGGAGGATGATTCAGTTGTATGTTATTGAAGGTAAGGGGATAGTTGTGTAGAAGATTGTGAAGAGCAGACAGATGGAGGAACTGAATTCTTAAGGGATTGAAAGCAACAAGGTTTTCTCTGCCCCAATCAGAGACAGCAGAAAGATCAGAGGTCAGGTGTCCCATAGCCGTCCTATGCGAATCATGAAGTGACTGCTGTGAGGGATGCTTTGGGAAGCGAGTGGAGAAGTGAAGAGTGGAATCATCGGCGTTGGAGTGAATAGGACAAGAAGTGCGAATTAAAAGATCATTACTTTAAAGGAAAAGAGTGAGTGACAGGACAGAACCCTGAGGAACACCACTGTCAATAGCTTTAGGAGAAAAACAATGGCCATCTACAACCGCAGCTATAGGTGGTCGTCCAGAAAGGAAATTAGAGATGAAGGCACAGATTAGAAGGATAGAAAACGAAGGAGGGCAGTTTGGAAATTAAAGATTTGTGTCAGACTCTATCAATAGCTTTTGATATGTCTAGCGCAATAGCAAAAGTTTCACCGAAATCCCGAAAGGAAGATGACCTAGAGTCAGAGAGATATGCAAGAAGATCGCCAGTAGAGCGTCCCTTGCGGAATCCATACTGACGATCTGAAAGAAGATTGTGAGAAGAAAAGTGTTTAAGAATCTTCCTATTAAGGACAGATTCAAAAACTTTGGAAAGGCAAGAAATCAAAGTAATTGGACGATAGTTGGAGGGTTGAGAGCGGTCACCCTTCTTTGGGACAGACTGAATGGAAGCGAACTTCCAGCAGGAAGGAAAAGTACCAGATGAGAGACAAAGACGAAAGAGTTCACCGAGGCAGGGTGTCAGCACAGAAGTACAGTTCTTAAGAACAACAGGAGGAACACCACCAGGATCATACGCCTTCCTAGAGTTGAGGCCAGGTAGGGCAGAAAAAACATCTTTTGAAGAGATGCAATGATATATAAAGTTTTACATGACATCACGCCCTGATGGAAGTTGAGCACCAGTTATTCTCTCTCGAGTGTGTTCAATCAACCAAACTTAGTTGGAGCTACGTGTTGCTATTGAAGATGACAGGGAGGACATGTCTGAAACGAAACAAAGCAATACAAAACCCTCGACCTTGATTTTGGCTCTTCTTCTTCTTTTATGGGGGTGGGGGTGCCGCTTTTGTGGGCATTCGCCCTTGGCACTTCCTTCCTGCATAAATAAATTAGAAAGCTGCCGAGCAAGCCAGCGACACGGTGACAGGAGTTGGACGTGCCAAAAATAAAAGGTTGCAAAAGAAGCTCTTGCAGTAATACTGGAATTTTCGAGATTTTGACTGGCGATAATTTTTTTTCTATTTATCTGGTACAATCAAACTATATGTTTTTCGAATCTGTCGGCAAAGATCTTAATGGTACCAAATATGTTGGGAGGCAATGAATGCTCAGGACGCAAGAGCTCACTGAAAGCCTATGGGATATTTTTTGGAGCACTTGGGGGACCCCTAAATCACCTCCGAATGAGTTGAAATTTCATAGGATGTAACATTTTGGGCAAGAAAAACTTTTTAGGTGGTGAAACCCAACCATTTCAAAATTTCGATTTTTTTGGAAGACCCTCCTATACAAGTATACATTTAACAACATTTCTTCTCACTTTTTCAAAATCTTTGATCGTATCCTGGTTTAGAATGAGAGGTAATGATAAATGAAAGTGTGGAAGTTGATACAGGGTTGTGCATAACTATTTGCTAGGGGGTACAACAAAACTAAAAGATACAACAAAAAATAGTGTAGCATTTGAAAGCTTTATTCAAACAATACAAAAATGTACCAGTATCTCGTGTGCTTGCCATTACCCTTACGCACATCTCTCAGACGTTCTTGGGTATGATTTCAGCAAACGTTTAAACAACTCTCACTCATGTTCAAAGTTTTGGAGGACAGTTTGAATGTGTTGAATGAGGACTTCTTGAGAATATCAGTTGGGCCAAAGTTCTTGCAACATCAACTCTTCCACTTTGTCCATGAAAATCACTCGAAAGTGCTCTGCTACCTTCAGATCAGGGGGATTTTCTGGTTATTGAGTCCAATCATAGAAATTAATCTGTCTCTGAGAAGTTGTTGGATGGCATTTGCACAGTGGCATGTAGTACTACATTGTGATAAACCACTTCCGAAGTGTCTTACATTTTGTGGATCCGAAAGAAGTGGAATGACATTTTTTGTCGTCTGCCAGTAATATACTGTACTTGAAGCACCTTCTTTGATCACACACATTTTGACAGCAGTGAAACAAATGAATATCCCACTGAAACAAGGTTTTTTGGAAAGCTGTTGATAATGCTCTTCAATATCTTCTTAGGAAAGTGACCACACTGTCATGTTGATAACTTGGCCGACGGACAGTCCAAACGAAGAATTCATCACTTGGTGCCACGTGCGTGGAAACATCATCCCACAGACGCAGATAATCGCAAAACCAAAGTCGATTTTCAGTGCTTGTTGTAGATATCATCGGCTTTTGGATCGCATGGAAAGGCTTCAATCCTTGCCTCATGCGATATCGTTGAATCGTTGACCTGTCAACAGCCTTCTTTCGCCTCTCCAAGATGATTTGAGCAACTTCAGTGCAACTTCACCACCTTTGCCCCTGCTTTCAGTTACATTGTCTTTGTTCTCCTGCGACAGATTTTCTGGCCTGCCTTCGCCAAATTTTGTGAAGCACGAGCCATATCCCTTCCTCCAATTGTCAGTCACCCATATTTCACTGCGATGAAGTTTTGGGGTGACCCACTTCCAATTGATGAAAGTTGCATCTGCTTTCGTCACTTCTCAATAGGCATTTGCTTGAATTCGGTCTACGTAACGTTGTTCTTCATTATCTCCAATGACACCAGCCATCGTCACCTTCAGTTATTGTTCCGAAATCCAATGAAATTATTAAATAAAACGTGTGTAGCACATCTACTTTGGCAGTCCAGTAAAGTTTGCACCCCTCCAGCAAAAAGGTTATGCACAACTTCGTAGGTACATTTTGTTGTCATTTTTTAAACAGAACATGGTGAATTTCATGTCGTACCATTTAGCAGAAATTTTCAGAGAAGCGTTTTGCAAAGTACTTTTCCTTTAAACGGACATCTTCGTTTTCGTTATGTTCTTTGAAGAATTGTGATAATGTGGTCTACCATGGTCACGTCGCAACGCCGATTCCCTTTAGATAAAGCGACTTTGAGTTTAAGTAGTTGGATGGATGGTTGTCGGACCTGCGTTCATATGATGTAGCTACCCTTAGATGGTTTGGATCCCGAGTAAAGTAGGTCCCCTCCATCACATGACCTTTATTGTTATGAAGGTGGTTCAACAACCCCAAATATTATATTACTGCAATAACGTGTAAATTATTAGGAGTGATTCTTATTAATAAGTACCCTTACTGTTGACCTCTCTCACTTTAATGCACTCCCTGCAAATGTAAACATTAAGATAACTGATAAGCTTTCATGTAATTCTAATTTAATTTTTCTCTTTATGAACTTATTTTAACTTTTCAGAAAACAATCGTCCGTTTTCTATTACTCAAAGATTTTACCCCCAGTTTAATAGTTTCGCCTTCTTTGAAGTTTCTCCAGTGTCATTTCATCAAGTAAGTTTTGAACTTGTTCGTAAAGTGCAACCGAGAATAGATGTACGTTCTGGTTATATTATTTCATTAGATTGTAGGGAAAAATGCCAAAGACGTAAACTGAGTAGAAAGTTTTAAAATTGAAGGTTATTAGTTTAATAGCTTCTTTGGCTCGATTGGTTGAAGATTGGACTCGAGCTTAGAAAGCGCAGGTTCGATTCTCACCGTCGCGTCCGTAGTTAGAGTTGGGCCGGCCACCTACTCCGTGATTGCTCGGGCTCAGATATGTCTGAGTTCACGCCCAACTCTGTGTGTGGCAAAAAGAAGTTCCGAATTTTAAAATTTATTATTATTAACACTATACCCTGTCGTAACCCATACTGATAGTGGGTTAGCAAAGTAAGAGATATTGTTGTATTTCTGGCAAAGGTTGCTGAAGTGCTGGTTGAGAATAAGACTAGATTGTCCATCAATGGATGGTTTCACGGAGAAAAGGTCAAGTATCCCCCGAGGCCCGTTTTAAAGTCTTCCATTTTCATTCTTCCAGGCGAAGTGGAGGTGAGTTTGGATGCTCTCTCATTTCATCCTATAACCAGTTCATATTATCTCATTACGTAATAGTTCATGATGATAAACATTTTTATTGGGCATGTATTTTTTTATTTTTGTAAACCAATAGTACCCTTGTCATTTTTATCTAGGAACATGTAGTATATTCTTGGATAAGTCCATTGTATTTGGACCAGAATACTCAAGCAGAAGTTCGGAGGGAATTTCAAGAAAAGTCTGAGATTCAGTTGTCAGATTTTCTAAAGAAGAAAAAGTATGACCAACTGGCCGAAGCGTTAAAAAGCAAAGACTTGAATTGGAAGTGGGTTGGCCCACCCAACAAGAGACATTTGGAGGTGTGTTTTTGTTGCTGCTGAATAAAAGTGGGTATCGTTATTTCGTGATAGATTGTTATTGTTTTGTTGTGCCAATCTATCTTTGTATCCCAGTCATCTTCAATAATTCCTTTATCAGTTTGTCTTGCTCTGGAGATTGGTATATATGTATAATACTTTTAAATTCACCCCTTTGAACTCACTGCTTCTCTTTTTAACTTTCCTCTTTACCACCCCTTTTCAGTTTTTATAAAATCTCAGAAAATCATTTCGAGTCGAAGTAGTTATACATTCATTTCAGGTAGATAGGATTTTATATAGTGTATTTACATATTTGTTTAACCGTCTGAAGACGTACATATTTTTTTGTGGTTTTACCTTCCCAACAATTACATTGTTGGCTTCTCTCGTCTTCAATCTTCGTTTTCTTACGAGGCAAGTTGAAACCAAAACGTGGGTTAACATAAATCATATTCAGAGAGTATATCTGAGAGATCGTCATCTTGAGTAAAATTAGGATGACCTTTTAATTTATTTAGGGTACTGACAAAGTAGGGACTTAGAGCCAAATGATAAGTGTCGAAGAATTTGTACCAAGTGTGAGCATATATATATATATATATATATATATATGTGTGTGTGTGTGTGGCGGGGGTGAGTTTCACAATTAAACGTGAAATAAATAAGTAAAAAAATAATGCACATTCACAAAGAAAAGGAAATGCGATTCCAAGGCCTTTGGTATATTCAACAGTACACCTCTTCAGGGAATGAAAGGAAAAGCAAGAAGCAAAACACAAAATACTAGTAAGAAGAGATTAGCAAAAGGTTAACAAGTACATTTTCCCTTCATTCCCCGAAGAGGTGTACTGTTGAATACACGAAAGGCCTTGGAATCGCATTTCCTTTTCTTTGTGGGTGTGCATCACACTTTTTTCTTTCTTTCCCAAAAATGTCTTCTGTCATAATTAGGTAAAATTTCATTTGTAGGATTAATTTTTTTCAATCTATTTACTATTTATTAGTCTTGTTAAATATACATTATGTAGTTAAGCTAGCAAGGAGTGTGTGTAGGTTGTTGAGACAGAAGAGGTCAACAGCATGGTGAGATAAAAGGAGGAAATGGTGGTTGTGTACGCAGAGTAATTGTGATGGAGAAGAAAGTCGAAGAAGGGGGTGTGTAGAGAGATTAGTGTGGCAGAAGAAAGAATAATTAATGACTTTGGAAGGAGGAGGAATGAGATTTATTTAGAGAATAGAAAGTTGTTCTGGAAGGAAGTGCTGAGGTGCAAAAATTGAAGTTCGAGTGTAAGAGATGAAAATAGAAGACTACTCACAGCATGAAAATAAATAAAGACCGAGTGAATGGTTTGATATAAGTGTAGGTGTGCGTCAAGGATGTGTGATGTCTCCGTGGCTGTTCAATCTGTTTATACTTACAGATACTCACAGACGACGTTCTTGAAGAGGCTATTTAGCCTGTGGCTCCAGCTCGTTATTTGGTCCTATAACTTGACTTGCAGCTGTGGCGGTGGTGGATGACGCACTTACTAAACAATGAATTTGTGCTTTATAATCATATCTCTGTGCCTGATCCCTCCATGCCCTGTCTAGGTTCTTCTCAAATTCACTTACTGATTCAGAGCCAATGACACGTGGTGGCAGTCTGTTCCAACAGTTTACAACTCTATTGCAGGGAGAATTCTTTCTCAAATTTAACTTTGCTCTGCATTTAAATATCTTTTTGCAATGCCCTCTGGTGGGTGATTCTCTCCTAAGCTCAAGAATATCTTCACACACCTCACTGTCGTAAACTCCACACAGTATTTTGAAAGTCTCAATCATATTTCCCCGTGATCTTCTATAAGCCAGTGTAGGAAGGTTTAGCCTCTTTAATCTTTCTTCATAAGTCAGGTTCCTCAGTGACGGTACGAGCTTAGTCGCCCGACGTTGAACATTCTCCACAGCTTCAATATCTTATGAGAGCAACATATAAAAACCTGAATATTTCTTCATCTAGGCTTATGAATGTCCTCCTTAGGAGCCCAACAATACGGTTTGCCTTGTTTATCTTTTCTGCTAGATGATCAGAAAATCTTAAGTTATTGTCAATCACGACTCCAATATCTTTCACAGACTGAACTACTTCCATTCTCTCACATTTTATATTCATATTTACTTACTCTGGCATTTCCTATTCTCATATATGTACATTTCTTTGGGTGAAATTTAAGCAAACACCTTTCTGATCAGCATCTCGTTTCATTTATGACTTCTTGCAGCAGCACACAATCATCAGGACTCCCTATTTTTCTATATACTTTAGTATCATCTGCATACAAATAGATTTGAATGTCATTTCTTATCATATCCGGTAGGTCATTTATAAATATTCCATATAGTAATGACCCAATCACTGAATCTTGAGGCACTCCACCAATAACCACCTCATTCAGATGCCAACCCATTGACTATTACTCTCTGTTTTTTGTTACCAAGAAAGGAGTTTATCCAGTCAACAAATTTGTCACCTATGCCATGGGGAATGACACCTGGAATCTTATGCCGGTCCCAAGCCCGAATAAAAGAGGAGGGTTGCCACGACAGGCCTAGCAAGCCGGTGGTGTAAAAACCTTATTGCTCGAGAAACTCGAGAACCAGCCTCAGAACCAGGATTGATAAACAGATCACGGACAAGGAAGCAAGGAAACGAAACTGGACACGAAAAATGGACACACACAGGATTAGATGCGGAACGATTAACATCGACATCTTGGGAATGGCAGAAACAAGGCATATGGGTGGAGAACTGGGAAGGGACTTGGGGGATGGATATGTGCTCATGTACAGAGGAGTGGAGGAGGATGCACGGAGTGGCAATGATTATTGGACCGAGATTGTCCCCAAACATACAGACTGTAGAATTAATAAGCGAAAGACTAATGAAATGTAAGTTGAGAATTAGGAATAAAACATATATTCTCTACTAGGTTTATGCGCCACAACAGGGCCATAGTGAAGAGGAGAAGACCAACTTCATGGAACTATTAGATAACAATTAGGAAGTGGGAGGAGAGGAGGTGGGACTGCTTATGGGAGATTTCAATGGTAGAGTGGGAATGGAGAGGGAGGGAGTGGAGCAGGTAATTGGACCTTTCGGAGAACAGAACCGAAATGCAGAGGGAGAGAAACTAATAGATTTCTGCGTAAGGAACAAACTAAAGATCATGAACGGATTTTTCAAACACTAGGAGACCCATAAGTTTACGAGATACAGATGGAATCAAGTGACAGGAAACTTTGACCAAAAATCCATCATAGCTTACTTTATATGCTCCGATAAGAGAATTGTTGGAAACGTCAAGGTGATACCTGGGGTTACGTTAGACTCCGACCACAGATTACTGATAGTAGACTTGAAAATGCAGAAAATAGTAGCAACAAAAGAGGAGAAGAGGAAGGTAATTAAGACAAAGAAACTGCAGGATGAGAACATTAGAGTCAGATTCAGAGAGGAACTTGAAATATAGCCGAGATGGAGGAAAACAATGAATGGGAAACCGTGAGAGATTATGCTAAGAGGGTTGCGGAGAGATTTTGGGAACTGAGTGGGTGGGGGGAGGAAGAAGACATACACCATGGTGGACAGATATAGTGAGAGGCGCAGTAAAACAGAAAACTATAAAAAACAGGAAGTGGTTGAGGCAACGTACACAGGAATCAAGACGGGAATATATGCAAGCAAGAAATGAAGCTGAGAGGGAGAAGAAAAGGGCAAAACAAATGGCAATGAGTGAATTGGGAGAAAAGTTGAGAGGGGATGAGAAAGGAAACAAAAAAACTGATTTATAGTCTTGCAAAATCTTATAGGAAGGAAAAGAAAAAGTATGCAGTATTAAAAATGAGGCGGGAAATGTGATAGTGGAACCTGGAGCAATTAATAGACGATGGTCAGATTATTTTAAAGATCTATTGAATGGAGATCCATAAGAAGAAGTGGAGCAAGCGGATGCAATATACCAGGAATTAGCAGAACAGGTAATTATTACCATAGAAGAAATGGAAGAGACTGTTAATAAAATGAAGAATGGAAAGTCAACGGGAGTGGATGAGTTTCCGATTGAACTTATAAAGGAGGGAGGCGAAGCCATGAAAGAAAATTCGAAACCTGTTGAATAAATATTGGAGAGAAGGTCAAGTCCCCGGTGATTGGGGGAAAAACAATCATCGTTCCAATATATAAAGGAAAGGATGACTCGGGTAGATGTAAGAATTATAGAGGAATATCGCTTATTAATCATATAACAAAACTTTACGAAAGAATAATAGAAAAAAGAGCAAGGCAAATATAATTGAAGCAAGGTTGGGAGAGGAACAGCATGGTTATAGAAAAGATAGAAGTACGGTAGATCTTATTTTTGGCCTCAGTTCTATTATAGAAAAGGCATGGGAATTTAATACTAACATCTATGTAATATTCATAGATCTTAAAAAAAGCATTCGATACAGTGCCCAGAGGAAGAATGTGGAGATGTTTGGAGGAGATTTATGGGGTAAGGGGGACACTTCTTAGGGCTTTGAAAAGTCTGTATCAAGTTAGCGAATGCAAAGTAAGGGCTGGGCACAAAAAAGATGAGTGGTTTGAAGTGTAGAACAGGGGTGAAGCAGGGCAGTGTTATATCACCACTCCTGTTCATAGCTTACATGGACACAGTCATTGCAAGTTTCAAGCGACGTCATGAAATTAATAATAATAATGGAATAATGGCATATGCGGATGACATAGCATTCTGGACGACAGAGAGAGAAGATATAGAACAAGCTTTAATTGATTGGAATGAATGTTTGAAGGAGGGGGGGTATGAAAATGAATGTAGAAAAGACAGAAATATTAAGTGTATGTCGAAGAGAAGGAGAATTTGGAGTTCAAATAGGAGATAAGGAAATAAGAAATGTTAAAAATTTTAAATGTTTAGGGAGTATGTTTACTGAAGAAAGTGGTAATATGCAAGAAATAACTGAAAGAATTGCAAAGTTCAGTAAAAATGTCGGAATGTTATACCCGCTACTGAGAGACGAACATTTGCCCTTTGGGATTAAGAAAATAATCTTCGAAACGGTTTTAACACCAATACTGATTTATGGGTTGGAACACTGGAAAATGCATATGGCGGATCGAATTAAAATTCAGGCGGCAGAAATGAGACCGCTGAGGGCTATTCTGAGAAAGACGCGAAGAAATAGGATAAGAAATGAAGAAATAAGAGCCAATGTGGGAGTAACGCCGATTTTGAGAAAAATCGACGCTACCAAGTTGAGATGGTTGGGCCACTTGGAGGAGGGGAGAACTACGAGGAGGTGCTGGGAGTGGAGACCAGGGAATGGCAGAAGACCGCGGGGGAGAGCTTGCAAAGATACGACTTGCCCAGCATGCAAGAGCTCGGGGAAACGGGAGTGCTGCTGGACAGGGCGGAGTGGCGAAGGAGGCTGGCTCCACTGACAGGCTAACTAGCCTACCTGGGAGCTGAAGTATGAAGTATAAGTATGTTGTAGCGTTCTATCTTCTCTAGTAGTCTTTTGTGAGGCACTCTGTCAAAGGCCTTCACAAAATTACAGTGCACCACATCCACTGCATAATCCTCATCTAGCATTTCTGTCCACTGGTCCAATCCTCGGATGAGTTGCAATACGGTAAAAAACCAAACTGCTTTTTATTAAAAAGTTTAAGCTTCATGTGATGCATTATATATTCTCGCACAAGTGACTCCATCAATTTACAAATTATACTAGTAAGGCTTACAGGTCTGTAATTGCCAGGATCAGAACGATCTCCCTTAAAAATTGGCAGTTATATTTGCCGTTCGCCATTCCGATGGTGTTTGAGTGTTATAGAAGGAGTATTCAAAGAGAATTTTCAAAGGATTTACTAGCTCATTCATTCATTCCTTGTTCACCCTTGGATGTAGTTCATCCGCTCCAGGTGACTTGTTTCTCTTTAATTTGTTTGACTCCTTTTACTTGTGACTTTGTGAATTTCATATCTGTTGATACAGGCACATCCTTCTCTCTGGTGCAAGGCACTTCCCCTTGAAGTTCTCTTGCAAACACTTTACTGAAATAGTTAACAAAAACATCAGCCTTTTGTTTTCACTGACTTTTCTTTATTTACATATAGTTCAGGAATAACCAGTCTGATTCTTGGTTTTGACTGAACATACTTCCAAAAAAATCTTTGGATTTGTCTTCATATTCTGACCATTGGTTTTTTTCTTTCTTTTAATTTCATTTCTCATCCCTTCTGGCTTGATTATTTTTTCTTCTATATTCTCTTTCTACCTCTAGGTGTTCTTGGTCATCAGAATATGCAGTTCAGTTTTGGTGCTCGTATTTGCATGAGGATATTGATAGGTTGGAAAGGGTTCAGCGACGCCCCACGAAACTAATTCTGTCACTACGCAACAAGTCTTACGAAGATAGGATTAAAGAGTTAGACTTACATTCACTCGAGATTAGGAGATTAAGGGGGAGCTTATTGAAGTTTTCAAAATCGTTAATAAAATGGATAACATAAATTTTGACATTGTTCATTTTCGATAATAGCAATACTCGTAATAACGGATTTAAATTACGTGGTAGACGTTTCATTACTGACATCGCTAAAAACTCTTACGTTTAAAGTAATTGATAAATGGTTATGGAATAATCTTCCCGCGTCCGTCGTGAACTCTACTAGCGTTAATATGTTTAAAAACCGTTTAGATAGGCATTTGAAAAATATTAACGTCGTTTAAAATAATAAAACAATTAGTAACAAACAGGAGCTCTGGGGGTAATGGTCGAGGTTTGGGTCTGTTGACGATTAATGCCAGCGTTAAAAAAAAAAAGACTAATAAACTTAAGATGTAGCTCGTAGCGTAAACTAACCCACCTTTTGTCATCCTCTCTTTACGTGCATGTCTGTAGTTTGCACGGTATGACAGTGTTTCTTTGAGTTAAGATGGTGTTTGCATGGTTTGTAAGTGTTCTTATTTTACTTCTTTTCATCTTTCACCCCTTTCCTATTCTCTCGACTATTTTTCTGACTTGTCGGCAGTGGCCGGCGGATGAGGGCGAGTCTTTCTCTCTTTTTCTGAATGAATGTTAACCCACGAATGATAGGTTTTGCTACTTACTTAACCCCTTATTCTCTTCTTTCTCTCGGGCTAACCTTAGAGTGGATCTTAGGGTCTTTGTTAGCCTTAGCTTCTGTAGATATACCTTTCCCATGGGTGCCCATTTACCACAGAGTAGTTTCCCGATTCAGTTTCATTCTCATTTCTCTCTAGCCTCCATCCTAAGTTCCTTATCCTTTTGTCTTTCCTCTTTATTCATGTCATGGGGAAGAGTAACTTTTTTTGATTCTTTGAGTTCATAAGCATTTTTCAGTACTTTTTCTTTCATTCCTTGCTTTAGTGTTACAATTATTGGTCTTGATTCTTTCCTCTTTTTCTTTACTGCCCGCTATGGTGTTATATTTCCCAACTCTCTCTATATCAACAATATCATCATATTTCCATAAACATCCTCTTGTCTTGTTTAATTTTTTCAGTCCCCAGGCTTAATTTCATCCCTTCCAGAACTTGGATGGAATGCTGAGAGGGGGTGAAAGTGCGACTGCAAGAAAGAGAAATGAATCTGGTGTGTGATGGGAAAAGGGTGGTGCCTGTTTAACTTGTTATATGCCGATGATGCTGTGCTCTTTGTTCAGAGTGAGTGTGATATGCAAAAGCCTCTTAAGAGTTTTATGGCCGGGTGAGAGAGAGGACTGTTGAAAGTGAATGTGGGTAAAAGCAAATTAATGATTGTGGAGAGTTGGGGAAATTTGCAGTCATGGTGACACGCTACAGGTGATGATAGTCTTTCAAATATTTGAGATGTGTTTTGAACAAAACGGATACAAGTGCTGCGGATTAAGTCAATAGAATGAATCAAGGAAGAAAGGTGGCGGTTGTGAGGAAGCCGAGACTGGTAGAGATGATGTGATATGTTTACATGGTGTGTAAGTACCGACACTTTTGTATGGATGTGAAACAGTGACGTACCATGGAAGGAAGAAGTCAAGAAAGGATAAGAGCAGTTCTGCGCTGGATTGATAGTGACAGATGTGGTGTTCAGAAGTCAGTGGAAGTGAAAATTGAGGAAAGTGTATTAAGTATGGACAATACATGTTGAAAGAATAGATGATGAGAGTTGTGAGAAGAGTATAAGAGTTTGTGAAGGTAGAAGGCCGAGAAGATGTATGGACATAGTGAATGATTGTGTGAGGAAGCGTAGACTTCATCTGGGTGATGCACGAGAAGTGGCTGCAAGTAGGTTGGAATGGAGGGGAGGTAGTTAGAAGTATGCAAGTTCGGGACTAGGTCTCTCTCTCATTTTTGGTAAGGCGTGGAAGCACCACCACGCATGACTTATGTAGCGCCGTAAGTGTGGAATTTAGCAATGTTTATGGTTGGCGGAGTTGCTGGTGTGAACGAATGTGCATGCTTTAGTTTCCATCTTTTATCTTTGCCTTGTTTATTTCATAGCCAAGCTGTTTGCTTTCTCACCCCAACTCATTCAAGAAATTTGATTTTTTATGTATGTTGTTAAGGCCTCATTAGCACATTCACCACCAGCACTTTTTAAGAAGGTAACCAGCCACCGCCAGCATTTTTGCAAGTTTTTACCCAATTACAAAGTCTCACCAAAAATTTAAACAAAAGATATCTCTAACAAAATATACTAAAATAAAGCTTATAATGTATACATTCACTTCAAGATTTCTCAGCTTTGGCGTTAATGTTTATTTTTCTTGTCAGGTTGTGAACAGAAGCTTTGTTCCCGATATTGTAAAAGAATATCTTTCACTCATGCAATCGGAAGCGATGTTCCTCATTCTTGCCCAGCTCACGGGGCTCGAGCTTCATCACTTGGCTAAGCAAGATCACGAAAGTTGTGTTGAATCCGAACCTGCATCAGAGTTGGATTCGGATTCTGAAAACAAAGATTTTAGCATGAAAATGGCCTGTAACTGCGTAACGAGCAAAGTTGATAGACCGAGTACTTCTGAAGAAAATGGGGTGATCGGTTCGTGTACTGCAGACAAAAAGAGAAAGAATAAAGGAGCAAAAATTGAAAACAAGAGGAGGAAATTTGAAGACAAGTCAGAGCCGAACGATGAAACTCAAAATGGAAATGATTCTGCAGTTGGTGGATTATTAAATGGCTGGGAGAGCGACGTGGAAGGCGAAGTTATTCGTGATATTGTGGCTTCCAGTAACACAAGTTAGTATTTTGGTAGTTTTATCGCGGTACTGTGTTTGACTGAATTTCAAGCCTGTTTTGCTAATACTTCATTATTTAAATTGCTTACAGAGTGGCGGTCTTACTGTACATAGAAATAGAAATGTGTGTCCATTATAGTGTAGAGACTTTCAGGCAAACAACCTTAACTTATCCTTACATTTAATTTGAGCATCTTAATTCATAACAGGGGCGGAAGTAAGCTCGGAGGTCCGTCGATGGCGTTGGGGCACTTATTCATTGATGAGGGACGACGATTTGCGATGCAACGACGATTTTGTCCTTGACGCGATGCTGTTCTGTAATGGATCCCGAGATTGGGACGTTGAATTTGGAGGGGGTACTGTTTACGTCGCGAAAGGAGAGGACGAAGAGGTAAATTCATAACGTTTTCTTGATAATTATGATGGTCGTCGTAAGTAAACTTTATAAATTCTGTGATCTACAGTAGGGTGTATTAAAAGAAATTTTGAATTGTAGGGTATCAATGCCTAAACAGTTTCTTTTGGTCGAAATGTTGTCCTGTGACGTTTCAGTTCATTCGGAGGTGATTTAAGGGTCCCCAAAGTCCCGAAAAATACCCCATACGCTTTTGATAATTTTTCTTGTATATTTATCTGGTACCATCAAACTACGTTTTTCGAATCTACAGGCAAAGATGATCATAATCGTACGAAGTATGTTGATGCAATGAATACTCAGTACGCAAGAGCTCACCGAGTTCTGATTGGTGAAGAGCCTATAGGATATTTTTTGGACTCCTAAATCACCTCTGCATGAGCTAAAATTTCGTAGGACAACATTCTGGCCAAGAACTTTTTAGGTAGTGACACCCTAATTTCAGAATTTCGGGGGACGTACTTATTCTACAATATACTTTACGTTTGTAGATCGCAGAATTAATTGGAAAAAAAACTTCTCTTTAAAGGGCCGAGTTCACTATCTTGGGTTTTTATTTATCGGAGGGGTGTCCGGGAAGTTCTTGCAACCATTTTAAAAAAATAAAAAAGTGGAAATTTAAGCACCCGACACCCCATTGACATTGATGCATTTCTGCCAGGCACTCTCTCTCTCTCTCTCCGTCTGGTAGAAGTCAGTGTTCTGCTGGTGGAATCAAATTATAGTGGTATTTTGGAGATCCTGAAGTAAAGTATACCCACTCTTCAACAGTGGTCTTTCGAAGTACTGAACGAGTGATACTTGTCCACTGGGGACAGTCTTATGGAATCGCAAATGGCGTTTGTTTCCAAATATCGGTGTGAATTCAAACTGAGTCACAGCAGGAACTAAGAGCCCAGGACGTTTTCCTTCGATCGTTATTGTACGTTGCTCACTCATACTGTTGAGGAATATATATATATACTGTACTTCAGGATCTCCGAAATACCACTATAGTGAAAATGACAGTAATTATTTCTCTTTTCCTAGCTGTTGACCGTTATTCCTGTACCAAATTCGTTGGCTCTCGTTTACAGAGATAAAGAAACATTCAAATTCACGAAGCATATGAATGTAAAGTGCAAGATACTGGAGTACTGCGATGTTATGTTCAATGAAATAATATGTGAATATAGGGAAAGAGTTCAAAATTAAATATTAAAAAAAGAACTTAAGTTTTATTTTCTTCGAAGGGAACTGGAATCCACAGTCACGACAAAACTCTATTATTTAACTTCAATTACAATAACGAAAGCTTTTTAATTTAGTTCTTAGTGGGGCAATAATTTAAGTTTATTCCTACTCGCCCCACCCACCTTCGAACATAAGGTATGATTGAACATATACTTAGATGGAAGGAGGATGGTTACAATTCGTATGAAGTGGAGATCAGTTGTAGTTCCTAAACCTGGTTTCCGAAACTTTTCTAGAAATGAACGAGGAAACCAGGCTCTTCAAAATACAAAATGTGACTGATGAGAGTACTTTGTCTCGTCAGTCATATTTTGCGTTCTGAAGAGCCTGGTTTCCTCGTTCATTTCTAGAAAAGTTTCGGAAACTAGGTTTAGGAACTATAACCGATCTTCACTTCACACTAATTGCAACCACCACCGTTCGACGTAAAAACATATTTTCAAGCACTTCATAGTTGAATGTGAAAGAAAATAGAACTCTACTCATTGTGAAACACCCACTTTCACCTTGTACAAACAACTCGGCTCACTAACCCCTTCACACAGCTTTTTTTTTACTTTACTGGTGTGCGATTACGGCTCAGCGTTGTCTTGAAAATGAGGGAACCCATCTTTTACTAAGTTTGCATTACATACAATCTCGTCCACCTTAATTAATGTACATATCAAGTTTTAAGGTAAATACACTGTACGGTACTTCATATTATGATAGACCTCAACATCACATTCTTCGCTTCGACGAACACCTCGACCCATTCCTGCAACGATTCGCGAGCTGTCTGTATATAGTTTTATATGTACAAATTTATCATGGGGAATAAAAAACCTGACCATAAACTTTAATATGGACACAAAGTAAAATGTTTGACATCCATAACTCGGATGTACTTTGAAACTGGTAAAATAACTTCACCTAATCCATACCACTACTCTTATAATTTACCTGCAAGTGACGTCAAGGCTACAGCACAGTACTATATACATTTCATAGTATATACGCCTATGTTAAATGCCTCTTTTCCGTATGAGCATCCTACAGAAAAATTCCCACACTGCACTGCCGAATCCCCTCAAGTCCTTTCTAGTGAGACATTAAAATATTCTTTTTTTTTCCTATGTAACCCCTAAATTCCCCGTTTTACTTTCGGAAATAAATTTAATACTTCTTGATAACCGTTTATCTTTGGAACTGGAAACTTTGCTCTTTTCGGTAGGAATGGCACAAGAAATCTTTAGCCCATCGTCATTCCAGGCAATTCCATTAACAGGCTCTGATTCAGGTTCGATGTTAGTCTTTTGGGTCGTCGACGTCTTGTTATCTTTCCCCTTCACTTTCGTACTTGCTCGTAAATAACATCTCTTATATCTTCTTTTTTCCTTCAGTTCTCTCTCAAATTTCTCCAATTTGGTTTCTTTTACTCTTTTCCTCTTCAAATCTTTCACTTTATTAGATGTTAACGCCCCTGAAATTAAAAACAAACTAAGTAACATTGTTCAACTCACGTGTAATGGATATATGCGGTGATAAGCTTCCAATACTAATATCAATAAATTAAGCTTTACACTTTATTCGTAACGAATTCAATTAAGTTGCAAAATTCAGGTGAAGAAAAACTAGAGAACAGTCAAGACAAAGTCAAAACAGCCGACAAAGTTTTACATGACAATTAAAGTCGTTTTCTTTTCGTGTAAAACTTGACTTCAAAACATTCTTTCACAGTCAAATTTGTAGACCAAAAGAACGCAGCAACTTGAACTTGTACGGCAAATATGAACAAAACTGTTTGGCCCACTCTTGGGTAGGTCTACTTCGTAGTTCAAGGGATAAAAGCTTGACCAGTCATCTGGACACTCGACATAGAAGTCTAAAGTTAGAACCCTGCTGCCCATATCATGAATCTAGCTTACAATAAGATTGAATAAGGCCTAGACTGTGACCGAGGTTTGAGCTCGCCAGAACAGCTGGCCAAGGCAATATAATCCTTAAAATGCAACGATAGAAGGCCAATTCTTTACTTAAGGCTCATAAATGCGTAAATTAATCGAGCACAGCCTTCTAATACCAATAAAATATATTTTGTTTTATATATGGGCCTAAATAATGTAATGAATTCTCAAAATACCTCTGATTCTGCAGACGACAACTTCTTTGTTTACAAAAAAGCAACTCGAGTTTTCTCTAGCCACCTCCAAAGATGGCTTCGGCAAAACTCGAGTCAAGTCTAGTTTGTTTTGACGAAAAGAAAGCTACAACTTCACTTCAAGTGGGACTTATTTATTTTTAAAATTAATTTTCACAGTCGTTATTGCATTGCATAATCTTTCAGCACAGGCAGAAACTGGAATGATGAGTGGAAAATTTAATAAACTTTAGCTAGGAAAAAGTTCACGACGATGACACAAAACTGTGTAGCTACGAGTACGCTCAGTACGAGGAACGAATATCATTGGTGAACAAAGACAGGGTTGGTATAACAATAGAACTAGAACTACCTAGAAAAGTAAAAATGAAATCATTTACTTCATTTAAAAGATAAGCAAATGCAACCTCTCGTCAGCGTGTTTGAAACTGATCTTAATAGTGTGGTACAAATGACTGAGATCCAAATTGTTCAGAAATCGATTATGTTTACTGTATATTTACGCGGCTTTTATATTCGGACTCTCCCACACTCAACGTCAGGTAAAACGATCTTCATTGTTTACTTTTACACAAATTGTTTGCGACCCCCTACCATCTATTTACAGGTTCATCCTGTATCCACAACATGCGTTCTTTAAAATTGTGCGAGTCATTCTCTCGAAAAGTTCATACCAAAGATATTCTTTCCTACATTTTCATATCCTATATTTTTTTCCGGAAAAAGAGCTTACTGTATCCACACCTACAATAAACATTTCTTTAGAATCACAAAACTTATTGAATCTAAACCTATTTACAATGCTTGCCCCCGAACTCTTCATCAACTTCTCTCTATCCACCATAGCACGATACAGTCTTCCTCTCAAGCTGTCTGTGACAGTCACACACCAACAAGACATAACTATTTTTCAGTTCTTTTTCTGATCCCCTCGAGATATACATTATCTACACAGGTTTAAGCTCCTTCAATTTGAACCTACGATATTTAGTAAATACTTAATTCGAACCATCCTATCTAGAAGCGTCATATGGAATGGCACTGTAGGTCAAACCGATATTACTGTCACAGGTGAAATAACAGACCTTAAATAGCTTACCTCTAATAGTATTATGAAGAAATTTCTTATTGGTAGAAGGTAATTTAGGTTTGAGCCACCCGGATGGTCCGACTAATTCTGCCCTTAAAGCACCTCTTTTAGCCTCTTGTAATAAAGCAGCTTCAGCAAGCCTTAAAAAAACAATTGAACAGTTTATTAAATTATTAGAGAGAGAGAAATGTTATTCTGAATCTGCTTAATATTTGAAGAAAAGCTGGCAATATTCTCACATTTTTATTATTTTTTAAAAAACTACATACTCTTGTAATTCTAGTGCCTTTCCTGTAAGCTACACCCAGTTCTACGTACAAACAAGGTTAACAAAGTAAAAACCATTCTGCGTGCAGTCTCCAAACTTAAAACATCTTCGGAATATCTGTGAAACATAACTCCATACCAAAGGTTGTGTAATATACGATACTGGCACTCGCAACTGATAGGGAATAATTTACAATTTCCACGAACTTTATTAAATGATGCAACCCACAAGGAAAATGAGAAACGATTTGATCTTTTAAGAAACGAAAGCATTTAAAACAATTTTTTTATTTTCCTTGTGGAATGTATCACGAGCACACACGCGCACGCATATATATTGTATATGTATAAAATATTGTGTTGCAAAATATTTTTTGGTTTATTCATTATCCATCCCCGCCCCTATCCAACAGGTGTTTACATACAAAATATACCTTGGTTAACCTTCGTTTTGCTTGCGCCCGAATCGTTCATTCTGACGAAGATCAAGCTTGTTACTCCACCTTGGACCTACAGCTTAACGTGGAATCAGAACCACGACCCACCACGGGTGATCAGAAATTACGAATCCCTTGTCTGGACTCGACGACCTCCCGATCAGCAGCCCAGTGTCTTAACCACTACGCCACCCACGGTATCCATTTATCTACCAACCTATTTTCTATGGAAGGATTAAGAGCCGAGTAATCTGTGACCTTGACCTTCGATGCAACGACCTGATTCTAGCCCACGACAAAGCACTTTGCAATGATGATCTATATATCTGCGAGGTTTCATTAATTAATGTTGAGCCTGGACTTTCAGAAAGCTCCATTTGACTTCTGACCTATATTTGTGACCTTGACCTTTGAGGCCGGAAACTGAGTCTTGACCATGACACTTCATCATGTGATGATGCATGTGTGCGTGTGTCAAATTTCATCAATTTATGTTGAGCGGTTCAAAAATTATAAGCCGGATACGAAAGTGTGACGAACAGAGGGACAGACGGACATGGAAAAACAAGTGCAATGGACCTTCAAAATTTTTTGGTTGGCCATTACAGCAAAAGTTGAGCAGGTACAAGTACCTCATTAAAAGACATGACAGTTTCGTACATAAATTACAACAGAAAATAATTTCAACTGTAAAACGATAACATTACACGAATTTCTCACTTGAAAGAAAATAATTTGTCTGATTTTACATATTCCTGTAATTTTCACTGAAAAAAATGAACTTCAATTTTCCATGTAGGTTGATATTTCTTTGCTAAGCATTGGGACTCCTCGAGCACTTCCCACAATTACCAGGTTGACAAATACTGCCCAAGAAGATACCTAATTTATTATTTTCAACTTTTCTTTTCAATAGTTAGTAGTGATCAAGGACAGGAAAGTACGCCATATTTAAAATCTTTAGCACACGTTCATAGGCTATATTAAAGTACATACTTATTGATAAGAACTTAATAAAGGTCTGTAGTGTAATTGTACATTGTACTATACACAGAATATGAAACAGTAGTACTGTACTAAGCATTTTACTGTTAGCAAAGTAGCAATATGTTTTAGTAGTAGATAATTAAAGTACAGGATGTCTGAGAAACATATACGCACATTCACTAACAAAACCTTGTTTCCCAATGGAGTAGGATGAGAAGGAATAGCTCACATGCGAAAGATAAAGTAGCGGAAAAAAGTTTGAAACTAAAGCATAAACATCCATTCACACACGCATCCTGGTGGACCAGCACAACTCAGCACATTGATATATTCCACACTTAAGCAGCCCTTCACATACAATGCATGGTGGCACTTTCAGACCTTGTCAAAAATAGAAACCCTACTTACTTTCAAACAAACCTCTTTCATTCCAACCTACAAGCAGCTGCCTCTTGTGTATCAACCAGATCAAGTCCATGCTTACTCATTCATATGAGCATCTCGTGGTTCGATCGGTTTGGGCGCCGCCTGGTAGGCTGAAACTCTGCTGAATCGTGGGTTCAGATCCCAGTGCTGCCTAGAGCTCAGCGGTTGTCTTTCCTGCATGTTATATTATGACGAAGCGACGGGCCGGAGCACTCTCCTTTAGTTGATTCGGGGCTCCAACCAACTCATATAGAAAGGGTTCAGCGTCGTGCCACGAAACTTATTCCGTCATTGCGCAACAAGCCTTATGAAGATAGGATTAAAGTGTTAGACTTGTATTCACTCGAAACTAGGAGATTAAGGGGGGAGCTTATTGAAGTTTTCAAAATCGTTAATAACGTCGATAACGTAAATTTTGACAAATTGTTCACTTTTGATAATAGTAATACTCGCAATAACGGATTTAAGTTGCGTGGCAGGCGTTTTATTACTAATATCGCTAAAAACTTCTTTACGTTTAAAGTAATTGATAAATGGAATAATCTTCCCGCGTCAGTCGTTCATTCTACCAGCGTTAATATGTTTAAGAACCGTCTTGACAGACATTTTAAAGGTATTAGCGTTGTTTAATTTAAAAAACAACAAAGTTAGCAACAGAAGCTCTGGTGGTGGTGCTCGAGGATGAGTCTGTTGACGATGAATGCCAGCTTGTGACATGCCAGCGTGTGATGCCAGCAAAAAAAAAAAAAAAAAAAAAAAAAAAAAAAAAAAAAAAATTAGACTAACACGAATGTAGATGTAGCTCATAGCGTAAACTAACCCACTTTTTGTTTAACTTTACACTCTTTTCTTGCATGTTTGTAGTTTGCATGGTATGACTGAGTTAAGACTGTATTTGCATGGTTTGTAAGCGTTCTTATTTTACTTCTTTTCATCTTTCACCCCTCTCCTATTCTCTCCAACTATTTTTCTGACTTGTCGGCAGTGGCCGGCGGATGATGATGGCGAGACACTTTTCCTCTTTTTCTGAATGAATGTTAACCCATGAGTGATAGGTGTTGCTCTTACTTAACCCCTTATTCTCTTCTCTTCTCTTAACCCGCTACTCTTTCCTTTCTCTCGGGCTAACCTTAGAGTGGATCTTAGGGTCTTTGTTAGCCTTAGCTTCTGTAGATCTGTAGATCATCATTTGTTAGAATTTTATAACGAAATAGTGCGCGAATACGATAGGCATAGAGCAGCTGACGTTATTTATTTAGATTTTAAAAAGGCGTTCGATACAGTTCCGCATAGGAGACTAATTGCGAAGGTTAAAGCGCACGGTATACGCGGTCAGGTAGCTAACTGGTTAGAAGAATGGCTTCGTGCTAGGAGACAGAGGGTCGTAGTTAATGGTAGTCAGAGCTGGGCAGTATTTAAATACATTTGTATTTAAATACATTTGTGCATTTAGAACTGTATTTATAAATACATTGTTTTTCATGTATTTAAATACTTTAATGAGTATTTAAATACAATGTATTTAAATACTCAAAATATAAAAATGTAAATACTTTTACTGGTTTAATACACGTTCTGTACTAGCACAGTACGACGCGTCGACAGTGTAGTACAGCATGGTTCATGTTTGAACGTGTCAGTTCAATCAGTTGTGTGCCATTCTTAGTCGAAAGCGGTTGATTTCTTTATCATGTGCGTGTCATGGCTTCAACAAGCAAATCCGGTGAATCAAACAGTGATATATCTGCAGATAACAATTTAAAATGTATTTACAAATGTATTTAAATACAATTGATGTATTTTGTATTTAGTATCTAAATACATTCGTAAAATGTATTTAGTATTTAGTATTTAAATACATTTCTCCCATGTATTTAGTATTTAGTATTTAAATACATTCAATGTATTTATTGCCCAGCTCTGATGGTAGTGAATCAGGGTGGTTAGATGTAGGTAGCGGTGTCCCACAGGGTTCAGTGTTAGGCCCATTGCTATTCGTAATTTACATTAACGACATAGATGTAGGATTGACTAGTAACGTGTCAAAATTCGCGGACGATACTAAAATAGGCGGTAAGGTTGTTAACGAGGACGATAGAAATAGGATTCAAGACGATGTAAATAGGATTATGGAGTGGACAGATAAGTGGCAGATGCAATTTAACGTAGAGAAATGTAAAGTTTTGCATATAGGTTCTCGCAACAATAATTACGCGTATACGATGGATGATAGGGAGTTAGCGAGCGTTGACGAGGAAGTAGATTAGGCGTACGCGTATCTAAGGATTTAAAGGTTGGGAACCAGTGCCTGGAGTCTTGCGCAAAAGCTAATAGGATGTTAGGTTTCATAGCGCGTAATTTCGAATTTAAATCGAAGGATATTATATTGCCCCTTTACAAGTCCCTAGTCAGGCCTCATTTAGAATATGCAGTTCAGTTTGGTGCCCGTACTTGCGTGAGGATATTGATAGGTTAGAAAGGGTTCAGCGTCGTGCCACGAAACTTATTCCGTCATTGCGCAATAAGCCTTATGAAGATAGGATTAAAGAGCTAGACCTGTATTCACTCGAAACTAGGAGATTAAGGGGGGAGCTTATTGAAGTTTTCAAAATCGTTAATAACATCGATAACGTAAATTTTGACAAATTGTTCACTTTTGATAATAGTAATACTCGCAATAACGGATTTAAGTTGCGTGGCAGGAGTTTTATTACTAATATCGCTAAAAACTTCTTTACGTTTAAAGTAATTGATAAATGGAATAATCTTCCCGCGTCAGTCGTTCATTCTACCAGCGTTAATATGTTTAAGAACCGTCTTGACAGACATTTTAAAGGTATTAACGTTGTTTAATTTAAAAAACAACAAAGTTAGCAACAGAAGCTCTGGTGGTGGTGCTCGAGGATGAGTCTGTTGACGATGAATGCCAGCTTGTGACATGCCAGCGTGTGATGCCAGCAATAAAATTATTAAAAAAATTAAAAAAATTAGACTAACACGAATGTAGATGTAGCTCATAGCGTAAACTAACCCACTTTTTTTTTTTTTTTTTTTTTTTTTTACTTTGCATGTCTCTAACTCTTTTCTTGCATGTTTGTAGTTTGCATGGTATGACAGTGAGTTAAGACTGTGTTTGCATGGTTTGTAAGCGTTCTTATTTTACTTCTTTTCATCTTTCACCCCTCTCCTATTCTCTCCGACTATCTTTCTGACTTGTCGGCAGTGGCCGGCGGATGATGATGGTGAGACACTTTTCCTCTTTTTCTGAATGAATGTTAACCCATGAGTGATAGGTGTTGCTCTTACTTAACCCCTTATTCTCTTCTCTTCTCTTAACCCGCTACTCTTTCCTTTCTCTCGGGCTAACCTTAGAGTGGATCTTAGGGTCTTTGTTAGCCTTAGCTTCTGTAGATCTGTAGATCATCATCATATCAGCCTTCTTCTCCCCCTTCCACCTCCGCAGACATTCTTATACTTTTTTCATAATTCTATCATCTTCCATTTTTTCCACATGTCCAAACCACCTCAGCACTCTTTCTTTAATTTTCATTTCCAACGACTTCTGAACACCACATTTTTCTAGAACCACATGATTTTTTTACTCTGTTAGCCTGATGCATGCCACACACACCCCTTAGATGATCCATCTCAACTGCTTACCCTTGTCTTCACATGGTGACCAAGAAATATTGTGCAAAATTAATTGGTAATTTTTATAATTAATCAATGTATACAGTGTATATGATTGTTTACATTTGGCCCATTCCAGGACACATCATGCAGTGCATAACACCACACCACCTCCGAAGAGGAGGCGCCTTTGGCACTTCGGCAGGACTTCTGTGATTCCCCATAGAATGATTACAGCTTCTATGGCCGGGGCCCTTCCGAGTGTACTGAGCGCATCACAGAGGTGATTCTCTCGGGCATGGAGGCATACATTCTATATTCTATTCCTACTACAAATGTTAAAAAACCTTGGTTTAACTTTACTTGTTCTAATGCTATCCGCAACAGAGAGGAGGCTTTCAGAAGTTACCGTTCCCATCCAACTCCTGACTCTCACTCAACTTATATTTCTGCCCGGAATCGTGCAAAATCTGTTTTTCGACTCGCCAAAAATTACTTCATCCGACGAAAATGTGAAAATATATCCAATTCAAATAATTCTTCTCGCTCTTTCTGGCATCTAACTGAGAACTTCAACAACTTTAATTCCTCTTATTTCCATCCTCTTTTCCATTCCGACGGCTCAGTTGCCATCTCTTCTGACAAAGCTGAACACTTCGTTCAAACTTTCGCTCACAATTCAACCCTGGACATTCCGGTGCTGTTCCTCCATCTCCTCCCCCCTCTGACTTTATTATGTCTGAAATTAGAATCTCTTCTAAAGATGTTTTTTCTGCCCTATCTGGGCTCAACCCTAGGAAGGCGTATGATCCTGATGGTGTTCCTCCTGTTTTTCTTAGGAAATTTGCCTCTGCGCTGACACCCTGCCTAGGCAAACTCTTTCGTCTTTGTCTCTTATCTGGTACTTTTCCTTCCTGCTGGAAGTTCGGTTTCATTTAGCCTGTCCCAAAGAAGGGCGACCGCTCTCAACCCTCCAACTATCGTCCAATTGCTTTGATTTCTTGCCTTTCCAAAGTTTTTGAATGTAACCTTAATAGGAAGATTCTTAAACACCCCTCTTCTCACAATCTTCTTTCAGATTGTCAGTATGGATTCCGAAAGGGACGCTCGACTGGCGATCTTGCATATCTCTCTGACTTTTGGTCCTCCTCCTTTCGGGATTTCGGTGAAACTTTTGCTATTGAGCTTGACATATCAAAAGCTTTTGATAGAGTCTGGCACAAATCTTTAATTTCTAAACTGCCCTCCTTCGGTTTCCATCCTTCTATTTGTTCCTTTATCTCTAATTTCCCTTCTGGCCGATGTATAGCTGCGGTTGTAGATGGCAACTGGCAAGTCCTTTTCCAAATCAGTGGCCTCGATATTACTCCCCAACATCGAGTAGTCCGACTTGGGATTGGCGTAGCCAATGTGCATCACCTTGCATTTCCCCAAGTTAAACGGCATTTGCCATTTTTCCGACCACTCTCCTATCCTACCTAGGTCCGCACGCAGTTGCTCGATCGCCTCGGGCGTCCCAACATTGGTGTCATCAGCGAATTTGGCGACCCTACTGACGATGCCAGCGTCGATATCATTTATGTAAATGATAAACAACAGTGGCCCCAAAACGGAACCCTGAGGAACCACGGCAGTGACCGAGGCCCAACCCGAACACCTTTAATTACAACCCTCTGTCGCCTATTGAGAGAGAGAGAGAGAGAGAGAGAGAGAGAGAGAGAGAGAGAGAGAGAGAGAGGTTACAAGGACAACAGGAAGCCTCAAAGACCTTCCGGTCCACTTTGGGAGGTTCCTGTTATTAAACAAGTTTATTTTTCTTTCAACTATCCTAGCAGTAGTAGAAAACTGGATAGAAAAGTAGAAGGCTCTCTCCCCACCCTTCGCTCCCTCCCTGCCAGAGGCAGGTACGGAAAAAGGTTGAAGAAAATACCTTGACCCTGGGAAAGTAGCCAAGGAAATTTTACAGGAAAGTGGAGAATATATAAATAGCTCTATATTTAGCATGCTCACAGAGACACCGTGCAAGCGAACTCCTACAGTTATGTTATGTTTTAGTCTTAAACTATGAGAGTATTCAGTACTTTGTCTAGCCTATTTTTAAACACATTTAAACTTTCACTGGATACAACCTCTAAGGAAAGTTGGTTCCAGATAACTATTTTATAGGAAAAGAAATTCCCCAGACAGAGGTCCTAAATGTCTTTAGTTCCAGTTTAAACCCATTATTTCTTGTCGGATTGGCATTAAGTGAGAATAAGTTTCTATAATCTACCCTGTCTATTCCATTGAGCATCTTGAAGACTTGAATAAGCTGACCCCGCAACCTCCTCGTCTCTAAGGTAAACAGATTTAGGCGCTCCAATCTCCGTTGGTAGCTTTGCATTCTCAATGAAGGGATCAATTTTGTAGTCCTTGCTTGTACTCTTTCTAACCTTTCTATGTCTTTCCTGAGGGATGGAGACCAAAACTACGCACAGTATTCCAGTTGAGGTCTGACTAGTGAATTATAGACATTACAGTCTCCTTGTTCCGAAACTAGAACTGTCTTTTAATATAACCTAATATTTTTAAGGCCCTCTTTTCGACTTCTGCACAGTGCTTCGACGGTTTCAGATCGTTGCTGATATAGACTCCTAAGTCTTTCTCTAGATCAGTCTCAGTCAAGTTCCTTCCCAAGAGAGAGTAATCGGTCTTCGGGTTTTTATAACCTCTGTGCATTACTTTATATTTGTCCAAGTTGAATGGCATCTGCCAAGTAGCAGACCCATTCGCCCAACCTGTCAAGATCGTTCTGAAGCGTTCTTACGCCCTCCTCAGTACCTACACTACTTCCTAATTTCGTATCGTCTGCAAATTTGGAGATTGTACTTAGAAACCCGTCGTCTATATCGTTAATATAGATGATAAAAAGTAAAGGACCCAGAACGGAACCCTGTGGGACACCAGTGGTGACGGGCGCCCACTCCGAAGCCACTCCATTTATTACCACTCTCAGCTTTCTATCTTTTAACCAATCCTCAATCCAATTAGAAACGAGCCCGGTGATTCCTAGTCCTTTGACTTTAGCCATCAATCTCGCGTGAGGGACTTTGTCAAAGGATTTTTGAAAGTCGAGATATACTATATCTATTGCCCTACTTGCATCGTACAGTGTATGCATATTATGGAAAAACTCTAACAGGTTTGTCAGACAGGATCTATGTCGCCTAAATCCATGTTGAGAATAAAAAAATAGATTGTTAGATTCAAGGTGATATGATACACAATACGTTTTGTAATGATGGATTCCAACAGTTTGCCGACAACAGATGTTAAACTGATCGGGCGGTAATTACAAGGATTTTCCCTATCACCCTTTTCAAAGATTGGTGTTACATTTGCTAACTTCCAGTCGGTTGGAACTTTCCCTACCTTGATTGATTGTTTGAATATGGTTACTAAGTCGGGAGAGATAGAGAGAGTGTTACAAGGAGTTACAAGGAAAAGAAGTACCTCAAAAGGCTTTGCGGCCCATACCGAGGAGGTACCAATGGCAACGGGTGCCAGGGAAAATTTTCTACACCTTCAAATAGTGAGCAAGATTTGGTCTAACCTTTTCTTAAACTGATCCACAGAGGAACTGTTCACAACTTCTGAAGGTAACCTGTTCCACGTGTCACAGATCTTATAGGTAAAGTAATTCCCACACACACTAGTCCTAAACCGTTTCAAATCCAACTTCCAACCATTGTTGCGAGTTGGGTTATCATTTAAACTAAACATGCTACTAAAATCGACATCGTTGAACCCGCGTAAGAGCTTGAAAACCTCGATCAGTTGACCGCGTAGCCTCCGAGTTTGCAACGAAAACAAGTTTAGGGCGCGTAACCGTCGATTGTAGCCCATATGCCTAACGGAAGGGATTAACTTTGTGGCCCTCGCCTGCACTCGCTCCAGCCTCTCAATATCTTTCCTGAGGGTGAGCGACCAGAACTGCACAGCATACTCCAGGTGCGGCCGAACCTTCTAATGGGCTTTCTACTATTAACATAACTGAAGAACTCCTTAGCGTTCCCCTTACAGAGGCTTGCCACCCGTAGTTCTTCATTACGTTTCGCTAGCCTAACCTTCGCCTTCACTTCCCTACACAGGCGGACATACGCTTCAGTGTTCTCATGGGAACGATTGGCCTTCGCCCTCCTATACGCTACTTTCCTATTTCGGATAGCCGAAGCGATGTCACGATTGAACCACTTAGGCTGCGTTGAAGCAGGGATGACCGGTTTTGAGGGTATGGCAGCAGACTGCAACCCATAAACTCGTCCCGGAATACACTCCACACTCCCTCAACATCGCCGCCAACCTCTAACCCCATCTCTCCTACGCTATCCCTGAGGCTAACAAAGTTCGCCCGCCGGAGATCGAGCTTACTGCCTCTCGAGTTACTACGCTTCACCCGAGGGACGCACACACGGAACCTAATAAGACCGTGATCACTCCCGCCCAATGATTCGTCAACGGTGAGGCCAGTGACGAGGTTGTCTTCGGTCGTGAATACTAAGTCTAGAACGCTTTCGCCTCGTGTAGGCTCGTTGACCCACTGAGTGAGGAAGTTCTCATCAGCAAAGTCAACTAGCTTCCTCCCTTCAGCATCGGCAGTCCTGTTTTCGCACTTTATGCCGCGACAGTTGAAGTCCTAAAACTACACACACCCTATCCCTAGCAGGCTACTGAGTTCGGTGTACAGGCTGTATCCTCCTCGAGAGGAGATGCGGAGGTCTGTACACCAGATTAACCTATAGTTCGTCCATCCCACGTTCAGATCGACGCAAGCAGCTCCCGTTCCGACCGGAGTTGGCAGTCAACCGGACTCAACGTGTCTCTGACGTATATTAGTACCCCACCCCCCTCCCCACGGGTGCGGTCTTTGCGAAACATTCTATACCCGGGAATTTCGAACTCCCCAACGTAGTCCCTACCATCAGTATGAATCCAGGACTCGGTGATAGCAACGATATCCTGGTATTCTGATGCTAAGAGCGCCCGTAGCTCGCAAAACTTGTTCCTGATCGACCTAGCATTAAAAAACATTGCACGGACGGAGCCACCCCTATTCTGGCCGCCCCCTAGCACGACCCGTTTCCCGAACAGCCAGGGCTGTCCGGAGTTGAAGAGCCCCTCACTAACGAGGGGACAATCTCCGCAGGAGCCTGAGCCCCCTCCAACGTGCAAGGAGAGTCACTACCTGATGTTGGAGGGGGACTAACTACTGAGAGAGAGAGAGAGAGAGAGTTACAAGGAAAAGAAGTACCTCAAAAGGCCTTGCGGCCCATACCGAGGAGGTACCAATGGCAACGGGAGCCAGGGAAAATTTTGTAAAAGTTTATTTTTCTTTCAACTATCCTAGCAGTAGTAGAAAACTGGATAGTAAAGTAGAAGGCTCTCTCCCCACCCTCCGCTCCCTCCCTGCCAGAGGCAGGTACGGAAAAAGGTTGAAGAAAATACCTTGACCCTGGAAAAGTAGCCAAGGAAATTTTACAGGAAAGTGGAGAATATATAAATAGCTCTATATTTAGCTTGCTCACAGAGAAACTGAGCAAGCGAACTCCTGCAGAGTTTTCTGAGGTTTTTTAACTTAAACTATGAGTGTGTTCAGTACTTTGTCTAGCCTATTTTTAAACAGATTTACACTTTGACTGGAAACAACCTCTGAGGGAAGTTGGTTCCAGATATTAACTATTTTATAGGAAAAGAAATTTCCGCAGACTGAGGTCCTAAATGTCTTTACACACTCAATAGTGTGCAAGATTTCGTCTACCCTTTTCTTGAACTGATCCACAGAGGAACTGTTCACAACTTCCGAAGGTAACCTGTTCCATGTGTCACAGATCTTATACGTAAAGTAATTCCCACACACACTAGTCCTAAATCGTTTCAAATCCAACTCCCAACCATTGTTGCGAGTTGGGTTATCATTTAAACTAAACATACTTCTAAAATCGACATCGTTGAACCCCGTAAGAGCTTGAAAACCTCGATCAGTTGACCGCGCAGCCTCCGAGTTTCAAGCGAAAACAAGTTCAGGGCGCGTAACCGTCGATTGTAGCCCATATGCCTAACGGAAGGGATTAACTTTGGCCCTCGCCTGCACTCGCTCCAGCCTCTCAATATCTTTCCTGAGGGTGGGCGACCAGAACTGCACAGCATACTCCAGGTGCGGCCGAACAGGGAATTGTACAGTGAGAGCACAATCTCCTTGTTCCGAAACTGAAATTGCCTCCTGATATAACCCAATAGTTTCTGGGCTTTCTTTTCCACCTCTACACACTGTTTCGTAAACTTAAGGTCGCTGCTAATTAGCACCCAAGTCCTTTTCTAAATCAGTCACCTCGATATTACTACCCAACATCGAGTAGTCCGACTTGGGATTGGCGTAGCCAATGTGCATCACTTTGCATTTACCCAAGTTAAACGGCATTTGCCATTTTTCGGACCACTCTCCTATCCTACCTAGGTCCGCACGCAGTTCCTCGATCGCTTCGGGCGTCCCAACATTGGCCCCAAGCTTGGTGTCATCAGCGAATTTGGCGATCCGACTGACGATGCCACCGTCGATATTTATGTAAATGATAAAACAGCGGCCCCAAAACGGAACCCTGAGGAACCCCACTAGTGACCGAGGCCCAACCCGAACTAGCACCTTTAATTACAACCCTCTGCCGCCTATTCTTCAGCCAGTTTTCAATCCACCTACCTATTTCCCCACCGATACCCAGCGCGCGCACTTTCGCCATTAACCGGAGGTGAGGTACCTTATCAAAGGCTTTCTGAAAGTCGAGATAAAGTATATCAATCGCCCTACTCTTATCGTACTCACCCAACATGACGTGAAAAAACTCGAGCAAGTTGGTGAGACACGACCTATGCCGTCTAAACCCATGTTGGGAGTCCCCAAGTAGCTTGTAGGAATCCAAATGGTCAACGATCCTATCCGCTATTATCCCCTCTAATAATTTACCTACAACTGAAGTGAGACTAATGGGACGATAGTTCCCTGGACTTTCGTGATCCCCTTTCTTAAGATAGGGGTCACGTTGGCTTCCCTCCAGTCACCAGGCACCTGGCCCGTCTCCAACGATTTGTTGAAGACTGTAGCCAGGTGGGGAGCCACCTGGTCGCGCACCTCCCGCAACACACTGGGGAGAAACTGGTCTGGCCCAGGAGCCTTAAACGCGCTCAGTTTGTCTATTCTATCGGCAACGACTGTCGCGGTACATCGAACATTATTCAGGCCAGCACCTTCGTGCCTCACACCTGGCTCGGGGATGATGCGGGTGTCCTCCCTGGTGAACACTCCCGCAAAGTACTCATTAAGCACATTGGCGATGTCCCCGTCCGAGGTCCGCAGAACGCCGCTTCCGTCCTTTAACGGACCTATCATGCTTCTAATGGCTTTCTACTATTAACATAACTGAAAAACTCCTTAGGGTTCCCCTTGCAGAGGCTTGCCACCCGTAGTTCTTCGTTACGTTTCGCTAGCCTAACCTTCGCCTTCACTTCCCTACACAGGCGGACATACGCTAAAGTGTTCTCATGGGAACGATTGCCTTCGCCCTCCTATACGCTACTTTCCTATTTCGGATAGCCGAAGCGACGTCACGATTGAACCACTTAAGCTGCGTTGAAGCAGGGGTGACCGGTTTTGAGGGTATGGCAGCAGACTGCACCACCATAAACTCGTCCGGAATGCACTCCACACTCCCTCAACATCGCCGCCGACCTCTAACCCCATATCTCCTATGCTATCCCTGAGGCTAACAAAGTTCGCCCGCTGGAGATCGAGCTTACTGCCTCTCGAGTTACTACGCTTCACCCGAGGGACGCACACACGGAACTAATAAGACTGTGATCACTCCCGCTCAACGATTCGTCAACGGTGAGGCCAGTGACGAGGTTGTCTTCGGTCGTGAACACTAAGTCTAGAACGCTTTCGCCTCGTGTAGGCTCGTTGACCCACTGAGTGAGGAAGTTCTCATCAGCAAAGTCAACTAGCCTCCTCCCTTCAGCATCGGCAGTCCTGTTTTCCACTTTATGCCGCGACAGTTGAAGTCTCCTAAAACTACACACACCTATCCCCTAGCAGGCTACTGAGTTCGGTGTACAGGGCTGTATCCTCCTCGAGGAGGAGATGCGGAGGTCTGTACACCAAGATTAACCTATAGTTCGTCCCTCCCACGTTCAGATCGACGCCAAGCAGCTCCCGTTCCGACCGGAACTGGCAGTCAACCGGATTCAACGTGTCTCTGACGTATATTAGTACCCCACCCCCCTCCCCACGGGTGCGGTCTTTGCGAAACATTCTATACCCGGGAATTTCGAACTCCCCAACGTAGTCCCTACGATCAGTATGAATCCAGGACTCGGTGATAGCAACGATATCCTGGTATTCTGATGCTAAGAGCGCCCGTAGCTCGCAAAACTTGTTCCTAATTGACCTAGCATTAAAAAGCATTGCACGGAGGGAGCCTTGCCTATTCTGACCGCCCCCTAGAACGACCCGTTTCCCGAACAGCCAGGGCTGTCGGGAGTTGAAGAGCCCCTCACTGACGAGGGGGCAACTTCCGCAGGAGACTGAGCCCCCTCCAAGTAGGAGGAGGGTCACCCACCTGTACTTCGATGCACTTTTAGTTGAAGGTACGTCCGCCACCGGCTCATCCTCATCTCTCCCCGGACTCGACCTCACCATTCTGTATAGGTGCCGGTCGAGCAGCGCGCCTAGCACACCTTTACCCTTGTTATTGAGGTGGACACCATCCCTCTGGTAAAGGTCCCACCTACCCGAAAATGCATCGAAGGGGTCAATAAACTTCACGCCAGCGGAACGCACAAGTCTTGTACCCTCTCGTTGATGCCAATGACCTTACTGAGCGCGTGGTCACTGGCATTCATTCGCGGTAAAATACCTATTAACATTCCCTGTCTGTCTTCAGTTTTAGATCATCCGCAAGAGACATGATCTCGGTGATGATCCCTTCTGTAAGACCTACCCCACCGCCTTTGAGGAACAGGTCATTGCCACCAGCGTGGACAACGATCGCAGTCCTCCGACTAGCCACGCGCACCTTCTCTACCTCCTTCCTTAAGTGCGCCGTTGCCCGCCCAGGTAAGCACCTTACCTTCCTCCCATCCCGGTTTGCAGAAGCAAAGTACTTCTCCTGGCCCCTGATCTGCGAGTCCCCAATCAAAACGGTGTCTTCCTCCTTCGAGCACAGGAGACTAAAGCGGTTAGAGGTCTTGACGGGGGCAACTGGGGTCTCAGGCTTCGGCTTCGCAGCCTTCTTGCCCGAGACCTTTCGAAACCCGTCGCCACCCATACACGCAGTTACACCACCCGACCCACCCCGACAGGTAGCTACATCCTTCGGTTTCTTTGGGCCATCAGCAGGCCCCTGCCACACCCTTCTCTATCGATCGCTTCCCACCCTTCTCTATCAGCCCCTTCTTTGAGCCCTCCCTTTGTTCTAGATACTTAATCTTAGTTTGAATCTGCTGGTGTGTTTTTAATTTGATCTTGTCCACTGGGTTGGATTTCCAGTGCTACGACCCTAGCTTCAAGCTTTTTTACTAATTCCTTTAGCTCTTTAACTTCCTTTTCATGGTTGTCTCTAAGTTTACAAAACAAACATACACTAAGGGATGTGATATCGCTGATACTACCCTCTGGAAAGTCTACGCACCAATGATTAACTTTACATTTAAAGCATTCTGCTTTCAATTTAGCTGGCCCTGCCATATTTTCTCTTTTTTTTGTTTTTGTTTTTTCTGAATACTCTGAATAAGATAAAGCGTTCTAGCAATGAAAACTATCCAAAAACGTTATGACGAGAGAGAGAGAGAGAGAGAGAGAGAGAGAGAGAGAGAGAGAGAGGAGATTACAAGGAGTTACAAGGAAAAGAAGTACCTCAAAAGGCCTTGCGGCCCATACCGAGGGGGTACCAATGGCAACGGGTGCCAGGGAAAATTTTGTCATTCAACTATGCTAGCAGTAGTAGAAAACTGGATAGAAAAGTAGAAGGCTCTCTCCCCACCCTCCGCTCCCTCCCTGCCAGAGGCAGGTACGGAAAAAGGTTGAAGAAAATACCTTGACCCTGGAAAAGTAGCCAAGGAAATTTTACAGGAAAGTGGAGAATATATAAATAGCTCTATATTTAGCTTGCTCACAGAGACCGAGCAAGCGAACTCCTGCAGAGTTTTCTGAGGTTTTAATCTTAAACTATGAGTGTGTTCAGTACTTTGTCTAGCCTATTTTTAAACAGATTTACACTTTGACTGGAAACAACCTCTGAGGGAAGTTGGTTCCAGATATTAACTATTTTATAGGAAAAGAAATTTCCGCAGACTGAGGTCCTAAATGTCTTTACACACTCAAATAGTGTGCAAGATTTCGTCTAACCTTTTCTTGAACTGATCCACAGAGGAACTGTTCACAACTTCCGAAGGTAACCTGTTCCATGTGTCACAGATCTTATACGTAACGTAATTCCCACACACACTAGTCCTAAACCGTTTCAAATCCAACTTCCAACCATTGTTGCGAGTTGGGTTATCATTTAAACTAAACATACTTCTAAAATCGACATCGTTGAACCCTCGTAAGAGCTTGAAAACCTCGATCAGTTGACCGCGCAGCCTCCGAGAGAGAGAGAGAGAAGAGAGAGTTACAAGGAGTTACAAGGAAAAGAAGTACCTCAAAAGGCCTTGCGGCCCATACCGAGGAGGTACCAATGGCAACGGGTGCCAGGGAAAATTTTGTCTTTCAACTATGCTAGCAGTAGTAGAAAACTGGATAGAAAAGTAGAAGGCTCTCTCCCCACCCTCCGCTCCCTCCCTGCCAGAGGCAGGTACGGAAAAAGGTTGAAGAAAATACCTTGACCCTGGAAAAGTAGCCAAGGAAATTTTACAGGAAAGTGGAGAATATATAAATAGCTCTATATTTAGCTTGCTCACAGAGACACCGAGCAAGCGAACTCCTGCAGAGTTTTCTGAGGTTTTAATCTTAAACTATGAGTGTGTTCTGTACTTTGTCTAGCCTATTTTTAAACAGATTTACACTTTGACTGGAAACAACCTCTGAGGGAAGTTGGTTCCAGATATTAACTATTTTATAGGAAAAGAAATTTCCGCAGACTGAGGTCCTAAATGTCTTTACACACTCAAATAGTGTGCAAGATTTCGTCTAACCTTTTCTTGAACTGATCCACAGAGGAACTGTTCACAACTTCCGAAGGTAACCTGTTCCATGTGTCACAGATCTTATACGTAACGTAATTCCCACACACACTAGTCCTAAACCGTTTCAAATCCAACTTCCAACCATTGTTGCGAGTTGGGTTATCATTTAAACTAAACATACTTCTAAAATCGACATCGTTGAACCCTCGTAAGAGCTTGAAAACCTCGATCAGTTGACCGCGCAGCCTCCGAGTTTCAAGCGAAAACAAGTTCAGGGCGCGTAACCGTCGATTGTAGCCCATATGCCTAACGGAAGGGATTAACTTTGTGGCCCTCGCCTGCACTCGCTCCAGCCTCTCAATATCTTTCCTGAGGGTGGGCGACCAGAACTGCACAGCATACTCCAGGTACGGCCGAACAAGGGAATTGTACAGTGAGAGCACAATCTCCTTGTTCCGAAACTGAAATTGCCTCCTGATATAACCCAATAGTTTCTGGGCTTTCTTTTCCACCTCTACACACTGTTTCGTAAACTTAAGGTCGCTGCTAATTAGCACACCCAAGTCCTTTTCTAAATCAGTCACCTCGATATTACTGCCCAACATCGAGTAGTCCGACTTGGGATTGGCGTAGCCAATGTGCATCACTTTGCATTTACCCAAGTTAAACGGCATTTGCCATTTTTCGGACCACTCTCCTATCCTACCTAGGTCCGCACGCAGTTCCTCGATCGCTTCGGGCGTCCCAACATTGGCCCCAAGCTTGGTGTCATCAGCGAATTTGGCGATCCGACTGACGATGCCACCGTCGATATCATTTATGTAAATGGTAAACAACAGTGGCCCCAAAACGGAACCCTGAGGAACCCCACTAGTGACCGAGGCCCAACCCGAACTAGCCCCTTTAATTACCACCCTCTGCCGCCTATTCCTCAGCCAGTTTTCAATCCACCTACCTATTTCCCCACCGATACCCAGCGCGCGCACTTTCGCCATTAGCCGGCGGTGAGGTACCTTATCAAAGGCTTTCTGAAAGTCGAGATAAAGTATATCAATCGCCCTACTCTTATCGTACTCACTCAACATGACGTGGAAAAACTCGAGCAAGTTGGTGAGACACGACCTATGCCGTCTAAACCCATGTTGGGAGTCCCCAAGCAGCTTGTAGGAATCCAAATGGTCAACGATTCTATCAGCTATTATCCTTTCTAATAATTTACCTACAACTGAAGTGAGACTAATAGGACGATAGTTCCCTGGACTTTCGTGATCCCCTTTCTTAAAGATAGGGGTCACGTTGGCCTCCCTCCAGTCACCAGGCACCTGGCCCATCAACGATTTGTTGAAGACTGTAGCCAGGTGGGGAGCCACCTGGTCGCGCACTTCTCGCAAAACACTGGGGAGAAACTGGTCTGGCCCAGGAGCCTTAAACGCGCTCAGTTTGTCTATTCTATGAGCAACGACTGTCGCGGTACATCTAACACTATCCAGGCCAGCACCTTCGTGCCTCACAGCTGGCTCGGGGATGACGCGGGTATCCTCCCTGGTGAACACTCCCGCAAAGTACTCATTAAGCACATTAGCGATGTCCGCGTCGGAGGTCCGCAGAACGCCGCTTCCGTCCTTTAAAGGACCTATCATGCTTCTAATGGGCTTTCTACTATTAACATAACTGAAGAACTCCTTAGGGTTCCCCTTGCAGAGGCTTGCCACCCGTAGTTCTTCGTTACGTTTCGCTAGCCTAACCTTCGCCTTCACTTCCCTACACAGGCGGACATACGCTTCAGTGTTCTCGTGGGAACGATTGGCCTTCGCCCTCCTATACGCTACTTTCCTATTTCGGATAGCCGAAGCGATGCCACGATTGAACCACTTAGGCTGCGTTGAAGCAGGGGTGACCGGTTTTGAGGGTATGGCAGCAGACTGCAGCACCATAAACTCATCCCGGAATGCACTCCACACTCCCTCAACATCGCCGCCAACCTCTAACCCCATCTCTGCTACGCTATCCCTGAGGCTAACAAAGTTCGCCCGCCGGAGATCGAGCTTACTGCCTCTCGAGTTACTACGCTTCACCCGAGGGACGCACACACGGAACCTAATAAGACCGTGATCACTCCCGCCCAACGATTCGTCAACGGTGAGGCCAGTGACGAGGTTGTCTTCGGTCGTGAATACTAAGTCTAGAACGCTTTCGCCTCGTGTAGGCTCGTTGACCCACTGAGTGAGGAAGTTCTCATCAGCAAAGTCAACTAGCCTCCTCCCTTCAGCATCGGCAGTCCTGTTTTCCCACTTTATGCCGCGACAGTTGAAGTCTCCTAAAACTACACACACCCTATCCCCTAGCAGGCTACTGAGTTCGGTGTACAGGGCTGTATCCTCCTCGAGGAGGAGATGCGGAGGTCTGTACACCAAGATTAACCTATAGTTCGTCCCTCCCACGTTCAGATCGACGCCAAGCAGCTCCCGTTCCGACCGGAACTGGCAGTCAACCGGACTCAACGTGTCTCTGACGTATATTAGTACCCCACCCCCCTCCCCACGGGTGCGGTCTTTGCGAAACATTCTATACCCGGGAATTTCGAACTCCCCAACGTAGTCCCTACGATCAGTATGAATCCAGGACTCGGTGATAGCAACGATATCCTGGTATTCTGATGCTAAGAGCGCCCGTAGCTCGCAAAACTTGTTCCTAATTGACCTAGCATTAAAAAGCATTGCACGGAGGGAGCCTTCCCTATTCTGACCGCCCCCTAGCACGACCCGTTTCCCGAACAGCCAGGGCTGTCGGGAGTTGAAGAGCCCCTCACTAACGAGGGGGCAACTTCCAGGAGACTGAGCCCCCTCCAACGTAGGAGGAGGGTCACCCACCTGTACTTCGACGCACCCTTCAGTCGAAGGTACGTCCGCCACCGGCTCATCCTCATCTCTCCCCGGTGGGGGCCCATCATCTCTCCCAGGACTCGACCTCACCATTCTGTATAGGTGCCGGTCGAGCAGCGCGCCTAGCACACCTTTACCCTTGTCATTGAGGTGGACACCATCCCTCTGGTAAAGGTCCCACCTACCCGAAAATGCATCGAAGGGGTCAATAAACTTCACGCCCAGCGGAACGCACAAGTCTTGTACCCTCTCGTTGATGCCAATGACCTTACTGAGCGCGTGGTCACTGGCATTCATTCGCGGTAAAATACCCATTAACATTCCCCTGTCTGTCTTCAGTTTTAGATCATCCGCAAGAGACATGATCTCGGTGATGATCCCTTCTGTAAGACCTACCCCACCGCCTTTGAGGAACAGGTCATTGCCACCAGCGTGGACAAGATCGAGAGAGAGAGAGAGAGAGAGAGAGAGAGAGAGAGAGAGAGAGAGAGAGAGAGAGAGAGGAAAAGAAGTACCTCAAAAGGCCTTGCGGCCCATACCGAGGAGGTACCAATGGCAACGGGTGCCAGGGAAAAGTTTTTTTTTCTTTCAACTATCCTAGCAGTAGTAGAAAACTGGATAGAAAAGTAGAAGGCTCTCTCCCCACCCTCCCTCCCTGCCAGAGGCAGGTACGGAAAAAGGTTGAAGAAAATACCTTGACCCTGGAAAAGTAGCCAAGGAAATTTTACAGGAAAGTGGAGAATATATAAATAGCTCTATATTTAGCTTGCTCACAGAGACACCGAGCAAGCGAACTCCTGCAGGGTCAAGGTATTTTCTTCAACCTTTTTCCATACCTGCCTCTGGCAGGGAGGGAGCGGAGGGTGGGGAGAGAGCCTTCTACTTTACTATCCAGTTTTCTACTACTGCTAGGATAGTTGAAAGAAAAATAAACTTTTACAAAATTTTCCCTGGCTCCCGTTGCCATTGAGTTACAAGGAGTTACAAGGAGTTACAAGGAGTTACAAGGAGTTACAAGGAAAAGAAGTACCTCAAAAGGCCTTGCGGCCCATACCGAGAAGGTACCAATGGCAACGGGTGCCAGGGAAAATTTTGTCTTTCAACTATGCTAGCAGTAGTAGAAAACTGGATAGAAAAGTATATAAACAGCTCTATATTTACCTTGCTCACAGAGACACCGTGCAAGCGAACTCCTGCAGAGTTTTCTTATGTTTTAATCTTAAACTATCAACGTGTTAAAGTAATTCCCACATATACTAGTCCTAAATCGTTTCAAATCCAACTTCTAACCATTGTTGCGAGTTGGGTTATCATTTGAACTAAACATGCTTCTAAAATCGACATCTTTGAACCCGCGTCACGTAAGCGTCGATTGTAGCCCATATGCCTAACGAAAGGGATTAACTTTGTGGCATTTTTCGCCAGTTTCCAATCCACCTACCTACTTCCCCACCAATACCCAGCGCGCGCACTTCGGCCATTAGCCGCGGTGAGGTACCTTATCAAAGGCCTTCTAATCAATCGCCCTACTCTTATCATACTCACTCACATGACGTAGAAAAACTCGAGCATGATGGTGATATACGACCTATGCCATCTAAACCCATGTTGGAGTCCCCAAGTAGCTTGTAAGAATCCAATGGTCAACAATCCTACTCGCTATTATCCCCTCTAAATATTTACCTACAACTGAAGTTAAATGGTGTTATTTATAGAGGTTCCAAGCCTCTCTTCCCACGCATGAGATAGCAGTAGCGTCCTAATCGTAACAGTAGAGAAAAGACAATACTAAAGTTTTTCTTTTTTTCTGCAGTCAGAGGAGAACATCCCTAACCTAAGCTAAAAGGACAGAGTGGGATGGGAAGGGGTCCTAGTAACCCACGGACAGGTTTGTACAACAGACTTCACCCGCCCTCCCAAAAGAGAGAGAACCTAAAGGAATTGGCAGCCAATTTCTCTAGAATCCCACGACTCGGGACCGGAGGGCTGTCACACCCCAAGTATAAAGTTTACTACACCCAGAAGGAACGTGCATAACCTTTATACCCCCTGCGGAGATAACCTTTATACCCCCTGCGGAGGTAGAGAGAGAGAGAGAGGAGAGAGAGAGAGAGAGAGAGAGAGAGAGAGAGAAGAGAGAGAGAGAGAGAGAGAGAGAGAGAGAGAGAGAGAGAGAGAGAGAGAGAGAGTTACAAGGAGTTACAAGGAAAAGAAGTACCTCAAAAGGCCTTGCGGCCCATACCGAGGAGGTACCAATGGCAACGGGTGCCAGGGAAATTTGTCTTTCAACTATGCTAGCAGTAGTAGAAAACTGGATAGAAAAGTAGAAGGCTCTCTCCCCACCCTCCGCTCCCTCCCTGCCAGAGACAGGTACGGAAAAAGGTTGAAGAAAATACCTTGACCCTGGAAAAGTAGCCAAGGAAATTTTACAGGAAAGTGGAGAATATATAAATAGCTCTATATTTAGCTTGCTCACAGAGACCGAGCAAGCGAACTCCTGCAGTTGGTTCCAGATATTAACTATTTTATAGGAAAAGAAATTCCGCAGACTGAGGTCCTAAATGTCTTTACACTCAAATAGTGTGCAAGATTTCGTCTAACCTTTTCTTGAACTGATCCACAGAGGAACTGTTTCACAACTTCCGAAGGTAACCTGTTCCATGTGTCACAGATCTTATACGTAACGTAATTCCCACACACACTAGTCCTAAAGAGAGAGAGAGAGAGAGAGAGAGAGAGAGATAGAGAGAGAGAGAGAGAGAGAGAGAGAGAGAGAGAGAGAGAGAGAGAGAGAGAGAGAGAGAGAGAGAGAGAGAGAGAGAGAGAGAAGAGAGAGAGAGAGAGAGAGAGAGAGAGAGAGAGAGTGAGTTACAAGGGGAGTTACAAGGAAAAGAAGTACCTCAAAAGGCCTTGCGGCCCATACCGAGGAGGTACCAATGGCAACGGGTGCCACGGAAAATTTTCTACACACTCAAAGAGTGTGCAAAATTTGGTCTAACCTTTTCTTGAACTGATCCACAGAGGAACTGTTCACAACTTCCGAAGGTAACCTGTTCCATGTGTCACAGATCTTATATGTAAAGTAATTCCCACACACACTAGTCCTAAACCGTTTCAAATCCAACTTCCAACCATTGTTGCGAGTTGGGTTATCATTTAAACTAAACATACTTCTAAAATCGACATCGTTGAACCCTCGTAAGAGCTTGAAAACCTCGATCAGTTGACCGCGCAGCCTCCGAGTTTCAAGCGAAAACAAGTTCAGGGCGCGTAACCGTCGATTGTAGCCCATATGCCTAACCGAAGGGATTAACTTTGTGGCCCTCGCCTGCACTCGCTCCAGCCTCTCAATATCTTTCCTGAGGGTGGGCGACCAGCACTGCACAGCATACTCCAGGTACGGCCGAACAAGGGAATTGTACAGTGAGAGCACAATCTCCTTGTTCCGAAACTGAAATTGCCTCCTGATATAACCCAATAGTTTCTGGGCTTTCTTTTCCACCTCTACACACTGTTTCGTAAACTTAAGGTCGCTGCTAATTAGCACACCCAAGTCCTTTTCTAAATCAGTCACCTCGATATTACTGCCCAACATCGAGTAGTCCGACTTGGGATTGGCATAGCCAATGTGCATCACTTTGCATTTACCCAAGTTAAACGGCATTTGCCATTTTTCGGACCACTCTCCTATCCAACCTAGGTCCGCACGCAGTTCCTCGATCGCTTCGGGCGTCCCAACATTGGCCCCAAGCTTGGTGTCATCAGCGAATTTGGCGATCCGACTGACGATGCCACCGTCGATATCATTTATGTAAATGATAAACAACAGCGGCCCCAAAACGGAACCCTGAGGAACCCCACTAGTGACCGAGGCCCAACCCGAACTAGCACCTTTAATTACAACCCTCTGCCGCCTATTCTTCAGCCAGTTTTCAATCCACCTACCTATTTCCCCACCGATACCCAGCGCGCGCACTTTCGCCATTAACCGGAGGTGAGGTACCTTATCAAAGGCTTTCTGAAAGTCGAGATAAAGTATATCAATCGCCCTACTCTTATCGTACTCACCCAACATGACGTGAAAAACTCGAGCAAGTTGGTGAGACACGACCTATGCCGTCTAAACCCATGTTGGGAGTCCCCAAGTAGCTTGTAGGAATCCAAATGGTCAACGATCCTATCCGCTATTATCCCCTCTAATAATTTACCTACAACTGAAGTGAGACTAATGGGACGATAGTTCCCTGGACTTTCGTGATCCCCTTTCTTAAATATAGGGGTCACGTTGGCTTCCCTCCAGTCACCAGGCACCTGGCCCGTCTCCAACGATTTGTTGAAGACTGTAGCCAGGTGGGGAGCCACCTGTCGCGCACCTCGCAAACACTGGGGAAACTGGTCTGGCCCAGGAGCCTTAAACGCGCTCAGTTTGTCTATTCTATCGCAACGACTGTCGCGGTACATCGAACATTATTCAGGCCAGCACCTTCGTGCCTCACACTGGCTCGGGGATGATGCGGGTGTCCTCCCTGGTGAACACTCCCGCAAAGTACTCATTAAGCACATTGGCGATGTCCCCGTCCGGGTCCGCAGAACGCCGCTTCCGTCCTTTAAAGGACCTATCATGCTTCTAATGGGCTTTCTACTATTAACATAACTGAAGAACTCCTTAGGGTTCCCCTTGCAGAGGCTTGCCACCCGTAGTTCTTCGTTACGTTTCGCTAGCCTAACCTTCGCCTTCACTTCCCTACACAGGCGGACATACGCTAAATGTTCTCATGGGAACGATTGGCCTTCGCCCTCCTATACGCTACTTTCCTATTTCGGATAGCCGAAGCGACGTCACGATTGAACCACTTAAGCTGCGTTGAAGCAGGGGTGACCGGTTTTGAGGGTATGGCAGCAGACTGCACCACCATAAACTCGTCCCGGAATGCACTCCACACTCCCTCAACATCGCCGCCGACCTCTAACCCCATATCTCCTATGCTATCCCTGAGGCTAACAAAGTTCGCCCGCTGGAGATCGAGCTTACTGCCTCTCGAGTTACTACGCTTCACCCGAGGGACGCACACACGGAACCTAATAAGACTGTGATCACTCCCGCCCAACGATTCGTCAACGGTGAGGCCAGTGACGAGGTTGTCTTCGGTCGTGAACACTAAGTCTAGAACGCTTTCGCTCGTGTAGGCTCGTTGACCCACTGAGTGAGGAAGTTCTCATCACAAAGTCAACTAGCCTCCTCCCTTCAGCATCGGCAGTCCTGTTTTCCCACTTTATGCCGCGACAGTTGAAGTCTCCTAAAACTACACACACCCTATCCCCTAGCAGGCTACTGAGTTCGGTGTACAGGGCTGTATCCTCCTCGAGGAGGAGATGCGGAGGTCTGTACACCAAGATTAACCTATAGTTCGTCCCTCCCACGTTCAGATCGACGCCAAGCAGCTCCCGTTCCGACCGAACTGGCAGTCAACCGGATCAACGTGTCTCTGACGTATATTAGTACCCCACCCCCCTCCCCACGGGTGCGGTCTTTGCGAAACATTCTATACCCGGGAATTTCGAACTCCCAACGTAGTCCCTACGATCAGTATGAATCCAGGACTCGGTGATAGCAACGATATCCTGGTATTCTGATGCTAAGAGCGCCCGTAGCTCGCAAAACTTGTTCCTAATTGACCTAGCATTAAAAGCATTGCACGGAGGGAGCCTTGCCTATTCTGACCGCCCCCTAGCACGACCCGTTTCCCGAACAGCCAGGGCTGTCGGGAGTTGAAGAGCCCCTCACTGACGAGGGGGCAACTTCCGCAGGAGACTGAGCCCCCTCCAACGTAGGAGGAGGGTCACCCACCTGTACTTCGATGCACCTTCAGTTGAAGGTACGTCCGCCACCGGCTCATCCTCATCTCTCCCCGGACTCGACCTCACCATTCTGTATAGGTGCCGGTCGAGCAGCGCGCCTAGCACACCTTTACCCTTGTTTTGAGGTGGACACCATCCCTCTGGTAAAGGTCCCACCTACCCGAAAATGCATCGAAGGGGTCAATAAACTTCACGCCCAGCGGAACGCACAAGTCTTGTACCCTCTCGTTGATGCCAATGACCTTACTGAGCGCGTGGTCACTGGCATTCATTCGCGGTAAAATACCTATTAACATTCCCCTGTCTGTCTTCAGTTTTAGATCATCCGCAAGAGACATGATCTCGGTGATGATCCCTTCTGTAAGACCTACCCCACCGCCTTTGAGGAAATCATTGCCACCAGCGTGGACAACGATCGCAGTCCTCCGACTAGCCACGCGCACCTTCTCTACCTCCTTCCTTAAGTGCGCCGTTGCCCGCCCAGGTAAGCACCTTACCTTCCTCCCATCCCGGTTTGCAGAAGCAAAGTACTTCTCCTGGCCCCTGATCTGCGAGTCCCCAATCAAAACGGTGTCTTCCTCCTTCGAGCACAGGAGACTAAAGCGGTTAGAGGTCTTGACGGGGGCAACTGGGGTCTCAGGCTTCGGCTTCGCAGCCTTCTTGCCCGAGACCTTTCGAAACCCGTCGCCACCCATACACGCAGTTACACCACCCGACCCACCCCGACAGGTAGCTACATCCTTCGGTTTCTTTGGGCCATCAGCAGGCCCCTGCCCACCCTTCTCTATCGATCGCTTCCCACCCTTCTCTATCAGCCCCTTCTTTGAGCCCTCCCTTTGTTCTAGATACTTAATCTTAGTTTGAATCTGCTGGTGTGTTTTTAATTTGATCTTGTCCACTGGGTTGGATTTCCAGTGCTACGACCCTAGCTTCAAGCTTTTTTACTAATTCCTTTAGCTCTTTAACTTCCTTTTCATGGTTGTCTCTAAGTTTACAAACAAACATACACTAAGGGTGATATCGCTGATACTACCCTCTGGAAGTCTACGCACCAATGATTAACTTTACATTTAAAGCATTCTGCTTTCAATTTAGCTGGCCCTGCCATATTTTCTCTTTTTTTTTGTTTTGTTTTTCTGAATACTCTGAATAAGATAAAGCGTTCTAGCAATGAAAACTATCCAAAAACGTTATGACGAGAGAGAGAGAGAGAGAGGAGGAGAGAGAGAGAGGAGAGAGAGAGAGAAGAGAGAGATAGAGAGAGAGAGAGAGAGAAGAGAGAGAAGAGAGAGGAGAGAGAGAGAGAGAGAGAGAGTTTCAAGGAGTTACAAGGAAAGAAGTACCTCAAAAGCCTTGCGGCCCATACCGAGGAGGTACCAATGGCAACGGGTGCCACGGAAAATTTTCTACACACTCAAAGAGTGTGCAAAATTTGGTCTAACCTTTTCTTGAACTGATCCACAGAGGAACTGTTCACAACTTCCGAAGGTAACCTGTTCCATGTGTCACAGATCTTATACGTAACGTAATTCCCACACACACTAGTCCTAAACCGTTTCAAATCCAACTTCCAACCATTGTGCGAGTTGGGTTATCATTTAAACTAACATACTTCTAAAATCGACATCGTTGAACCCTCGTAAGAGCTTGAAAACCTCGATCAGTTGACCGCGCAGCCTCCGAGTTTTCAAAGCGAAAACAATTCAGGGCGCGTAAACCGTCGATTGTAGCCCATATGCCTAACGGAAGGGATAACTTGTGGCCCTCGCCTGCACTCGCTCCAGCCTCTCAATATCTTTCCTGAGGTGGGCGACCAGAACTGCACAGCATACTCCAGGTACGGCCGAACAAGGGAATTGTACAGTGAGAGCACATCTCCTTGTTCCGAAACTGAAATTGCCCCCTGATATAACCCAATAGTTTCTGGGCTTTCTTTTCCACCTCTACACACTGTTTCGTAAACTTAAGGTCGCTGCTAATTAGCACACCCAAGTCCTTTTCTAAATCAGTCACCTCGATATTACTGCCCAACATCGAGTAGTCCGACTTGGGATTGGCGTAGCCAATGTGCATCACTTTGCATTTACCAAGGTTAAACGGCATTTGCCATTTTTCGGACCACTCTCCTATCCTACCTAGGTCCGCACGCAGTTCCTCGATCGCTTCGGGCGTCCCAACATTGGCCCCAAGCTTGGTGTCATCAGCGAATTTGGCGATCCGACTGACGATGCCACCGTCGATATCATTTATGTAAATGGTAAACAACAGTGGCCCAAAACGGAACCCTGAGGAACCCCACTATGACCGAGGCCCAACCCGAACTAGCCCCTTTAATTACACCTCTCTGCCGCCTATTCCTCAGCCAGTTTTCAATCCACCTACCTATTTCCCCACCGATACCCAGCGCGCGCACTCTTCGCCATTAGCCGGCGGTGAGGTACCTTATCAAAGGCTTTCTGAAAGTCGAGATAAAGTATATCAATCGCCCTACTCTTATCGTACTCACTCAACATGACGTGGAAAAACTCGAGCAAGTTGGTGAGACACGACACTATGCCGTCTAAACCCATGTTGGGAGTCCCCAAGCAGCTTGTAGGAATCCAAATGGTCAACGATTCTATCAGCTATTATCCTTTCTAATATTTACCTACAACTGAAGTGAGACTAATAGGACGATAGTTCCTGGACTTTCGTGATCCCCTTTCTTAAAGATAGGGGCACGTTGGCCTCCCTCCAGTCGCCAGGCACCTGGCCCATCTCCAACGATTTGTTGAAGACTGTAGCCAGGTGGGAGCCACCTGGTCGCGGACTTCTCGCAAAAACACTGGGGAGAAACTGGTCTGGCCCAGGAGCCTAAACGCGCTCAGAGAGAGAGAGAGAGAGAGAGAGAGAGAGAGAGAGAGAGAGAGATAGAGAGAGAGAGAGAGAGAGAGAGAGAGAGAGAGTGTTACAAGAAAAGAAGTACCTCAAAAGGCCTTGCGGCCCATACCGAGGAGTACCAATGGCAACGGGTGCCAGGGAAAATTTTGTCTTTCAACTATGCTAGCAGTAGTAGAAAACTGGATGGAAAGTAGAAGGCTCTCTCCCACCCAGCCGCTCCCTCCCTGCCAGAGGCAGGTACGAAAAGGTTGAAGAAAATACCTTGACCCTGGAAAAGTAGCCAAGGAAATTTACAGGAAAGTGGAGAATATATAATAGCTCTATATTTAGCTTGCTCACAGAGACACCGAGCAAGCGAACTCTGCTGGCCCATACCGAGGAGGTACCAATGGCACGGGTGCCAGGGAAATTTTGTCTTTCAAACTTGCTAGCAGTAGTAGAAAACTGGATGGAAAAGTAGAGGCTCTCTCCCCACCCAGCCGCTCCCTCCTGCCAGAGGCAGGTACGGAAAAAGGTTGAAGAAAATACCTTGACCTGAAAGTAGCCAAGGAAATTTACAGGAAAGTGGAGAATATATAATAGCTCTATATTTTAGCTTGCTCACAGAGACACCGAGCAAGCGAACTCCTGCAGAGTTTCTGAGGTTTTAATCTTAAACTATGAGTGTGTTCTGTACTTTGTCTAGCCTATTTTTAAACAGATTTACACTTTGACTGGAAACATCCTCTGAGGGAAGTTTGGTTCCAGATATCAACTATTTTACAGGAAAGAATTTCCGCAGACTGAGGTCCTAAATGTCTTTACACACTCAAATAGTGTGCAGATTTCGTCTAACCTTTTCTTGAACTGATCCACAGAGGAACTGTTCACAACTTCCGAAGGTAACCTGTTCCATGTGTCACAGATCTTATACGTAACGTAATTCCCACACACACTAGTCCTAAACCGTTTCAAATCCAACTTCCAACCATTGTTGCGAGTTGGTTATATCTTTAAACTAAACATAACTTCTAAATCGACATCGTTTGAACCCATCGTAGAGCTTGAAAACCTCGATCAGTTGACCGCAGCAGCCTCCGAGTTTCAAGCGAAAACAAGTTCAGGGCGCTAACCGTCGATTGTAGCCCATATGCCTAACCGAAGGGATTAACTTTGTGGCCCTCGCCTGCACTCGCTCCAGCCTCTCATATCTTTCCTGAGGGTGGGCGACCAGAACTGCACAGCATACTCCAGGTACGGCCGAACAAGGAATTGTACAGTGAGAGCACAATCTCCTTGTTCCGAAACTGAAATTGCCTCCTGATATAACCCATAGTTTCTGGGCTTTCTTTTCCATCTCTACACACTGTTTCGTAAACTTAAGGTCGCTGCTAATTAGCACCCAAGTCCTTTTCTAAATCAGTCACCTCGATATTACTGCCCAACATCGAGTAGTCCGACTTGGGATTGGCGTAGCCAATGTGCATCACTTTGCATTTACCCAAGTTAAACGGCATTTGCCATTTTTCGGACCACTCTCCTATCCTACCTAGGTCCGCACGCAGTTCCTCGATCGCTTCGGGCGTCCCAACATTGGCCCCAAGCTTGGTGTCATCAGCGAATTTGGCGATCCGACTGACGATGCCACCGTCGATATCATTTATGTAAATGGTAAACAACAGTGGCCCAAAACGGAACCCTGAGGAACCCCACTAGTGACCGAGGCCCAACCCGAACTAGCCCCTTTAATTACCACCCTCTGCCGCCTATTCCTTAGCCAGTTTTCAATCCACCTACCTATTTCCCCACCGATACCCAGCGCGCGCACTTTCGCCATTAGCCGGCGGTGAGGTACCTTATCAAAGGCTTTCTGAAAGTCGAGATAAAGTATATCAATCGCCCTACTCTTATCGTACTCACTCAACATGACGTGGAAAAACTCGAGCAAGTTGGTGAGACACGACCTATGCCGTCTAAACCCATGTTGGGAGTCCCCAAGCAGCTTGTAGGAATCCAAATGGTCAACGATTCTATCAGCTATTATCCTTTCTAATAATTTACCTACAACTGAAGTGAGACTAATAGGACGATAGTTCCCTGGACTTTCGTGATCCCCTTTCTTAAAGATAGGGGTCACGTTGGCCTCCCTCCAGTCACCTGGCACCTGGCCCATCTCCAACGATTTGTTGAAGACTGTAGCCAGGTGGGGAGCCACCTGGTCGCGCACTTCTCGCAAAACACTGGGGAGAAACTGGTCTGGCCCAGGAGCCTTAAACGCGCTCAGTTTGTCTATTCTATGAGCAACGACTGTCGCGGTACATCTAACACTATCCAGGTCAGCACCTTCGTGCCTCACAGCTGGCTCGGGGATGATGCGGGTGTCCTCCCTGGTGAACACTCCCGCAAAGTACTCATTAAGCACATTGGCGATGTCCCCGTCCGAGGTCCGCAGAACGCCGCTTCCGTCCTTTAACGGACCTATCATGCTTCTAATGGGCTTTCTACTATTAACATAACTGAAGAACTCCTTAGGGTTCCCCTTGCAGAGGCTTGCCACCCGTAGTTCTTCGTTACGTTTCGCTAGCCTAACCTTCGCCTTCACTTCCCTACACAGGCGGACATACGCTTCAGTGTTCTCGTGGGAACGATTGGCCTTCACCCTCCTATACACTACTTTCCTATTTCGGATAGCCGAAGCAAAGAAGAGAGAGAGAGAGAGAGAGAGAGAGAGAGAGAGAGAGAGAGAGAGAGAGGAGAGAGAGAGAGAGAGAGAGAGAGAGAGAGAGAGAGAGAGAGAGAGAGAGAGAGAGAGAGAGAGAGAGAGAGAGAGAGAGAGAGAGAGAGAGAGAGAGAGAGAGAGAGAGAGAGAGAGAGAGAGAGAGAGTTACAAGGAGTTACAAGGAAAAGAAGTACCTCAAAAGGCCTTGCAGCCCATACCGAGGAGGTACTAATGGCAACGGGTGCCACGGAAAATTTTCTACACACTCAAAGAGTGTGCAAAATTTGGTCTAACCTTTTCTTGAACTGATCCACAGAGGAACTGTTCACAACTTCCGAAGGTAACCTGTTCCATGTGTCACAGATCTTATACGTAAAGTAATTCCCACACACACTAGTCCTAAACCGTTTCAAATCCAACTTCCAACCATTGTTGCGAGTTGGGTTATCATTTAAACTAAACATACTTCTAAAATCGACATCGTTGAACCCTCGTAAGAGCTTGAAAACCTCGATCAGTTGACCGCGCAGCCTCCGAGTTTCAAGCGAAAACAAGTTCAGGGCGCGTAACCGTCGATTGTAGCCCATATGCCTAACCGAAGGGATTAACTTTGTGGCCCTCGCCTGCACTCGCTCCAACCTCTCAATATCTTTCCTGAGGGTGGGCGACCAGAACTGCACAGCATACTCCAGTACGGCCGAACAAGGGAATTGTACAGTGAGAGCACAATCTCCTTGTTCCGAAACTGAAATTGCCTCCTGATATAACCCAATAGTTTCTGGGCTTTCTTTTCCACCTCTACACACTGTTTCGTAAACTTAAGGTCGCTGCTAATTAGCACACCCAAGTCCTTTTCTAAATCAGTCACCTCGATATTACTGCCCAACATCGAGAGAGAGAGAGAGAGAGAGAGAGAGAGAGAGAGAGAGAGAGAGAGAGAGAGAGAGAGAGAGAGAGAGAGAGAGAGAGAGAGAGAGAGAGAGAGAGAGAGAGAGAGAGAGAGAGAGAGAGAGAGAGAGAGAGAGAGAGAGAGAGAGAGAGAGAGAGAGAGAGAGAGAGTTACAAGGAAAAGAAGTACCTCAAAAGGCCTTGCGGCCCATACCGAGGAGGTACCAATGGCAACGGGTGCCACGGAAAATTTTCTACACACTCAAAGAGTGTGCAAAATTTGGTCTAACCTTTTCTTGAACTGATCCACAGAGGAACTGTTCACAACTTCCGAAGGTAACCTGTTCCATGTGTCACAGATCTTATACGTAACGTAATTCCCACACACACTAGTCCTAAACCGTTTCAAATCCAACTTCCAACCATTGTTGCGAGTTGGGTTATCATTTAAACTAAACATACTTCTAAAATCGACATCGTTGAACCCTCGTAAGAGCTTGAAACCTCGATCAGTTGACCGCGCAGCCTCCGAGTTTCAAGCGAAAACAAGTTCAGGGCGAGAGAGAGAGAGAGAGAGAGAGAGAGAGAGAGAGAGAGAGAGGAGAGAGAGAGAGAGAGAGAGAGAGAGAGAGAGTTACAAGGAGTTACAAGGAGTTACAAGGAAAAGAAGTACCTCAAAAGGCCTTGCGGCCATACCGAGGAGGTACCAATGGCAACGGGTGCCAGGGAAAATTTTGTCTTTCAACTATGCTAGCAGTAGTAGAAAACTGGATAGAAAAGTAGAAGGCTCTCTCCCCACCCTCCGCTCCCTCCCTGCCAGAGGCAGGTACGGAAAAAGGTTGAGAAAATACCTTGACCCTGGAAAAGTAGCCAAGGAAATTTTACAGGAAAGTGGAGAATATATAAATAGCTCTATATTTAGCTTGCTCACAGAGACCGAGCAAGCGAACTCCTGCAGAGTTTTCTGAGGTTTAATCTTAAACTATCAACGTGTTAAAGTAATTCCTATACATATACTAGTCATTTCTAATCCAACTTCTAACCATTGTTGCGAGTTGGGTTATCATTTGAACTAAACATGCTTCTAAAATCGACATCTTTGAACCCGCATCACGTAAGCGTCTATTGTAGCCCATATGCCTAACGAAAGGGATTAACTTTGTGGCATTTTTCGCCAGTTTCCAATCCACCTACCTACTTCCCCACCAATACCCAGCGCGCGCACTTCGGCCATTAGCCGGCGGTGAGGTACCTTATCAAAGGCCTTCTAATCAATCGCCCTACTCTTATCATACTCACTCAACATGACGTAGAAAACTCGAGCATGATGGTGAGACACGACCTATGCCGTCTAAACCCATGTTGGAGTCCCAAGTAGCTTGTAGGAATCCAAATGGTCAACAATCCTACTCGCTATTATCCCCTCTAAATATTTACCTACAACTGAAGTTAAATGGTGTTATTTATAGAGGTTCCAAGCCTCTCTTCCCACGCATGAGATAGCAGTAGCGTCCTAATCGTAACAGTAGAGAAAAAGACAATACAAAAAGTTTTTTTTTTTTTTTTTGCAGTCAGAGGAGAACATCCTAACCTAAGCTAAAAGGACAGAGTGGGATGGGAAGGGGTCCTAGTAACCACGGGACAGGTTTGTACAACAGACTTCACCCGCCCTCCCGAAAGAGAGAGAACCTAAAGGAATTGGCAGCCAATTTCTCCAGAATCCCACGACTCGGGACCGGAGGGCTGTCACACCCCAAGTATAAAGTTTACAACACCCAGAAGGACTGTGCATAACCTTTATACCCCCTGCGGGGCCTTTATACCCCCTGCGGGGCCTTTATACCCCCTGCGGGAGAGAGAGAGAGAGAGAGAGAGAGAGAGAGAGAGAGAGAGAGAGAGAGAGAGAGAGAGAGAGAGAGAGTTACAAGGAAAAGAAGTACCTCAAAAGGCCTTGCGGCCCATACCGAGGAGGTACCAATGGCAACGGGTGCCAGGGAAAATTTTGTCTTTCAAACTATGCTAGCAGTAGTAGAAAACTGGATAGAAAAGTATATAAATAGCTCTATATTTACCTTGCTCACAGAGACACCGTGCAAGCGAACTCCTGCAGAGTTTTCTTATGTTTTAATCTTAAACTATCAACGTGTTAAAGTAATTCCCACATATACTAGTCCTAAATCGTTTCAAATCCAACTTCTAACCATTGTTGCGAGTTGGGTTATCATTTGAACTAAACATGCTTCTAAAATCGACATCTTTGAACCCGCGTCACGTAAGCGTCGATTGTAGCCCATATGCCTAACGAAAGGGATTAACTTTGTGGCATTTTTCGCCAGTTTCCAATCCACCTACCTCCCCACCAATACCCAGCGCGCGCACTTCGGCCATTAGCCGGCGGTGATGTACCTTATCAAAGGCCTTCTAATCAATCGCCTACTCTTATCATACTCACTCAACATGACGTAGAAAAACTCGAGCATGATGGTGAGATACGACCTATGCCATCTAAACCCATGTTGGAGTCCCCAAGTAGCTTGTAAGAATCCAAATGGTCAACAATCCTACTCGCTATTATCCCCTTTTTGCAGTCAGAGGAGAACATCCCTAACCTAAGCTAAAAGGACAGAGTGGGAGGGAAGGGGTCCTAGTAACCCACGGGACAGGTTTGTACAACAGACTTCACCGCCCTCCCGAAAGAGAGAGAACCTAAAGGAATTGGCAGCCAATTTCTCTAGAATCCCACGACTCGGGACCGGAGGGCTGTCACACCCCAAGTATAAAGTTTACTACACCCAGAAGGAACGTGCATAACCTTTATACCCCCTGCGGAGATAACCTTTATACCCCCTGCGGAGGTAGAGAGAGAGAGAGAGAGAGAGAGAGAGAGAGAGAGAGAGAGAGAGAGAGAGAGAGAGGAGAGAGAGGAGAGAGAGGAGAGAGAGAGAGAGAGAGAGAGAGAGAGGAGAGAGAGAGAGAGAGAGAGAGAGAGAGAGAGAGAGAGAGAGAGAGAGAGAGAGAGTTACAAGGAGTTACAAGGAAAAGAAGTACCTCAAAAGGCCTTGCGGCCCATACCGAGGAGGTACCAATGGCAACGGGTGCCAGGGAAAATTTTGTCTTTCAACTATGCTAGCAGTAGTAGAAAACTGGATAGAAAAGTAGAAGGCTCTCTCCCCACCCTCCGCTCCCTCCCTGCCAGAGCAGGTACGGAAAAAGGTTGAAGAAAATACCTTGACCCTGGAAAAGTAGCCAAGGAAATTTTACAGGAAAGTGGAGAATATATAAATAGCTCTATATTTAGCTTGCTCACAGAGACCGAGCAAGCGAACTCCTGCAGTTGGTTCCAGATATTAACTATTTTATAGGAAAAGAAATTTCCGCAGACTGAGGTCCTAAATGTCTTTACACACTCAAATAGTGTGCAAGATTTCGTCTAACCTTTTCTTGAACTGATCCACAGAGGAACTGTTCACAACTTCCGAAGGTAACCTGTTCCATGTGTCACAGATCTTATACGTAACGTAATTCCCACACACACTAGTCCTAAACCGTTTCAAATCCAACTTCCAACCATTGTTGCGAGTTGGGTTATCATTTAAACTAAACATACTTCTAAAATCGACATCGTTGAACCCTCGTAAGAGCTTGAAAACCTCGATCAGTTGACCGCGCAGCCTCCGAGTTTCAAGCGAAAACAAGTTCAGGGCGCGTAACCGTCGATTGTAGCCCATATGCCTAACGGAAGGGATTAACTTTGTGGCCCTCGCCTGCACTCGCTCCAGCCTCTCAATATCTTTCCTGAGGGTGGGCGACCAGAACTGCACAGCATACTCCAGGTACGGCCGAACAAGGGAATTGTACAGTGAGAGCACAATCTCCTTGTTCCGAAACTGAAATTGCCTCCTGATATAACCCAATAGTTTCTGGGCTTTCTTTTCCATCTCTACACACTGTTTCGTAAACTTAAGGTCGCTGCTAATTAGCACACCCAAGTCCTTTTCTAAATCAGTCACCTCGATATTACTGCCCAACATCGAGTAGTCCGACTTGGGATTGGCGTAGCCAATGTGCATCACTTTGCATTTACCCAAGTTAAACGGCATTTGCCATTTTTCGGACCACTCTCCTATCCTACCTAGGTCCGCACGCAGTTCCTCGATCGCTTCGGGCGTCCCAACATTGGCCCCAAGCTTGGTGTCATCAGCGAATTTGGCGATCCGACTGACGATGCCACCGTCGATATCATTTATGTAAATGGTAAACAACAGTGGCCCCAAAACGGAACCCTGAGGAACCCCACTAGTGACCGAGGCCCAACCCGAACTAGCCCCTTTAATTACCACCCTCTGCCGCCTATTCCTAGCCAGTTTTCAATCCACCTACCTATTTCCCCACCGATACCCAGCGCGCGCACTTTCGCCATTAGCCGGCGGTGAGGTACCTTATCAAAGGCTTTCTGAAAGTCGAGATAAAGTATATCAATCGCCCTACTCTTATCGTACTCACTCAACATGACGTGGAAAAACTCGAGCAAGTTGGTGAGACACGACCTATGCCGTCTAAACCCATGTTGGGAGTCCCCAAGCAGCTTGTAGGAATCCAAATGGTCAACGATTCTATCAGCTATTATCCTTTCTAATAATTTACCTACAACTGAAGTGAGACTAATAGGACGATAGTTCCCTGGACTTTCGTGATCCCCTTTCTTAAAGATAGGGGTCACGTTGGCCTCCTCCAGTCACCAGGCACCTGGCCATCACCAACGATTTGTTGAAGACTGTAGCCAGGTGGGGAGCCACCTGGTCGCGCACTTCTCGCAAAACACTGGGGAGAAACTGGTCTGGCCCAGGAGCCTTAAACGCGCTCAGTTTGTCTATTCTATGAGCAACGACTGTCGCGGTACATCTAACACTATCCAGGTCAGCACCTTCGTGCCTCACAGCTGGCTCGGGGATGACGCGGGTATCCTCCCTGGTGAACACTCCCGCAAAGTACTCATTAAGCACATTAGCGATGTCCGCGTCGGAGGTCCGCAGAACGCCGCTTCCGTCCTTTAAAGGACCTATCATGCTTCTAATAGGCTTTCTACTATTAACATAACTGAAGAACTCCTTAGGGTTCCTCTTGCAGAGGCTTGCCACCCGTAGTTCTTCGTTACGTTTCGCTAGCCTAACCTTCGCCTTCACTTCCCTACACAGGCGGACATACGCTTCAGTGTTCTCGTGGGAACGATTGGCCTTCGCCCTCCTATACACTACTTTCCTATTTCGGATAGCCGAAGCGATGCCACGATTGAACCACTTAGGCTGCGTTGAAGCAGGGGTGACCGGTTTTGAGGGTATGGCAGCAGACTGCAGCACCATAAACTCATCCCGGAATGCACTCCACACTCCCTCAACATCGCCGCCAACCTCTAACCCCATCTCTGCTACGCTATCCCTGAGGCTAACAAAGTTCCCCGCCGGAGATCGAGCTTACTGCCTCTCGAGTTACTACGCTTCACCCGAGGGACGCACACACGGAACCTAATAAGACCGTGATCACTCCCGCCCAACGATTCGTCAACGGTGAGGCCAGTGACGAGGTTGTCTTCGGTCGTGAATACTAAGTCTAGAACGCTTTCGCCTCGTGTAGGCTCGTTGACCCACTGAGTGAGGAAGTTCTCATCAGCAAAGTCAACTAGCCTCCTCCCTTCAGCATCGGCAGTCCTGTTTTCCCACTTTATGCCGCGACAGTTGAAGTCTCCTAAAACTACACACACCCTATCCCCTAGCAGGCTACTGAGTTCGGTGTACAGGGCTGTATCCTCCTCGAGGAGGAGATGCGGAGGTCTGTACACCAAGATTAACCTATAGTTCGTCCCTCCCACGTTCAGATCGACGCCAAGCAGCTCCCGTTCCGACCGGAACTGGCAGTCAACCGGACTCAACGTGTCTCTGACGTATATTAGTACCCCACCCCCCTCCCCACGGGTGCGGTCTTTGCGAAACATTCTATACCCGGGAATTTCGAACTCCCCAACGTAGTCCCTACGATCAGTATGAATCCAGGACTCGGTGATAGCAACGATATCCTGGTATTCTGATGCTAAGAGCGCCCGTAGCTCGCGAAACTTGTTCCTAATTGACCTAGCATTAAAAAGCATTGCACGGAGGGAGCCTTCCCTATTCTGACCGCCCCCTAGCACGACCCGTTTCCCGAACAGCCAGGCTGTCGGGAGTTGAAGAGCCCCTCACTAACGAGGGGGCAACTTCCACAGGAGACTGAGCCCCCTCCAACGTAGGAGGAGGGTCACCCATCTGTACTTCGCCGCACCCTTCAGTCGAAGGTACGTCCGCCACCGGCTCATCCTCATCTCTCCCCGGTGGGGGCCCATCATCTCTCCCAGGACTCGACCTCACCATTCTGTATAGGTGCCGGTCGAGCAGCGCGCCTAGCACACCTTTACCCTTGTCATTGAGGTGGACACCATCCCTCTGGTAAAGGTCCCACCTACCCGAAAATGCATCGAAGGGGTCAATAAACTTCACGCCCAGCGGAACGCACAAGTCTTGTACCCTCTCGTTGATGCCAATGACCTTACTGAGCGAGTGGTCACTGACATTCATTCGCGGTAAAATACCCATTAACATTCCCCTGTCTGTCTTCAGTTTTAGATCATCCGCAAGAGACATGATCTCGGTGATGATCCCTTCTGTAAGACCTACCCCACCGCCTTTGAGGACAGGTCATTGCCACCAGCGTGGCAGAGAGAGAGAGAGAGAGAGAGAGAGAGAGAGAGAGAGAGAGAGAGAGAGAGAGAAGAGAAGGAAAAGAAGTACCTCAAAAGGCCTTGCGGCCCATACGAGGAGGTACCAATGGCAACGGGTGTCAGGGAAAGTTTATTTTTCATTCAACTATCTAGCAGTAGTAGAAAACTAGATAGAAAAGTAGAAGGCTCTCTCCCCACCCTCCCTGCCAGAGGCAGGTACGGAAAAAGGTTGAAGAAAATACCTTGACCCTGGAAAAGTAGCCAAGGAAATTTTACTTCCGAAGGTAACCTGTTCCATGTGTCACAGATCTTATACGTAAAGTAATTCCCACACACACTAGTCCTAAACCGTTTCAAATCCAACTTCCAACCATTGTTGCGAGTTGGGTTATCATTTAAACTAAACATACTTCTAAAATCGACATCGTTGAACCCGCGTAAGAGCTTGAAAACCTCGATCAGTTGACTGCGCAGCCTCCGAGTTTCAAGCGAAAACAAGTTCAGGGAGCGTAACCATCGATTGTAGCCCATATGCCTAACGGAAGGGATTAACTTTGTGGCCCTCGCCTGCACTCGCTCCATGAACTGATAGCATGGCTACCTCACCCAATTTACCTATCATGGTATGTATAAACACTTGTGTATTGTGACCAACCCAGTAGTCTGGCATAAATCCATCAAAGAAACAGAGGTCACTCAATTCACTCCATAAGAGCATCTTGCTAATGCTCTAATGGAGTTTGAGCATCAAATGTGCATTGTAGTAACAAATAATGGTCATTTTGTGAGTGTTTTAAACTTAAACAGTTTCAAAATATTATATATATACACCGTGTATATATATATATTATATACACTGTGTATATATGAGGTTTATATGTTGCAAAATACAGTCCAGTCACCACTTTAACTGTACAATCTTCTGAACTGAGAAAGATAACAAAAAAAAAATCAATCTTCCTACCTTACACTAAATCTTTTGCTAATTCATATAAATGTTCATTTACCTTGATAATTCCTCATCACTGCTCATGCTGTGTGAATATTCCCTCTCAATGAATAGCACTAAAGAAATCTGACTGTTTCAGGAAACAGGCTCTCTCACAATGCTGAAAATAAAGTACTATATAAGTAGTAATATTAGCAGAGACAACTGCTGTTCAATAATTTTGTTGCACATGCAACATACAGCAGGAAAACCAAGGACAACAAATAAAGTGAGAAAGATAGGGTTCACAATGGCTAACTTTTTATGGTGGATGGTAGCCAAGCCTCTCCATTAATTTCTTTGAACTAGTCATCCCATCAAAAACCTAAATGATGAAATGTTCCACATCCCTTTCCATTTCACTTTTAATCTGCTTAGCTACAATGACTCAGGAGCCAATTTTGTCATACTAACTGAGTCAGGGTAGTAGGCCTACTAAGTTTTATTAAAGATGTTGCTTTTTTAAGATGAAACTGCTTCAAAACAAACCAACATTTTGATTAGTCAAAATAAATAAATAAATAAAAAAAAAAATAAATAAATAAAAAATAAATGAGGATGGGAAAGTTGGAAACAAATAAAATGATCTTTTATAACTGGATCCTAATGGTCATTTATGAAACCAAGTAAAACTTGCCAATGATCGACAAACTGGGAACCTGTATAACACTACTTAAGAATTAAAACACATAGGCCATTTTTTAAATTGAAGTTGATGAAAAACATACAAATGTATTAGAGGAACTCATTCAAATTTGAAAAACACGTAGGAAAATGTCAATTAGATTTGTAAAACCTGTGCAGTGTTGCAGTGTATCTAGAAAATATTATAGTATGGCTTCATAGAACTATTTCAATGAAAATTACAAAGTAGGTACTATAGAGAAATGGGAAACATGTAGGCAAGCCTTTCACAAAGAAAATTAATAATCTTACATTTACCATGCTTCCAAGAGCAATCAACCAGGGCTTTCAAAATTCAATTTTAGAATCATCATGATTTGGAGAATTTTTGCTGTAAATTTTTAACTTTATTGTGATAGTAAAAAATTCAAAGTAATGAGTTTGACAAAAAATAAATGAACCAATATGGGATTTCTGTTGAACTATTACTACCTACATATAAAGCAACATGGGAAGAAAAAGCAAACTTTTTTAAAGCCAAAACAAAAAGATACCACATTAACAGATGTAGAGAACTTGGTACACAGTGTAAAGGGATCATTAAAAGTACTGTAAAAATGGGGCAACTCCAAGCAGGATGGTGATTTTGATCAGTTTCAAATTTCTTGCAAATCAAATCTATCACTTTAATATATTTACATTTTCAAAGATAATGAATTTCCTCCCAACATGGCTAGTTTTGTTTCTGCAACATTGATAGTAATGATACAATTTATAGAAATAATAACTTCATGATGACATTTAGTCACCTTGCTTTATGGTATTTTTCCTACTGCAAAGGTCCATCAACCAATAGGGACTCGGGTAACACAGATTCTGAATGATCTATATTACATTAAATAGATTAAAGAGAATAATTAATATAACAGAAATATCCACATAACGTCTTAAGTTGAATGTTTTTTCAACCTATCATATTATGACGAGATTAATGAGCCAGAACTTTATAAAGTATTGATAAAAGTTTGATATTACTGAAACAATTTCCACCACCTCTACAAAATGATATTCCAGTGATCTTATAAGCTTCTTTCAATATAGTGCTACTCCTAAACATAAGCCTAAGCAAGGCAAAAGCAAGAGAAATAAGGAAAAAAAGTAAATTAGACCCTTATGAGGGTTATATGCAAATGAAAAACAATACAGACAACTTGTGAATCATTGCACTCTAAATGGTCATACATCCACTTCTTCACATTAACCCTCTATATATAACCTTTGTTTGAATCATCATACATCATTTCCACATCATTGCATTCACATTTCCCACCTTTTTGAGATTTTGGATGCCCATCACATGTCTGGAGTATGTTAACAGCTTGGTGCCATGTACAATGCCTGACTCTCCATCTTTTGCCTTTCACTGGGCCCTAGATGTTAGTTCTTTGTCAGCTGTTGAACATTTAGTGCACGACTGTTCACTGTGCATCATTAAACAATGCTTTTCATCCTTTCCCAATCATTAATTTTGGCCTCAATACTCATCAACTGTATTGTTGGTATGGATGATGATGTAATTCCTAAGAATGGTGGTCATAAGAAAGGTGTAAAATGAATTATGTCACCATTGCAAAAAAGCTGCTGGCTTCCAGTTATAACTGGCACATGTCTATTGTGTTGGGAAGCCAAGAGCATTCAAGAATTTGACCATCCATTGTCTCCCTGTTTAGTGGCACCATACCAAGAAAGCTTAGATGACTGCAATGGTTTTTAATGAGTGCTTCAAAGGCAAATTCATTCCAGCTGTCAAATTATATTTGGCTGAACAAAATATTTCTCAGAAAGGTGTACTTCTCCCTGTTTGGTGGCACCATACCAAGAAAGCTTGAATGACTGCAATGTTTTTTAATGAGTGGTTCAAAGGCAAATTCATTCCAGCTGTCAAATTATATTTGGCAGAACAAAATTTCTTTCAGAAAGGTGTACTGCTCCTTGATAATGTGCCCAGTCATCCAAGCAGCCTTGAATCATGTGATCCTGATTTCAAAGTGCTCTTTCTGCCACCTAACACCACTTTGATTATCCAACCAATGGATCAGGGCATCATCAGTGCTTTTAAGCAAATTTATATAACCAAAATGGTGAGTTGGATGATTAATTTCACTGAAAATTTGCCAGAACCCCTTTCCTCAGCCTCCACTTGTGGTGATTCTGTAATGCAATCTGCTGATAGAGCCATCTCCAGAAAGAATCAGAACCTGAAATTTTCTGGAAATCTCATACCATTCTGAATTATGTCTATAGTACTCATGCAGCATGAAATGAAGTTAAAGAATCCACCCTTAACATTTGGAGAAAGCTTTCAGGTTCTTTTCTGCCAGACAACTTTGAAGGATTTGGCAAATCATGTAACTTTTGTAAACTTTATATTGTATTTATTATTATTATTTTTTGTTGTCACTATTACTTGCCATTTTCAGCCTATGAGGGGGCTGAATCCAATGACATTCAGGAGCAGCTGGCAGAGCATAGGGAGGACCTCACTATGCTTGTATTAAATGATCCTTATCCAAATGAGACCAAGGGAGAGTTTATGGCCAAGATTGATCCTGTTGGCATTGGTGAAGACAATGCCAAAAAGATCATGACTGGCCTCATGGAAATAATCAACATGGTCAAGAATGAAGATCATGAAACAAAGCATTCTCCTGAAACTGTGCAAACATTGCATAATCTTCATGAAAAATTAAGTGATCCAAAGATCATCAGTGATTTCTTCAAGGAAGAGGAGTAAGCTTTGGCATCACATGCCTTTGTATCAGGTCATCCCATAAGTAATGTCATTTTTTATGATAGATTAAGTTTAAACTAGTCCTACTCAGTTTAAGCATAAATTTTCTGAAGGTTATATCTGAGAGGAGATCTAGCGTGTTTCGCTACATACTTTATAGACCTTGACCAGTGAAGACACGTGTTTTACTTTATGTGAACCCCTCATAAACATGGCGGTATCAGAAGAGTATATCAGGCATATAATGCTTTACGAGTTCAAAAAAGGGAATAGTGCTACTGAAGCAATGCGAAACATTCAGGACATTTATGGCAACAATATTCTGCATGTGAGGAAATGTCAAAGATGGTTTCAAAAGTTTAGGAATGGTGACTGCTGTTTGACAGATGCAGCACACACTGGATGCCCTGCTGAATTTGATGATGACCTGCTGTTAGCTACACTTGAAGACTGTTCAACAACTGTCGAAGAATTGGCCCAGAAACTCAATTCATCCCCGTCCACCATCCATCGACATTTGCAACAACTTGGGAAAGTGCCTAAGTTAGGAAAATGGGTGCCACATGAATTGTCAGTCGACAATCTGAGGGTGCGGGTAAACATTAGCACAGCTCTTCATTCCTGTGAACTCCAAGATCCGTTTTTGCACCGTTTAGTGACTGGAAAAGTGGATACTGTACCAGAATGTTAAGCACCATCAACAGTGGGTTTGTGCCGGAGAACCAACGACACCACAGCCAAAACCAAATCTTCACCCTCGGAAGGTGTTGCTTAGTGTTTGGTGGGATAAAGGTGGTGTAATACACTTTGAAACCTTACCACACAACCAAACAATCACCGCTCAAGTCTACTGTCAACAACTGGATCGATTGAACACTGCACTAAAAGAAAAGAGACCTTCTTTGGTTAATCGGAAAGGAATCATGTTCTACCATGACAACGCACATCCTCATACCACTTGGATCACTTCTGCAAAAAATTGAGGAGCTTGGGTAGGAAAAACTTCCACATCTTCCATATTCTCCAGACCTTGCACCTTCAGATTATCATCTCTTCAGGAGTCTGCAAAACTATCTTGATGAGAAACAGTATACTTCTTTAGATGACCTGCACACCAGTCTTTGTATGTTTTTTGCCTCAAAACTGCTTGAATTTTATAAACATGGCATTGTAAAGCTTGTAGGACATTGGCAGAGTGTCATTGATTCCGATGGAAAATATATACTACATTAAAAAGTTTCAGTTTTTTTTTTGTCCTTCAAATTCCAATCTAGAAAACGACATTACTTATGGGATGACCTGATAGTTTCAGTAGGTCTAGTTTAGTTTGCAAGAAATTAAATTAATTTAATGTTGTTTTAGTGTTAAATTTAGATGTTAAGCATTTGATCATAAGCTCTGTTCTTGATCATGGCATTCAATGATTAAATGCACCTGGAAGACACCATGTGTTTAGAGTGATGTAAGCAATATCCTTTCAAAGATGAGCCAAACCATGTCTTACTAAGTTTACATTACATATAATCTTGTCCACAATTATGTACATCTTAATTAGTGTACATATCAAATCTTCATTTAAGTACAGTACCTATATAGTATTTTATATTGTAGCTAATGGACTCTGCATCATCACACTTTTCTCTTTATCATACACCTCAACTGCCCCATTAGCGCAATGAATCGCAAGTTGTCTGTAATTCTGCGAGTGTCTTTCATGAAAACTTTAGATAAAACTTTGTGATAACATTTAAATGTTTTAACTGTTCTCATTACAGTAAGCCATAGGCCTATCTTTACAATAATTTGTACCTATACAAATTAGTTTAGAGTTTTTATAAAGTATAAATAAAAGGTTCTTACTTGCAAAAACTTCAGGCTAATTGGTTACAGTCTAAAGTTTATGAAATTCGATATTATTGCTAAACTTATTCATGAACTAAAGTGGGAGCAGGCCTGAGGTAGAGTGTTGAGGAGGTATGCTGGGGCTGGAGTGGAAAAGATAAAATAGGTAGAATGAGGAATTATTCTTGCAAGTTTTCATAATTAAAAAGAAGTTTCTAAAATGTTTCTTTTCTTTAAAAATATCATCAAACCAAAGCATTTTCATAAAGTCAATGGTTTATAATCATTAAATTTACCATCTCAAGAGCAAAGCCAAGGAAAAATATACTTCAAGACAGAATTTTGCACTGAACCTTCATTACACTTAAATTTATTGCCTGACTGAAGAGCCTTTGGATCCAATCCAGCCAGCAGTTTTTGGCCTGTCTTCCTTTTTTTTTCTTTTCATGCAGGAAGGTGGGGGCCAAGGGAAATGCCCGCAAAAGCACCCCTCCCGTAGAAGAGTCAAATCAAGGTCCAGGGTTTTCAAGATGCCTTGACACACTGCATTTGAATAATGGAAGGTCATAGACAGGAGGAAAGATGGATTGAGGAAGATTGTTCCAGAGTTGATGGGTTGAGTAGATGAAAGATTGAAAATACTGATTAACCCTTGCATTAGATAGATGGACAGAAAAGGAATGAGAAAGTGTAGAAAGTCTGGTACTGTGTGCTCTCCTTAAAGGAGTAGGCAGGCAGTTAGAGAGTTCAGAAGAGCAATGTCCATTATGATAGTGATAGTAAGGAGAGTGTGAGGCAACAATGTGGCAAAGAGAGAGAGTGTGAAGACAATCAGTAAGAGGTGGGGAATTAATGAGATGAAAAGCCTTTGATTTCATCCAGTCAAGTACAGCTGTGTGGGTTGAACCACCCCACATGAGAAACATACTCCATACAGGGGCAAACAAGACCCCTGTACAGACAGCAAATGAGTGGGAGTGAAGAAACTGTGGCAGTGGTACAGCACACCTAACCTCTTAGAAGCTGTTTTAGAAAGAGAGAAGATGTTATCTTTCCAGGAAAGATTATGAGGAAAGGAAATGCCAAGAATGTTGAGAGAAGAGGAAGGATTGAGTTGTGTTGTTGAAGGTAAGGGGATAGTCGTGTGGAAGATTGTGATGAGTAGACAGATGGTGGAACTGAGTTCTTGAGGCATTGAAAGCCAAAAGTTTTCTCTGCCCCAATTAGAGGCAGGTGCTCCATAGCCATACTACACGAATCATGGAGTGACTGTTTAGAGGGACACTTTGGGAAGTGGGTAGAGAAGTGAAGAGTTGAATCATTGGTATAGGAGTGAATAGGACAGGAAGTGCAAATTAAAAGATCATTAATAAATAAAAGGAAAAGAGTGGGTGACAGGACAGAACCCTGAGGAACACCACTGTTAATAGCTTTAGGAGAAGAACAGTGGCCATCTACAACCACAGAAAGGAAATTAGAGATGATAGAGATGAAAGAACAGATAGAAGGATAGAAACCAAAGGAGGGCAGTTTGGAAATTAAAGATTTGTGTCAGACTCTATCAAAAGCTTTTGATATGTCTAGTGCAATAGCAAAAGTTTCACCAAAATCCAAAAAGGAGGATGACCAAGAGTCAGAGAAATATGCAAGAAGATTGCCAGTAGAGTGTCCCTTGCAGAATCCATACTGATGATCTGAAAGAAGATTGCAAGAAGAAAGGTGTTCAAGAATCTTCCTATTAAGGTTACATTCAAAAACTGTGGAAAGGCTAAAAATCAAAGTAATTGGACGATAGTTGGAGGGTTGAGAGCAGTCACCCTTCTTTGGGACAGGCTGAATGAAAGCAAACTTCCAGAGGAAGGAAAAGTACCAGATGAGAGACAAAGATGAAAGAGTTTGCCTATGCAGGGTGTCAGCACAGAAGCAAAGTTTTTAAGAACAACAGGAGGAACATCATCAGGAATCAGGACCATAAGCCTTCCTAGAGTCGAGCCCAGATAGGGCAGAAAAAGGCACTAGGAAGATTCCCAGTGGGAAAATTGCCAGTGGGAAAATTGGCATTGGGAAAATTGCCAAAATGGGAAAACTGCCCGTCAGAAAATTACCAACTGAAATAAGGAAAAATTCCATTGGAAGAAGTTGCCATTGGCATAATTGCTCGGAGAAATAATTTATGAATAACCTTTCGAATTAAGTACAAGATTAAACTTAATTTGAGGATTGAAAAAAAGGCTTCAAAATTTAAAAATTATTAAAATTACACTAAACTTTATTATAAAAATAGTAAATTAAGTTTACATTATAAGTTGGATATTTGAAAAGGTAACATATATTTAACTTAGACAAGATAACCCTAAAATACATGAAGATTATATGCAATGGATCTTAAATATGACATTTTATCATTACCAATGTACTTTGCAATGAAATTCTTTATTCTGGAATTTATATCCCTGTATTTTTTTCTCATATGAAATGAATCACCTCATTCGTATTGTATTCTCTTTGTTTTCACCAAACTTTCTTCATTTTTTAAGAAGTTAATTAGCTTCCAGATATTAGGGTGCGAATTACTCACTGTTTTGTTTAAGACATTGAGATGGTATGGTTAACACCCCAAGTTGGTGGGAATTCCACTATTGGGAAGGATTCCTGAGAGCTCCCAAACCCCTCAGTGGGGCCTGGGAGGTTTCAGTAATTCCCATTGGGCCAGAGCTTTCTTAGAAAGCCAGGCCTTCAGTTACTAAAAATGTTTTTCTTCTCTTTTTAATTGATTATAACAGATTTGAAATTCTCTCAATATAGAGAATGTTAAAAACATTGAGGCAATCATATGCCTGAGTATAACAGCTTTGAAATTCTCTCAGTATCGAGAATAATCAGAAGCTTGAGGCAATCATATGCCCATTTCAAGAGATGGGAAAGCATCTCACTTCTCCTTGATGGTGTGGTAGGTGATCCTATAGTCTTGTTTTTACCATTGGTGTTTTGTATTGCTTATCCATTAGCTATAAGAACCATGTCTCACATATTTGGATCACTTAAAATTATCATGTAAATATCATAATCATTTTTGAATGCCTGATTTCCTTTATAAAGACCTTGTTCAAAAACCTAACTTCAGTTATCAATATGCATCACAATGGATTTTGAGCTTTCTCAGGCTGAACTAAATTGTACCTTTAACTGCCTTATGAGCAACATATTAATGCAAATACATATCCCAAAATTTTAGAACATTAATTATCATTGTCAATTTTGCTCCCTTTTCTGGTATCATTGCACTCATGGATTCCTGTGGGTCCACTGATGACAGTGCTGGGGGGATAATCTCTAAATGTTGTTGGTTTTTTTCTCTTTATCAGGGATTTGTTTTTGGCTGGGACATTTGCTTATTGAAGTGAATTTGGACAAAGCTTTTTCTTCCCCAATACCTGCACAAATGCTGAAGCCAGTATTCACATATTTTTGTTATAAACATTGCTTTTGTTTGCACTGATTGAACCAAGAATACCTTTAATGATTGTGAGATGAAGTGGAGTTTAAAATGACACATCTGGGACTTATCAGGTTTATACAATTTGGGTAACACTCATTGACCTTGCCCTAGTGACTAATATTCTTTGTTTTTTTTGCATTACTTATGTAAGTTCCTTTTTTTCCTGTAAGTCTTGTCTCCTGTGTGTGGTAATGGGCTGGTGATGGCCAATAAATTAATGGTTTTATTTTATGTTGACATTTTTGTGTGTAGTATGGGACTAATGATGTTTGTTTCTTTTGTTTTGTAGTAATAATTCTTTTCAAGTGCTTAGTTGGTTCTGAATACACATTGGTGTATGATCAATAAAATTGTTCATATTTTCTTTAGTTACCTGTAAAAAACTTGCCTGCTGATGCAGTTAACCTTGTAAGTGTTATTGTTGTTTCGTTGACTAAATTAGGCAAAGGACATTTCACTTTTCTTAAATCCTCCCACCATAAGCTGAAGAGTAAGTCTTAAAAAGAGGCAGATTGGCTATGCCCCAGAGATCTTAAAGGTGAGAACCCAGTTTCAAATTGGTAGGAGCCACCTATCTGACAATCTCAACCATACTAAAATTGGTAACTTGCTCACTTCATTTCTCTCATTCTTAGCAGTGCGGGTGGTGCTGAAGTCAAAGGATTATTTTTATTCAATTGAAGGCCCTCTGGGTGGTCCTCACTGGCAGCTAAATCTCCCATCTCAGCAGCCAGCAGCAGCTGCCATGACCCAACTAACAGAGTATTCGGTAGGTGAGTAATGCAAACGCATCTTTACACAGATACACTTACCAGCATCGCGCCCCCATTTCAATGTTATGGAAAGCTTCAATACTGTTGTTGGTACGAGGCAACAAATTCTCCAATCAGGAGTAAACATTCCAGGTAGGAATTGGGAACATGGGAGTGTCTCTTCTTCTATTAAGATGTGTTCCTCTTTCAATTCCAATATAAGTAAATTCAAAATATGAAATAAATTCTTGTGGAATATCTACATCTCCAGAAAGCTCCTCAAAAGCATCAATAACATCTTGGCATGGGACAAAGGCGAGAGCTGAAAAATACCGCATCTTCAAACAAAATTCACCATCATTGTGGTATTGTTGTCGTAATCCCAAGGCAACAATTTTTCTGTACAAAGACTGGTAGAAATGGAAGAAGCAACCATTATGGTGAGCATGTGGAAACGCACTTATAATTCTGTTGATGGACACTTTTTCAAATTCACTCATAATGTTCTCAGGGTCATCATGAACTAATTCTTTAATTTGGGCATAAAAAACTTCTGTAAGTAACTTCAGTCTTGTTGGGTAAGAGTGCAAAGACACGGGGAATGCTGAAATTTTCCATTTGTATGTGAATTGTTAGAAGTTGATAATACATTTCTGGATCCACTTTAAAGGTGCCATCGACCACCCAGTTTTTGTACCTTTTTAGATCATGTAAACCATCATCTGTCGTAAAAAGTAACATTCAATTTGCATCGTCAATCCCAGAGTCGTAGTGAAGAAATTTTTTGCCTGAATAAAGCTTTTGAAATTCAGTCAGTATACTATAACCTGTCCTTCCAGATGGAACAGATGGGAAGTTGCGCGCTTGTTGTCTCCAGTTACGAACATTTCTGCTCATGTGATTCACATTTGTTAGTTGAGAAAGAGCATATTTATCCAGCAATGAAGTACATTCAGAAATCAATGAACGACTCAATTGATGGGATACTGCAGCTTTAGCTTTCAATACTCCATGAACTTTTTTGGCATCAACTCTGTCTTTGCTTGCTGAATGGTTATGCTCATTCACTGATTTTATCACTTCATAATTGTGCGTAATTGACTTTGTATGTAATCTTGCTTTGCAGCTCTTTTGTTTTCTTGCAATACATTCCCAATATATTATTGTACCACTTTTGTTACAACCATTTTGGTGGTACATATACTGTAGTTCATCTACAGCTATGTCTCAACCACGTTCACTCTTAATTATAAACACCATCTTGGGTAAAAATATTTGCGACCATTTGACACTGATGAGAAGAGTGAAATGAATCCTGAGACTCAAAAATTCAGCTTTTTATACAAATGCAGCCACAGGTTTATTCCAGAATTTTCCGCCTGGCAATTACTATCTATTTTTTTAATATAGTGTAATTTTAATAATTTTTAAATTTTAAAGCCTTTTTTTCAATCCTCAAATTAAGTTTTATCTTGTACTTAATCCGAAAGGTTATTCATAAATTATTTCTCCTAGCAATTATGCCAATGGCAACTTCTTCCAATGAAATTTTCCCTTATTTCAGTTGGTAATTTTCCGCCTGGCAATTTTCTGACAGGCAGTTTTCCCATTTTGGCAGTTATCCCAATGGCAATTTTCCCATTGGGAATTTTCTGCGCACGCAGAAAAACATCTTTAGAAGAGATTCTAATTTCAGACATAATAAAGTCAGAGGGGGAACAAGATGGAGGAACAGCACCAGAATCATCCAGGGTTGAATTGTAAGTGAAAGTTTGAACCAAGAGTTCAGCTTTAGTAGAAGAGACAGCAACTGTGCTGCTGGAATGGAAAAGAGGAGGGAAAGAAGATGAAGTAAAGTTGTTGAAGAGGTTCTTAGCTAGATGCCAGAAAGAGAGAAGAATTAGAATTGATAGATTTTCACATTTTTGTCGGATGAAGGAATTTTTGGAGAGTTGAAGAACAGATTTTGCATGATTCTGGGTAGAAATATAATCTGAGTAAGAGTCAAGAGTTGGACAGCAATGGTACCTTCTGAAAGCCTCCTCTCTGTTGCAGATAGCATTAGAACAAGTAAAGTTAAGTTAAGCCAAGGTTTTTTACATTAGTAGTAGGAATAGAATATAGAATGTCTGCCTCCATGCCCGAGAGAATCACCTCTGTGATGTGCTCTGCACACCCAGCAGGGCCTCGGCCATGGAAGCAGTAATCATTCCATGGGAAATCACAGAGGTCCTGCCTAAGGGCCTCCTACTCAGCAGCACCAAAGTGCCAATGGCACCTCCTCTTGGAAGGATCCAAAGGCCAAATTGGAGTGATACGACAGGAAACAGATACACTCTGACCTCACTAATTCAACCCTCTGTATTTCAGACATCATGATAATTTGGCTATTTTTCTGCATGTCAAAATATCAGGCAAATTTCACCAAATCTTCCGAAATTTGCCTGATATTTCAACTTGCAGAAAAATAGCCAAATTACCGCAATATCTGAAATACCAAGTGTTGAATTAGCAAGGTCCGAATGTATAAGATTATGATCAGAGGAGCCCAATGGGGAAAAAAGTTTCACAGAGTAAGAAGAAGGATGAGAGGTAAGAAATAAATCCAGAATGTTGGGCCCATCTCCAAGGAAATCAGGGATACGAGTAGGGTGTTGGACAATCTGCTCTTTGTCATTTAGGATAGAAAAGTTGTAAGCTAGTTCACCAGGGATGTCAGTGAAATGGGAGAAAAGCCAAAGGTGGTGGTGAACATTGAAATCCCCTAAAATGGAGATTTCAGCAAAGGGAGAGTGGGAAAGAATGTATTCCACTTTGGAAGTGAGGTAGTCAAAGAATTTTGGATAGTCAGTAGAATTAGGATAAAGGTAAACAATGCAGCTGTATTTAGTTTGAGATTGGCATGTAAGCTGTAGCCAGAGGGTATAGAATTCAGAAGATTCAAGTTTGGGAATATGAGCATAAGTTAGGTCATTGTGTACATACAGTCCACGCAACATCCACCTTTTGAGTGAAATTGAGTATAGAGAAAGTAAGAGGGTACAGAAAAGGGGTTGCTGTTAGTCATTCCAGACATCTGAGTTTCAGTGAGGAAAAGATGAAGAGGTTTAGAGGAGGAGAGGTGGTGTTCAACAGATTGAAAATTTGAGAAAAGGCCACAAATGTTACAGAAATTTAAGAAAAGTGAATCAGACAGAGGTTCAGAACATCTGAAATGGGCAGTAGCAGAACCAGTCCCACTGCCCAGGTCTGTGTTCCCAGTATTGGCAAGGGGGGAGCCAGAAGTGGGGACATTTATGGTCACCTCCCCAGGGGACTTCAAGGCTCTTGAAGTTGATGCCATTTTTTTCTTACCATACCTCTTTGTTGCCCAGGTGTCAAGTAAGTTAAAGATTGCTGTTTATAAATAAAAGAAGTATATTCTGTGAAATAAATTATATATAAATAAAATGCTGTAGTGAACCTATTACTGTTATAAGGAAAGTACTGTACATACAATTTAGGGTAACATTGTATTGATATATCATTCTTGGTTGAATATTTTGGGGAAGTTATTTCTTTCAAGGCCTAAGTTAGCCCCCTTATTCTCTGAAAATGGTACCTAACCAGGGGGAAATTTAGAAACTCCTTGTTTTTAATGATGGACATTCAACAGATTCCCTCTTGTAACATGTTCGCTAGTTATAATGAGAAGTTCTTTTAAATTTTAAACTTGCATTGTTCATCATCCTCAATTTTAATAGTTAATTTTATAATAATTATATGGTCTCATACTTTATATTTCTCATTTGAAATACCATATCATATTGTTTTGTTATCAATAAACTTCTGGTATATTTTTAGAAAAAATTATACATTTATTATTATTATTATTTTATATATACAGAGACATGCAAGAAGTAAATAGACACCCTTAATTTTATGGTAAAATGTATGCATCCAAATTTTTTGCCATTATTATGACTAATATTCATTTCCTTTTTTTAGATTGTAATATACCCATCCTAGAACATGCCTCGAACACAAGATATAGCTGCACATCCATAATAACCAAGCTGATGAAGATAGTTTACTGCTGTTCTTGGGCTAATTTTGAGTTTTTCTGCCACTTCTGAAGCTTTTAAATGAGGGTTGTTCTCAACAGATCTTCGAACAAAACAAAGACATCTGTCAGAAGGCCCAGGTCGACCAGGTCGTGATTCAATTGATGTTTTGCCCTTTTCTTTAAATTGGACTATTATTCTGTTAACAGTAGAAAGGGGTATTCCGAGATTCCTAGCTATTTGTTGCTGGGACAGTCCACCCTCAGATTGACCAACAATCCGTCCTCGTTGAAAGTCAGAAATTTCTTTGGAATCTTGTGTTCGAGGCATGTTCTAGGATGGGTATATTACAATCTAAAAAAAGGAAATGAATATTAGTCATAATAATGGCAAAAAAATTTGGATGCATACATTTTACCATACAATTAAGGGTGTCTATTTACTTCTTGCATGTCTCTGTATATAATACAGGGTGTACATAAAGTCAGGATCTATTTTTGTGAAATAATTATTTTTTTCTATTTTTCTTTTCAGAAGCCCTTAGAATGAATACAGAAGAGCGTGTGGCAATAGTAATTTGGCAAATATAGGGAAAGAAATACAATGACATCAGAGAGAAGTTTAGAAGGAGATTTCTTAAGCCAGGGCCAATAGACAAGACAATACGAAAATTGGTGAACAAATTTAAACGAACGGGATCTGTAAATGATGAAGCAAGATCAGGATGACCGTGTATGTCAGATCTTACCATGAATGCAGTACGCGGAATTATCACTGAGGAGCCACGTACGTCCGTTCATGCTGCATCACACAGACTCGGCCTCCCGACGTCATCTGTGCACAAAATTCTGAAAGTTAATTTGCAGAAGAAAAGCTATCATTTGCAGGTTTTACATGATTTACATGAGGAAGATTTCCCTCAATGAAGTGCTGTGTGTGCTGATCTTGTAGAACAAATCTGGAGTGATAATTTAATGGACAACATTCTCTTTAGTGACGAAGCCACTTTCCATACGTGTGGAAAAGTAAATCGCCATAACTGTCAAATTTGGGCAGATGAAAGACCAAATGATTTCATCCAAAATTGGGAGAGAGACTTACCTAAAGTTAATGTCTGGATGGATTTAACAAAATCTAAGGTTTATGGTCCTTTTTTCTTTGCTGAAGCTACAGTTACGGGGCTTATTTATCTGGACATGTTGCAGCAATTCCTTGAACCTCAGCTGATTGGGGATAGGATTGTTAGTACTGTTGTCTATCAACATGATGGTGCTCCTTGTCACTATGCCAAAATTGTTCAGGATTATCTAAATGGACGTTTTCCAAATCGCTGGATCGGACGCGGAAGCAACAGACCTTGGCCAGCGAGATCACCAGATTTAACCCCTTTAGATTTCTTTGCATGGGGCTTTATCAAATCGCATGTCTATCAGATGAAGAGTACGAGTCTTGAAAACTTATGTACACGTATGAACTGCTGCAGATAACATAACCCCGTAAAATGCTCCAGAATGTGTTTAGAAATGCTGGGGAATGATTTGAGCTGTGCAGGGATACTGATGGGCGTCACGTCGAATCCTACTCTTAATTATTTAATAAATGTTACCAGTTTATCATTTTATGATTGAATTCCATATAATTTCCAAGTGCTTCACAAAAATAGATCCTGACTTTATGTACACCATATATATATATATATATATATATATATATATATATATATATATATATATATATATACACACACAGGTCATCCGATAAGTGAGTGGCGATTCTATGTCAGTTAGCATAGTGTACTAATATCTTTGATATCTAATAAATGTCTATGCTTTTCTCAATTAAGCTAGCTTCACATGAAATCCAAATTTTTAATTTTGCAGTAATTCATGTTTATTTCTGTTTATTCTGGTTTTTTCATTGTTTTATTTTTATTATTTCTAATTATTGGCGTTGCAATGGCTGAGGTAGATGCACGTGTTGATAAAATTTGTGATCAAAGTCCCTACACATATGAAGCACGGATATTAGCAGCAACATGGTGGCATGAATCTGGAAAAACCAAGCATTGCATGAAGGTAGTACGCGAAAGGTTTGAACAAAGATTTAAGAATGTGCCACCAAAGGGCGAAATTATTAGAAAATGGGAACACAAATTATTCACAACTGGGATGATAATTGATAAAAAATGCCGTGGTCGCCCCAAAGCAAGAGCAAGATTGGAAGATGATGTTCAAGTGTCAATTTGACAATCGCTAACCAAAAGTATTCGGAGGCGTGCATCTGCATTAAATGTTCCGAAATCAACACTGCATGATTTGATAAAAAAAAGACTTGCATTTTAAAGCTTTCCGCCCAACCTCTGTTCAGTTTTTATCGCCACAAGATAAAATTGTCAGAGTTAATGCTTGTCAACAAATTCTTGAAGCTTTTCCAAGTAAAGCCGAGAGAGATCGTACATTCTTCAGTGATGAATGTGCCCTTTATGGCGATGGCAAAAGCAAATTTTCGTCTTTTTGGTCGAAAGAAAATCCTCATTATTGTGATCAAGTAAAACAGTATCCCCTCGAATCATGATATGGTGTGCAATATCAGCGCATTGTTTAATTGGTCCATTTGTGTGCACTGGTCAAATTACTTCAGGAAGTTATATCGACATGTTGGAGAACAGATTTCTACCCGCTTTAAGAAATACGAATATTCGCAACCCTATTTTTCAGCAAGATGGTGCTCCAGGACACACCACTTTCGCTGCGGGTGAGTTCCTAGACAGAAATTTTCCTGGCAGATGGATCGGAAAGTATGGTCCTGCACCTTGGCCTCCGCGGAGTCCAGACTTGACTACCCCGGATAATACCCTCTGGGGAATCTTCAAGATGCAGATTAATGGCAATGAAAATCAAAGTGAATCTGATCTGACAAAAATCGCAGAAGTTGTGTTAAGTGACATCACTGAGGATAAAGAACTTTTACAAAAAATGTCAGACAGGACATGGAGACGCATACAGCTTGCTGTTCGTGTAAATGGCGATCAGGTTGATCCCTATGACAATTAATTATTGAATTAATTGTAAGTTTACTAATAATAAAATTCCTTCTAATAAAATTTTTATTATCCTTTATCTTTTATTTATAAATTGTTCTCGAATCACCACTCACTTATCGGATGACCTGTATGTATATACAGGGTGTACATAAAGTCAGGATCTAGTTTTGTGAAGCACTTTGAAATTATATGGAATTCAATCATAAAATGATAAAGTGGTAACATTTATTAAATAATTAAGAGTAGAATTCGACGTGACGCCCATCAGTATCCCTGCACAGCTCAAATCGTTCCGCAGCATTTCTAAACACATTCTGGAGCATTTGCGGGGTTATGTTATCTGCAGCAGTTCATATATGTGTACATAAGTTTTCAAGACTCGTAATCTTCGTCTGATAAACGTGCGATTTGATAAAGCCCGATGCAAAGAAATCTAAAGGGGTTAAATCTGGTGATCTCACTGGCCAAGGTCTGTTGCTTCCGCGTCCGATCCAGCGATTTGGAAAACATCCATTTAGATAATCCTGAACAATTTTGGCATAGTGACAAAGAGCACCATCATGTTGATAGATGATGGTACTAACAATCCTATCCCCAATCAGCTGAGGTTCAAGGAATTGCTGCAACATGTCCAGATAAATAAGCCCCGTAACTGTAGCTTCAGCAAAGAAAAAAGGACCATAAACCTTAGATTTTGTTAAACCCATCCAGCCATTAACTTTAGGTGAGTCTCTTTCCCAATTTTGGACAAAATCATTCGGTCTTTCATCTGCCCAAATTCGACAGTTATGGCAATTTACTTTTCCACACGTATGGAAAGTGGCTTCATCACTAAAGAGAATGTTGTCCATTAAATTATCACTCCAGATTTGTTCTACGAGATCAGCACACACAGCACTTCGTCGAGGGAAATCTTCCTCATGTAAATCATGTAAAACCTGCAAATGATAGCTTTTCTTCTGCAAATTAACTTTCAGAATTTTGTGCACAGATGACGTTGGGAGGCCGAGTCTGTGTGATGCAGCACGAACGGACGTATGTGGCTCCTCAGTGATAATTCCGCGTACTGCATTCATGGTAAGATCTGACATACATGGTCGTCCTGATCTTGCTTCATCATTTACAGATCCCGTTCGTTTAAATTTGTTCACCAATTTTCGTATTGTCTTGTCTATTGGCCCTGGCTTATGAAATCTCCTTCTAAACTTCTCTCTGATGTCATTGTATTTCTTTTCCTCGATTCGCCAAATTACTATTGCCACATGCTCTTCTGTATTCATTCTAAGGGCTTCTGAAAAGAAAAATAGAAAAAAATAATTATTTCACAAAAATAGATCCTGACTTTATGTACACCCTGTATATATATATATATTAGGGTGGTCCAAATCCATAGGGGGAAATTTCAAAATTGTCTTAGATAGTCTCCACAAGTGTGGTTTTTGTCCATTTAGTGTCCACATGGTCTGTGCAAAATTGCAGCGTGATTGGTGAATATTTAGAGGTCGCCCCACTCTGAATATATATATTATATAATGTACTTTTTCTTCCGTAGGTCCGATGGCTCAAACTCGATCAATTCCAAAAGTTTGGCTTCTAGGGATGGCAACTGGAACTTTATCCACGTCAAGGCTCCCTACATGCCTTGACGCCCTCCTCTTGGGGCAATACCACCACATCAATCAAAAGCAAACCACCTCCGACAGTCTGAACCAGGCATGCCAGAGGGTGATTGAAGTCTGGACCCGAGCGCGGATCCCAACTCAACGGATCGACTCCTGTGTCCGTAAGCTTTCAAAGCTTTTAGACCGCTACAAAACACTCAAGAAGCACAGGACCAGGCAACGTGCCAGCGATAGAATGAATGAAGACATCTTCAAAGCGGACATCCAGGAACTGTTTGACATCGCAACCAGTGATGCCATGAGCACAATCGTCAACGTTGAGGACCGAAATTTCCTGTCCATGCAGCGCAAGGACGCAATTCTTGCAGCATGGCTGGCATTGATAAGGAAACGACTACACAAGAGGACAGAAAGCGATCCAGAATGGAGAAGGAAGCCAAGAGGAAGGCAAGGCATGAAGCAACACAGAAAGATTTGGAAGAAGCAGGAGTGTCATCAATTGATCTTTCCTCTTCTTCTTCTTCCCTTTTTTCGCAAGACGACGACGACTATAGACCATCGGTTCCGATTCCTATTTCGTCTGAAGCTCCGGCACCAAAGCGTCCAAGAACAAGGTTACGAACATTTTCCAATCTCCAGAAGTCATTGGAGCAATGGATCGCACCAATCTTTCTGACCGGAATGCTGTTTTCGTAACTGGAGCTGTATTACAGGCCGCGGGGCATGATCTGTCTGGGATGACGTGCTCTCGGAGCTCTATTCATCGCTACAGAGAAAGTGGGCGAGAACAGGCAGCTCGAGAAGACCTAGAATCATTCTCTCTAGAAGACCCTGTCCTTCTCCATTGGGACGGAAAGCTTCTCCCCGGCATTGAAGGGAAGAAGACGAATGTGCATCGGATAGCAATCCTTATAACATTCAATGGACAGGAGAAGCTGCTTGGTGTCCCAAAGATGAAACAAGGAACTGGAGAAGCACAGGCCCAGGCATGCCTTCAAACTATGAAATTATGGAACGTGGAACAGCATGTGAGAGGTCTCGTCTTCGATACCACTGCGTCAAACACGGGTTTACATCGCGGAGCCTGTGTCAGGATTGAAGAAGCATTGGGTCACGAGCTAGTTTGGATCGGTTGTCGACATCATATACTTGAAGTCGTACTTGCTGATGTCTTTGCCTCAATATTTGGCTCAACAGGAAGTCCTGAAACAGGCCTTTTAAGCGATTTCAAAAGGAATGGCCATCTCTCTCCCACGAAGCATTTGTCTCAGCATCGGACAGCTTGTTCGAGAACACTCAACTCCAAGAGATGAGAAAAGAGATGCTCACTTACTTACCTAACGCTCTTCAGGCAAGCCAACCTCGTGACGACTACAAGGAGTTCCTTGAACTATCTTTGCTCTTCCTGGGGGGAAAGACTGGTGGTCAACTCTTTATCCGAGCTCCGGGTCCCATGCACCATGCGAGATGGATGGCGAAGGCGATTTATGCGCTCAAAATCTACCTCTTTCACTATCAATTCAAGCTCACAGCACGCGAAGAACGAAACGTGACTCAGCTGGCTTTATTTGTCAGTCTGATTTACGTCAAGTACTGGCATGAAGCGCCAATGGGGACACAAGCTCCTCTCAATGATCTCAAAATGCTGCATCTTCTGGAAAAATATCCACACAGAGGAGCTGCACAAGCGGCGAAGACAGCTCTAAGACGCCACCTGTGGTACTTGTCAGAGCATCTGATTGGACTGGCCTTCTTCGATAATAGGATCGATCCTGATACCAAAAGGAGAATGGTTCAACACCTCCAACATCCCCAAAAGAATGGCTGCCCCCGACGAATCGACATGGCGGAAGCTGGTGTTGAAAATGATGTGGCATCCTTCGTCACGAAAAGGACATTGACCCTCTTTGATGCCTTGAAAGTTGGAGGTAAGGAGGAAGCGCGCCAGTTACTTCAAAAAGATCCACGGGAATGGCCAAATGACAAGAACTACAGGGAACTTAGAGATCGCGCCTTAAAGATGAAAGTCGTCAATGATGCTGCCAAGCGAGGTATTGCTCTCGCACAACGCTACAATGACACTTTGACACGAAACGAGGACCAGAAGCAGTACCTCCTACAACTCGTAGCCGCCCACCGAAAACAGATACCAATACCATCCAAGGCGACTCTGATGCAGAAGAAATAATGAAGATACACCCATTATCATGTCCTATTGTCTTAGTTTCTTTCATATTCTTTGAGAACCAAAAAAAAATTTAGTTATTCAGTTGTCTATATATTTTCCCAAATTTTCAAAAAGGGGGCAAGTGGGGCGACCCCTAAATATTAACCGAATAACGTGAAACTTTGCACAAATACTGTCCACACCAAGAGGCATAAAACCAACCTTGTGGAGAGAACTTAGTCGATGCTTTAACTTTTTGGACCACCTTAATATATATATAATATATATATATATATATATATATATATATATATATACACACACACACATCATAACCTCATTGCTGTTCCATGCATTGGTCTCTCTCCACACAAAGGTCAAGCTGGTGGCTCTGCCTCTAGGTCTGGCTTGGTGGAGGAGCGAGTTGCTTTCTTGCGCTCTCCACTGTACATAGCCAGGTACACCTGGCTCATCTGGTACTGTCCTGAGCCAGGCATCTAGTCTTCTCTTCAAAACTTCAACTTTGACCCCTGTAATGTTTCTGAGGTCCTTTGGAAGCTGGTTAAAAAGTCTTGGCCCCCCAACAACCAAGCTATTTTTCTTCAGTGTTGTGGAAGTCCCTTGTCTGGCCTTTAATTTGGGAACACTAACACATCCTACCTTTCCTATTTTCCAGTTTTGTTTGAATGGTAATTGGGTTTAATTAGAGGTTTGGTAGCAGTTTTTCGACCATTTTCCATATGTAGATTATGGTGTACCTATCTTCTTCTTTCCAGGGAGTACAGATTTAGTTTATGTAGTCTTTCCCAGTAGTTGAGCTCTTTGCAGCCACTAATCTTTGCTGTGGAATGTGTCCAAGTTTCTTCTAGTTTATTAGTTTCTTCCTTTTTATATGGGGATGTTAAAATCTGAGCAGTATTCAAGTTTCGGTCTAATCAGTGTTTTTAGCAGGGAAATCATTACTGGCCTGTCGCTTCTTTTGAACATTATTAGTACCTATCCCATGACTCTTTTTGCTTTATTCATCACAATCTAATTTTGTTTCAAATTTCACATCATTGGTCATTATTACCCCGAGATCAATCACTTTTGTGTTGAGATGGTGTGGTTAACACCCTAAGTTGGTGGGAACTCCACTATTGGGAAGGATTCCTGAGAGCTCCCAAACCCCTCAGTAGGGCCTGGGAGGTTTCAGTAATCTCCATTGGGCCAGAGCTTTCTTAGAAAGCCAGGCCTTCAGAGTTACTAAAAATGTTTTTCTTCTCTTTTTAATTGATTATAACAGATTTGAAATTCTCTCAGTATAGAGAATAATCAGAAGCTTGAGGCAATCATATGCCCATTTCAAGAGATGGGAAAGCATCTCACTTCTCCTTGATGGTGTGGTAGGTGATCCAATAGTCTTGTTTTTACCATTGGTGTTTTGTATTGCTTAACCATTAGCTATAAGAACCATGTCTCACATATTTGAATCACTTAAAATTATCATGTAAATATCAATCATTTTCGAATATCTGATTTCCTTTATAAAGACCTTGTTGAAAAACCTAACTTCAGTTATCAATATGCATCACAATGGATTTTGAGCTTTCTCAGGCTGTGAATGAAACTGTACCTTTAACTGCCTTATGAGCAACATATTAATGCAAATACATATCCCAAAATTTTAGAAGCTTAATTATTATCATTGTTAATTCTGCTCCCTTTTTTGCCATCATTGCACTCATGGATTCCTGTAGGTCCACTGATGACAGTGCTGGGGGGATAATCTCTAAATGTTTGTTGGTTTTTTCTCTTTATCAGGGAATTGTTTTTGGCTGGGACATTTGCTTACTGAAGTGAATTTGGACAAAGCTTTTTCTTCCCCAATACCTGCACAAATGCTGGGTTTCATTTGTCCTATAGCTCTTGCTATCTCTTCTGGGGTAAAGTCAAAGTCTGTTATACATTCTCCTTGCAATTTCTCTTCAAAGAATGCATATATGTCAGGTATCGCTTTGTCACTTTTTGGGGTACTGGAAACTGATTCATACTGGGCTCTCAATGTTTCAGATATTTCTTTTGGATTGTCGGTTAGTTCATTATTTCTCTTCCTTAAAGGCCCAATAGTGGCGCATTTTTGTTTTCCTTTTCGCATAGCTATAGAAGTATTTTAGATTTTCCTTTATTGCTTCTACTGCCTTTTCCTCTTCCCTCTCTGTATGGTCCTTAATCAGGGCTTGTATTTCCCTATCGATACCTTCCAGTTTTTCTTGTACAGGGAGTCCTGAGCCAGTCCTCATTATCTGAGGATAATGGGGACCAAGAAATCACCACTTTAAGTGAATCCACTTAAAGCAGGGACCTAAAACCCATAAGAAATAATGAGAATAAGGTTTAATTGGGGCCTTAACACAATAAAAGACACTCAAAATTATGGTTAAACATTTGTAAAATACACTTTTTAAACCCTTTTATGTACCTGGGTGTGTGCTGGTGATACAGCTCTTCTATCCATGTTGCTAGTCATCTTTCCATAATCTCCATTACATCACTCCTTCTGAGTGTTATTTTAATCTCAGAGTACCTTATCATTGTCGTAGCTTTTGCTTCTAAATTTGCTGCATTCTTAAGTATGGTATGAATAGTAGTTTCGGGGGATGTTAAGAGCATGTGCAATATCTCTCACTCATTCACCATTTTTCTTGCACTTAATGACATCTAATTTCACATCCAACCCATAGCTGGTACATTTTCTTTTAGGGCCAGTAGCTGCTTTACCACTAACAGTATGCTTTGAAGTCATGACTTCAACAATAGCGCAAAAAATCAACAAAATCAGAATGAAAACACCAGATAACCACAGATGGGTTCAGCACTGGCAACTGTTAGCAAGAGACGAAGAGTGCACAGAATCGGGGTTAGGGGTGGAGCATGGTGGTGGTGGAGTGTTAGAGGTTGGGGGAAGTGAGCAAGTCTGAGGGAAATTTAAATGGTTTTCCATTGCACTTCTGCATCCCACATACATTATCCACAGAAACCTCTTAAGTACAGGGAATTTATCTGCATGGTTCTACAATTATTTGGCCACGTAAATGTGGGGACTCGGATAATGAATACTCGGATAATGAGGACCCCCGGTATTACTTTCCTGGCATTATATCCGCAGTTGGCTAACTTCCGCCTCCATTCTCTTTCTTTTGCGGAATAATCTTCTCCTTTGCCTCTCTCACCAGCTCCTCTTTCCTTTTGGCTGTGATTTCAGAGCATATTTTTCTAAAATTCTCAGTGTTTTTTCTTCCAAGGTTGTTAGCATTTCTTCAGTTGTTTTATTCTCTAAAACTGTTCTCCATTCTATTTGGCCCATGTGCAATCTGATTGCTTCCCAATTCATAGTCTTGAAGTTTAAGTTAAAGGCCCCAAATTTGCTTCTTTCCTCAATATGTGTATTGTCTTTTAATCTTGTCATCATATTTGTTGATATCTCAATTAAGTTTGGTCTGAAATAATGATTCGGTTTATTTTTATATCAGCAATCAAGTTCGTGTTATTTATGAATATCAGATCTAGGCAGTTATTTTTTCTGGTATTTTCTGTTATCTCCTGCATCAGCATAAACTCATTTGTGAGAGCCATCAACATTTTTGCTTGCTACTGGTCTTCTCTTGTGCCCCCCTTTTCCTGGTGTATATATGTATTAGGCTGGGTTGAAAATGGGAATTTTTTTATATCTTAAAAAGTACACTATGTGAGAAGTTTCATTTTATCATCTTAACAAAATATTAAAATATCAAGCATGTGCTACCCCTGCTACCCCGAGCACATACCCCCCTTTTTTTACCCTCATATTTGCATATATTATCAGCAACTGCTAATGATTGTTACAGGGTTGTTGTAAAAGATATTGAAGACATTTGAATGAAATTTTCTTTTCCTACAATTAACACCAAAGGTATCTATCTTAAAGTCAGTTGACTAATAGAAGAAGCCTCAAAATTGAACAAGGTGCCATTACATCGAAGAAATGAAAGTTTTGCCTTAAAAGTAGCTCAGTATGATGAAATGTTTGATATATCTTCTTGTGAATGCTATGATAAGGGAATTGATAGGAAATCTTGCAGGTGTAAAGATAAAATACCAATGGCAGAATGGGAGTCTTTTGTGGGTCAAAAACAAAGAAAAAAATCAGTTAGAACCAATTGATTGCATAGCTAGTTCAACAAAGAAGAGATCTTTAGCAAGAGCCCAAGAAGCACAAAACCATCAACTAAAAGCACAAGAAGAAATGACTGAAGCCACCAATGTTTTACCATCAGAATTTATAGAAGATACCAAAAAAGACATGGATGTAGATTCAGAGTCAGGATGTAGATTATGAGGCTGATTTAGAATTGACTGAGAATATTCAGAACAGGCACTCCTATAAAAACCTCGCATTAACAGCAGATCATTATCATGTAAGTTGTAGAGCTGCAGCTGCAATAGTCAATGCAGCTTTAAAAGATATGGGAATCCTTAACCACACCAACATGCTTGACAGAAAGAAATTAGAAAGAGAAAGAAAATGCATGGCTGAAACAAATACTTTTAGGTCTAAATCCAAAAATCTAAAGATGGAGTGCTTTAGATTTGATGGAAGGAAAGATAACTAGAAAACTAGAAAACAGGAAGGTTCCCATGTACATATTAAATTTATTGAAATTTTGGTATTCCCACCAATCTTTCACTGTTAGGTGGGGCAATGTACTATCCGAGTGTTTTGGCTCCTCTTGCGGGGTGAGACAAGGTTCCTTGCTCTCCCCTATGCTGTTTAACCCTTTCAGTGCATGTGGTAAACTATGTTTACCATAAAAAAGCCCGACTCAGGACGCATGGTAAACTATGTTTACCATTAAAAATCTTCTCTCAGGACGCATGGTAAACATTGTTTTCCACGTTTAGTAAACAGTCTATGAACCCCCTCGTTCCTATTAGAACAACGTAGTTAGTTCCCTAACTAATATTAGACATCAATATGGTGGTATTTGGCATCTTTTTTTATTTTCTGACTCTCAGCTCACCAGAGGGGGGAGTGAAATAGACTCCCCCAATCAGTTCAGCATGGCATCCACAAGCAGTAATAAGCGTAAAAAATCCTCTCTAGATGAGAATGAGATAAATGAATATCTCTCAATGTGTTCTGAAAGTAATATAGAATGTGAAAGTGAGGATGACTGGGTGCAAGATAATGTACGGGATATTATGCAAAACCAATCAAGTAGTGACGATGATGAAGAAAATGTGGTACTTTTGGAAAGAGATCTGCCTAAAGCAACAAAATCGAGCGAGAATTTTGAATGGCAGGAAATTGGTGAAAATATAGGCTGTACCAGAGGTGGGTGGCAGTTTACTGGTGAAAATAAAGTGCTCTTCAATGGTCAAGCTCATACGATGTATGATGTTTTTGTGAAGTTTTTCCCAAAGAAGTAATTGAGCTAATGGTTACAGAAACAAACAAATATGCAACTCAATTTCTGGCTGCTACACCTAATCTGAAATCAACATCTCGGTATAGTGCATGGGTCCCAACTACGTTTACAGAAATGAAGCAATTTATAGGGCTTTTACTTCTCATGGGTATTATACAAAAACCCAAGATAGGTATGTATTGGTCAACGGCAGTTTTTATGCTACTCCAGTATTTACAACAATCATGAAACGAGACAGATTTACCAACATTGAGATGTTGAAGGAAAGAGGGGGAAGATGGTGAAATTGCATGACTTTATTGAGTTGATGACATCTGCTCTTGACTCAAAATATTCAACTTCTCAGAATCTAAGTTTGGATGAATCTTTGTTGCTGTGGAAGGGCAGACTCAGTTTCCGGCAATACATAAAAACGAAAAGATCATGTTTTGGGATAAAAAATTTCAAACTTGTGGATAAAAATTGTGTTACTTTGAAATATAAAATATATACCGGGACCATGGAAACTGTTGCTGATTTTTCTAAGACTGAAAGTATTGTAGTAAGTATGATGGAAAAATATTTAGGAAAAGGTCACAACGTCTTCACTGATAACTTCTATACATCACCAAAACTATACAAATACCTTAGTGATAATAAAACTGGTGCCACAGGGACTGTTAGAAGTAATCGTAAGGGCTTATGCCATGCTATGAAAACTATGAATGTGGCAAAAGGAAAGAAACTTGCCTTTGAGACTCCTGAACTGCTTTCCCTTGTGTTTCATGACAAGAGAAGAGTTTGCATGCTCTCCAATTACCATTCGAACAGTGATGTGACAGTAACACGTAGATCAAAGGAAGGTCAAGTCAAAAAAACCATTCCAGCTTGCGTACATGAATACAACAAACATATGGGATATGTAGACCGAACAGACCAAATACTGCATTATTACTCTGTCCCAAGAAAGTCTCTAAAATGGTATAAGAAGCTGGCAATGCATTTGATTCAGGTCCGAGTACTAGATGCTTGTGGAATTTACAATCTCATAAAAAAGGGAAAAGTTCCCTTTCTAGACTTTTGCCATGAGATTATAAAAGGACTGACATCTGCAGATGAACCTAACTTGAAGAAATCAGTAGTTCCAAGACTAGTTGGAAAACATTTTACCAAGAAAATTACATCAAATTCTGAATGTACCCCAAGACCAACAAAGAGATGCAGGGTATGTTATGCCCATGGGATAGAAAAACGAGTACGTTTTCAATGCGAGACATGCCCCGATACCCCAGGGTTATGCGCCGAACCATGTTTCAAAATTTATCACTCAGCATTTAACTTTTAGTTAACTAAATAAAGATAATATCTCTATTTTATTTCATTTTAACCTTTATTTTTTTGTTACCCATGAAAAATTGAAAAAATTATTGATAGAAAAACTATTTTAAAGGCAAACAAAAGACGAAGCAAAAAAATAATTCAAGTTTATTTTCTGGCGCATTTATACGCGCAGCTTTCGTTCTGGGGTATTAGCATGACACGCACAGGGCGTATCAGAATGGGACGCAGCGAAAGGGTTAATGTGTATATCGACGGATTAATTGCTTCACTTAATGAGGCAACTGTGGGATGTTGTATAGATAACGCAAGGATAAATAACTTAGTTTATGCCGATGATATGGTGTTAATAAGTCCTTCTGTTAAAGGTCTGGATCGGCTACTAAATGTCTGCGAAATGTATTCGCAGAAACATGATATTCTTTTTAATGTTACAAAAACTAAGGTTATGCAATTTCATCCGAAAAGCTGTAATCAGCCAGCTGATATAAGGTTTAAAATGAATGGTGACATAATTGAGGAAGTACAAGAGTTTAAGTATTTGGGTCAAACTATTACCAGCTCCTTGAGTGATGACTCGGATATAAGAAAACAATCTCGAAGCCTGTGTGCTAAAGCGAATATGACCATAAGGAACTTTCGTTTCTGTACAAGTGAAGCTAAAGACACACTCTTTTGTACTTTCTGCAGTAATATATACGGTCAGCAACTCTGGGTGAATTATAAAAAAGGTTCTGGCAGAACCCTAAATTTGCTGTACAACAGGTCTTTTAGACTCTTACATAAATTACCCCCGAGATGCTCAGCTTCGCAAATGTTTGCTACCCGCAATGTCCCGAGCTTCCCGGAGGTAACAAGACGTGCTCAACACAGTCTAATGCAAAGAATTAAAAAATCAACCAACCCGATCATCCAAGCTATCCATGAGTCCTGCCATTTATCCTCTAAGCTATGGACTTTTTGGTACGAAAACGTCTGTCTGTAGCTCCACTTAACTTCGACAGTGCAGTATTATTTCTAATCAATTGTGTATATTTCTATCCTTAGTGTATGAACTGTCATTGTATTAATAATATTTGTCATATGGACTATAGTCTGCCAATAAACCCTTTCATTTTCATTCATTTCATTTCATTTCATAACACATTAACTAAAAGTGGAAAGATAAAAGAAGAACACTGTTATTGTGAAAGAACCTGGAAGCACTATGTAGACCATGTCACACCAGATAATGGCACTGCTCACTGCATAGCAGAAGAGTTGATAACTATTAGTACAGACTCAAACAGCGCAGATACTATCAAAGCTTTACTGTGTGATGGTACTCCTGTGAATACAGGAAAAATTGGTGGAGCCATAAAACTGGTTGAAATTCATCTTAACAGACCAGTGCAGTGGTTGGTGTGCCTCTTGCATTTGAATGAGCTGCCTTTTATGCACATCTACAAAGCCATTGATAGTGAAACAACAGGTCCAAATACTTTTGTGGGTTCAATTGGGAATAAACTGAAAACAGATTTAACAAAATTGGAGGTAGTCAAATATTCTCGCGTAAAGGGAAACATTAAAGAAATTCCAGCAAATGTTGTGAAGGAGCTAAGCAGTGATCAAAAATATCTCCATGATATGTGTCTGGCAGTGCAAACTGGAGACACTTCTCAAGATCTGTCCACTCGATCCCCAGGTACCTTCACCATGCTCACTGGCTAACTCTATAGCCAACAGGGGTCCTTCAATTATATATATGAATGCCAAATCCCGATAAAAACCTTCAAGATATAGTCAAGATTATTATGCAGTTCTATGCTCCAAGGTGGTTTTGGATAAAATCTCATCCTAATGCAACTGATGGTGCATATAACTTTTGGCATTTAATGTGCTTGCTTCAAAATTTAGATGAACAACATAGATCAATCATAGAACCAGTATTAAAGAATAACACCAACTTTGCCCACCCAGAAAATATACTCATATCAATGGTAACTGACAAGAGACTAGAAATTAGGGAGCAAGTTATTCAGAAAATCATCCTTTCAAGAACAGGATTTTCAGGTACCAGAAACTTTGAGTTGCCTTAAACCCTCAATTTCCAATCTACTGACTACACTGAGATGATCAATTGGCAAAAAGAGATCATTACTCCTCCACGCTGCTAAACAATTTTAGCAATGATGAGCTACTACAGGCTCGATGTAAGCCACTGGAGATAGCTTCTTTTCCATACCACAGTCAAAGTGTGGAAAGGGCAGTGAACCTAGTAACAAAGGCATGTCAGGAAAGAATAGGATATGACAACCATCAAAAGTTTATCTTAAACTCATTAGAATCAAGGTGAAAACTGCCCAAGTTTGAATAGAAGGCCCAATGAAATGAGTAAGAAACATATGAAATAAAATTTCCTAATGATATTGAAATTTCTTTCCTTTTGATGTGATAAGGAACAATGAAAAAGTGAGTGGAATTTTAGCACATTTATTATGCCTTTAATTTTTTCTTCTGAATATATTGTTGTAGGGTACTTAATTAATTTTCCTAATACTGTACATTATTATATAAAATATTATACATTAATAAAGATTTATGTCATCAAAAAACCTGAATGTAGAGTAAGTCTCATATAAATGGAATATTCTTCAATATAGGTCAAAAATTGAAAAATTGTGCCAGGGGTAGGAGGCTTTAAACAGTGAAAATAATTTATGAGGGGTTCCTGTGTTCCATTCAAACCCTTCACAATATGTACCTTTTCAATATAAAATTTCAACTCAGCCTAATATGTATATATTCCTATCCACCTTTTTGTTTATAAATGGAAAGTTAGTCTCCACAGATCATTATATTGGGGGATGGAGAGTTTATGGCCTTTATTTTTTTCTGATATCATCAATGGCCTTTGAGAATATTTCAGTTATATATATATATTTGAAAGTTTGGTTAACAAATAGGTGACTGGTACAAAAAAGCTCTCATTTGAACCATATTGCAGCATCAGATCAGTGGGTGATGAAAATATTTTTTTAAAAGAAAATCTTTAATCTTATATTAAAAAGTCATAAGGGAAAAACCATTAAAGAAAAATTACAAAGTAATCACAACTACTTACAAAGTAAATCATAAATGTACAATGATGATTAACTAAGTCACACAGGCCTAGTTTAAAACACCCACTCTTGGGCTGATTTGGGGGCTGTGCCATATTCCTCTCAAGGTTAAAAAACATAGAGTTCACTGGAATATAATGGGATGTATTGTAATGTAAATAGGAAATTTTTCATATCTTCATTGTTTGAACCTTAAGATATTTACCATAAAAGTAGGATAGGTAGTTTCTGTGGAGTACCACAATTTTTGCAACATTTTTGGCTCAAGTTAATCTTGTGTCACATTTTCAATTGGTTGAAAGAACCATTGAACTTTTGAGGTATGCAGATATTTGTTATATGTAAATAATTTTTTTAACGATCCATTCTGAAAGAAATCTGGCTTAGTATGATTATATACAAGTATATATGTAACCTTTGGTAATCTTTGGTTAGCTTCTGCCCAAATTGTTCATTCTGACAATGGTAAAGCTTTTCACTCCACCTTAGACCCACAGTTTAATGTGGAATCTGAACCACACCCCACCAGCAGCCCAGTGTCTTAACCACTAAGCCACTCAGGGTACCCATTTATCTACCAACCACTTTCTTTATTGTGGAAGGATGAACAGCTGGGTTTTGCTGTGCACCAGCTGCTGTTACTGGGTCTCAATCCCAGGGCTGATAGATTTGTAGTCAGCAACGCTAACCACTACACCATATATATATATATATATATATATTGCACAGTCCATCCTCATTATCCATTTTATTGCTTTAGACATTGTTAATTAATACTATACCCCTCATATCTGTTGTGCATTCCCTCTTATCCATTATTTTGTTTTGTTAGCCCTGAGGCAAAGTGACACTCATTTCATCATTCATCCATCTATTCATTGTCTGAGGCAGCATTTAGAACAGGGGTTCTTAATCTTCTTATGTATGTGAACCACTGAGACACACCCATTGTGTCTGTGGACCATCTTCAGCATTTATAGGGGGTCAAATCACAATCAAGAAAAAATAATAGCACCCAAACCCTTACTAGAGACAGTATTGATGGCAAAATATATAACACATACAACTGTTTCATTAATTATCAATGGCCTTTACTATTATGGCTTTCTAATTATTCCCATTTTCTATTACATTTTTATATTGACATGGACTAAAGTTACATTGTACCATTATGCGAGAACATTTTTTATCATTATAGAAGACAAGAACAAATTCCTTTGTATGTTTTTTTTATCCTTCTGTGGACCACTGAGAAATGGGCCATGGACCACAGGTTAAGAACCTATGATCTAGAACTTTCAAACTTCAAATCTGCCTTCAGTCTGTTCTCTGAATACCATACTGGACAGTTGTTTTCCATTGATCTGGTTCTTATTTGGTGTTAATTTTTATTGCTTTATTTATTTATTGTTTGATATTCATTTTATATGTCTTTGGAGACTTATACTGTGTTGTATCAAAGCTAAAAACATGTTAGAAAGTAATTTTTCAACTATTAAAGCCACTTTACACTAAAGACCTGGGGGACCTGGGAACATAACCCTCATTCATAACACCGGGAAATTGTATCATTATTCAACTGCATTTTCAAGGAACCAATTAAAGATGGATATTGGGGATCGACTGCAGACATCTAATCATTCAACATATGTAGGGAAGGTGTGAGCAGTGACTCAGTTTGGTGGGTGCACTCAGTCATTGTGCAGAGAGCATGGAAGGCACTGCTGTCTATTTGATTTAGCTAATTTTGTTATTTTCAGAACTTGGCACTCCAGGATTTTGCAATTTGAGAAGCAAGTGAACATTAAGTTTTGTGTATGATGGCAAGACATTCTCACAAACTTACAACAGAATCAGGGAAGCCTACGGGGATGAGGCCATGCATCAGAGTGCAGTGTACAAATGGTTTAGGCATTTCAAGGACAGCCAACAATCACTGGAGGATGACCAGCAGGAGGGAAGGCTAGCAGTAGCTCATAATGAGGAGACCATTGCCCATGTTTGTGAGATCATCCAACAGGACCATAGACAAACTATTGACAAAGTCACCAAAATCATTGGTGTCACATGGCACATGCCATCAAATTCTGCATGATGACCTTAACATGCATCGTGTGTGTAGCCACATTGTCCCAAAAAATATCTCAGAGGATTAGCGTGAAGAACAGTCCTTCATTAGTGGGTACATGATTGACTGAGTTGATAGTGATCCAGGTATTCTGAACAGAGTTATCATGGGTGATGAAATGTGGTGCTACCTTTTCAATCCACAATCCAAATGTCAAGCCTTGTACTGGAAGTCACTTTCATCATCTAGAAAGCAGACGTTTCATGCAAACCACTCAAAGGGGAAGGTAATGCTAGATGTGTTCCTTGATATCCAGGGCATCATTATCAGGAGGTCATACTGGAAGGGTGTAATATTAACCAGACCATGTACAGAGACATCCTTCACCACCTGCGAGAAGCTATCTACTGTAAATGTCTGCATCTTTGGGAATCTGGAAACTGGCTGCTCCACCATGACAATGCACCAACTCATCAGTCTCTTTTGGTACAGGAATATTTGACCAAGAATGCCATCACTGTAGTTCCACAACCTCCCTACTTTCCAGATCTCACCCCTGCCAACTACTACCTGTTCCCAAGAATGAAAGCCTTCTTGAAGTGACACAGGTTCCAGTCAGCAGATGAGGTGAAAGAGGCTACATCATCAGCACTTATGGAGGTTGCAGAAAAAGGCATACAGGAGCAGGGTTGGCAAAAACCAGCAAAAAACCTTTTGGGTTTTTGCCAACCCTGTACAGGAGTGCTTCTAGCAGTGGTACAGCCACTAGCAGAAATGTGTGACAGTGGAAGGGAACTACTTCAAAGGTGGCATGCAGTAAAACCCGCCATGATGAAAGGTATGGCTGACAAGCAAAAAGTTCGCAAACTTTTTGACTGTATCTCATAAGCACACCGGACAAAAAATTAGTCACCCCTAATAGCACCGATAGTAGGAAGTTCAAGGTCACACAGAGGGCGCTGATGTAGCATTGGTAAGTGACAAGTAGCGGTGACGTAGCACACAGGATTAGATCTGTTTCGTGAGGTGGTGAAGAACAAAGTGTGTGTTGGATATAGTCTGCAAAATGGGTTGTGAGGGACGTTACTCAGTGGCAAAAAGGAGCCATCGTGTTTGGCAGAGCCCACGGACACAAAATGTCTGAAGTAGCCCAATTTGTTGGTGTGTCAACGCGTACTGTCCAGCGAGTTTACAAAGAGTGGTGTAGTTCGCAATCAACTGAAAATCGACGGCGTAACTGTGGCCGGAAAACAATTCTCGACAATAGGGGCCGCTGCCATGTTTCTCGTCTAGTAACTGCAAATCATTTTCAAACCAGAGAACAATTGCTCCAAGAAACCAATGAGGTTCTCCAGCGACCAATTTCCGAACGGACATTGCGATGAGAACTGCATGCGATGGACATCTGGAGCAGGGTACCACGGAAGAGGCAGCTGTTAACAGCAAGTCACAAATTGGCACGTTATAAATGGGCTCAGAGGCACAAAAACTGGACTGCGGCAGATTGGAAACGTGTAATTTGGTCCGATGAGTCCCGTTTTTGTTTGTTCTCCAATGATGGGAGGCGACAAGTACATCGCAGGTCCAATGAAGCCTTTAATCCTGAATGCGTCGAAGGTGTTGTTCAGGCTGGAAACAGAAAGTGAAGCGCAGGAATAGACACCCACGGACTCTGGCGGAACTTCGGGACCGGCTGATGAACGAGTGGCAGCAAATCGATGTTCAGTACATGCACAACCTCGTAGAGTCTCTGCCTCGTCGGATTCGTGCGGTTATCAAGGCCAGAGGTGCTGTCACACGTTATTAGGTACATTCTGAGAGGGGTGACTAATTTTTTGTCCAGTGTGCTTATGTGAGGTCGTCTTTAATGGACTGTCTTGCTATAGAGAAAACTTCAATGAAAAGATGAGAAAAAGACACAGTTGTTCATTGCCAAATTCATCTCTAGGCACCAGAAGAAAGAGGAACCATCACAAGAAACCCAAGCATCAACCAGTCAGGAGGTTGAACTTGTGAGCCTTCCTGCTTCTAATAATACCCAAGATATTTTGACAATGCAACTCTCTCCTGAGCCCTCTCCTCCCCTCCAGTTCCTGTGCCCAGTAAGCTGACTTCAGGCCCTTCCTTATTATAATGTTTCCTGGGTGGCTACATGCCACTCAGGAATGTAACACACATTTATAACATGGGGCCTCTGGGAATAAAGGATTCATTTTACATGGAATTGCACTACGAGTGCTATGAGATATCTTCTGAGAGAGAAGTTCTGCCTATTTTTTTAGAGCTTAACTTCTTTTTTCCTGTAGCAGCCATAATAACACTTGTACACAAGTAAAATCTCATTCTAATGGACTTCAATCTATCAGAATTCAGCTTCTATCAGACCTTTTGGACTCCATCAGACTGAGTATTGGAACTAATGGAAAAATCCAATAAATCACAAACTCAGTTGGATAAAGTGGGTGCCATGTGTATTTAGGCAAATTTCTGACCAAGAACGGATTCAGGTTACTACTCAAACCACACCAGCAACTATATGCTTCTAATTCAGAGTAGCCTTTGCTACTCTGTGATCACTTTCAGCCTCAGGTGGTAAGTTCAAATACTGTACCATAACATGGACAAAATTTTAGTAAAAAGTTTTACTATTAAATAGCTCCAAAATGAAATAAGCAAACAAAACCCTCTTTGCATCAGAACATTCCCCTGGTATTTCTTATTCTTTCATGCAAGTATCTCCTATTATTGTAAGGTGTACACTGCGTTCGCACTTATTAAACAGATTACATTTTCTCCAATGTTTTCAAAAGTTTTTCCCCGATTTCAATTAAATTTATAGGAAATAATCACTATATATAACAGCAATGATGGTATTCATTTCGATAAAATATTTTGATAATTAAAATAATTCTCATTTTATTGAAAAACATGTAAAATATCGTGTTCCGAATTATTAAGCAATTATTCTATTTATGGATCTAAATGGTGAAAATGGGTAAGAAGAATTTAACACTAACTGAGAAAAGAAAAATAGTCAAGTTACTCGCTGAAAATATAAAATCTATTGAAATTGCGAAGCAGTTTGGCAGAGCTTATCGAACTGTAAAAAAGTTTGTAGTGGAGGGTACCAAACTGAGGCAGCGAAGTGATAAAGGAGCTATAAGAAAAGTGACAAGGCGGCAGATATCTGTAATCAAGCGCAAATTGCAAAGCATCCATTGTCCTTAAGTAAAGAGGTTTTTGAGAAGGCTGGCATACATAATGTACCAAGAACATCTCGATGTGGAATCCTCCAAACAATTGGCAAGACGTGTAAACCTACGATTCAGTCACCATTAACACCCAGGTACAAAAAGCAGCGTGTTGAATGGGCACGTCAGTACGTGAAAACAGATTTTAATACTGTATTGTTCACCGATGAATGAAACGCAACCCTTGAGGGACTTGATGTTTGGTCAAAAAGATGGATTGCTGAAAGCCAATTTCTGCCATCGAGATTAAGACGCCAACAAGGTGGAGGTAATATCATGTTTTGGGCAGGATTGATAGGCAATGAAGTAGCTGTCCCATACAGAGTGCCTGATGGTGTAAAAATGAACGCCCAGTCTTACACAAACTTTCTAAAAGAAAACCTCATTCCATGGTAGAGATTGACCCTTAGCAATCCATCTTCTTGACCAACCATGAGATCCCTCAAGGGTTGCTCTTCATTCATCGGTTAACAATACAGTATTAAAATCTGTTTTCACGTACTGACGCGCCCATTCAACACGCTGCTTCTTGTACCTTGGTGTTAATGGTGACTGAATCGTAGGTTTACACGTCTTGCCAATTGTTTGGAGGATTCCACATCGAGATTTCTTGGTACATTATGTATGCCAGCCTCTCAAAAACCTCTTTACTTGAGGACAATGGATGCTTTGCAGTTTGCGCTTGATTACAGATATCTTGCCACCTTGTCACTTTTCTTATAGCTCCTTTATTACTTCGCTGCCTCAGTTTGGTACCCTCCGCTACAAACTTGTTTACAGTTCGATAAGCTCTGCAAACTGCTTCGCAATTTCAATAGATTTTATATTTTCAGCGAGTAACTTGACTATTTTTCTTTTCTCAGTTAGTGTTAAATCCTTCTTCTTATCCATTTTCACCATTTAGATCCATAAATAGAATACTTGCTTAATAAGTCGGAACACAATATTTTACATATTTTTCAATAAAATGATAATTATTTTAATTATCAAAATATTTTATCGAAATGAATACCATCAATGCTGCTGTATAGAGTGATTATTTGCTACAAATTTCATTGAAATCGGGGAAAAACCTTTGAAAACATTGGAGAAAATGTAATCTGCTTAATAAGTGCGAACGCAGTGTAAATGGGGAATGATATTCAATTAGTAAAATTCATTTTTTAAGGAAAATTTTAATACTGCAAAACTTCCTTTATCAGAAATGTATCAGAGCCCATGATACAATTCCACAAGTGAAATTATTTATGTTAACACATTCCCTGTGAGTTGGGCCACTGGTGTACCAATGAGGATATTTTAGCCTTGCGTATTGGTACACCTGTAGTACAATATGAAATAAAAAAAAAATTTTTTTAAATCAATTATGAACCACTTTTCGTATATATACCTGTAATATATACATTCATTACATTTTATATAGGTTTAAATTAAACAAAAAAAAATTTACATGACAAAAATTTAATACATAGATAAGTATATCTATCATATGAAATAAGGTTCAGAAAAATGCAATTTTGAGGAAAATAGAAGAAATAAAAGATAAAAATTGGCTATTTCTGCCTATTTGAAGGACTAAACATAACAATTAACTTTCTAGTGTATAAGATTTAATTATGGGTTCAAAATTTTATTGTATTACTACTCATGCTTCTCTGAAAAACAGGTAATGCAGAGATGTGGCTTGCCCTTACAAAGGTCACAAAAAGTTGAGACTCTCCTTGCTTTATTCCTCACCATTTTAAAACCTTCATTGAGAGAGATTTTTTCATAACAACGACGACACCTCTTTCTTGTTTTACTTTTTGGTCCATCCATTTCCGAGAGCGAGTGTTGGCTTCTTTTTCCTGCCACAATTGAGGCAGTTCTTCCTGCCCTTATAGTCTTGGTAGAAATTCCTATCAGTGAAAGTAACAAGGAATCTCTAAAATGTCGAAGATCCATGGGTTTCTCCAAGATATACTTATTGTATAATACATTAGCATTTATTACTGAGGTTCCAGCAATCAGTTCAATAGCTAATTTTCTATACCACTTCTTGTTTTTCCGCAGTGGCAAATAATATGCCATCAGCTGATCAGACATGTCAACTCCCTTTTTTGCCTTGTTATAAGCTAGGACACTTCGAGTTTGAGAATGTCTTCACCTTTCTTAGTCTTCTTGCCAGAAGGGCAAGAAGGGTCTCCCTTCAATTTCATCATCTGTGGTATCATTGTCTTCACTTCCATTTGAATCTTCACTTATGCTATCATCTTCACTCATGTTAGGGATGAACTCCATCTGAATCACTGTTACTTCCTTCAGTCATAATTTTGAGCTGCTGCACTTCCATAGAAAGTGATGGTTTCCATGTCTGCATAAGCAAATAAACATATATACACGGTGAACCAAAAGTAGGTGGACAGTAGGTTGAATACGGTTTGTGTTATATTATATTATAACTATGGTGTTCATTATAACTATGGTGTTTGTGTTATATTATATTAAATATTATAACTAAATTTATTTAAATTTTATTTTGTATTATAGTATACAAAAAAATTAAATATGTATTCTCAAAATAAACATTATCATTTACTGTCCACCTACTTTTGGTTCACCCTATATATACATATACATACATACATATATATATATGAATAGAAACGACATAAGTATTAAGGAACGTTTCTGCACACGAGGGGGAGAGATAACGAAATAATGAAAATGAGGCGAACCGCCTGGGAACCGAACCCAGGGCCTTCCAATTGCCGGTCGGACGCTCTACCATTATGATACGGACCTCATTTTTCATTATTTCGTTATCTCTCCCCCTCGTGTGCAGAAACGTTCCTTAATACTTATGTCGTTTCTATTCATTTATATACTGCGCGGTCATTGCAGTTATTTGTTGCATATATATATATATATATATATATATATATATATATATATATATATATATATGATGAATAAAACCACGAAGGAAAGGAAACACAAAATGGTGCTCAAGCGCTTTCGTCTAATGACATCCTCTGTGTTCCTGAGGATGTCATTAGATGAAAGCGCTTGAGCACCATTTTGTGTTTCCTTTCCTTCGTGGTTTTATTCATCATAAATATTTTTCACGTGTTACCTTCGTGAAATAATTTTCATATATATATATATATATATATATATATATATATATTATATATATACACCTTTGGTTAGCTTCCGCCCAAATTGTTCATTCTGACGAAGGTCAAGCTTTTCACTCTACCTTAGACCTACAGTTTAACGTGGAATCCAAACCACGCCCCATCAGCAGCCTAGTGTTTTAACCACTAGGCCACCTAGGGTACCCATTTATCTACCAACCACTTTCTTTATTGTGTGGAAGGATGAACAGCTGGGTTTTGCCGAGCGCTGGCTGCTGTCAGGTCTCTAACCCGGGGCCAATGGATTCGTAGTCAGCGACGCTAACCACTACACCACCGAGGCGATATATATATATATACTAGGGTGCATTAAACGCCCCATGATTTTCAAAAGGTTGTTGGATTTTAATGTCTATTCCCTCAAATGTTACACTTGTTGGTAGAAGTATGTATGCAAAACATAAATCAAATCGGAGGTGGTCCTGGGTGGCCACCGGCCACTTTTATATATTTAGTAGTGATGCACCGAATATTCGGCAAATATTCGGTATTACTTATAATACTAATATACAAATATTCGGTATTACTATACTTACATTGATTGAAAGTTGAAAATGTATAAAACACAACGCCAATGTCACTACTCCAACTTTGCTCGTTTCCGCAAATTTGGCCTCGCTTTGCGGTCACATTCAACCACTTGAAGAAGATTTTGGAAGTGGTCTTCTCCTCTTGCAGCTGAGACAAAATCAGTTGTGAGCTTTACTGCTCTCTCCGCAGGGTCATTCACAACATTTAACCCATCCACAATGGACTTGGCTGCCTTGAAGTGGTCATTGTTCTGCCAATTGTCAACATCCTCTGTTAGGAAGGTCATATCCAGGTGAAGAAGGTTCACTGTAAACCACGAGTCCTCGTTCACAAGATCAGCCAGGGTTGTCGCTTCTGTAATTTTTGGAAATGACGGTTTGCCATATCCAGAACCGTAGTGGTGTTTTGGAGTGCTTGGCATTTCATCTGATTGTATGGCCAGTAACACATCTGCAAGGGCACGACGCTCCTTTTGAGGTACTGCATTGCTGAACAGTGCCAAAACAACCAGTTCTGGGGTTAAATACCACAAATGTCTATCAAAGGCTTTCACAGCGTTGACTGAAATGATTGAGTTGACAGCTTTATAGTTGAGCAGAGTCTTGTATAAGCACAAATCAAACCATGGGGCATTTGAAGCAGACTGACATATGAGCCACCAATCACAATAAATATAAACAACAAAAACAACAAACTCCTTCAGTTTTTCCTGTTGATGTTGTGTTGTTACAGTTCCTCGAGGTAGTACAGAAATTTGCTCTTCAAGTAGGCATATTTTGATGGAATAAAGAATCTTTGACATCCACCTTGCTTTATGCATGGCCCCAGGTCTGTGGAGTGTTCCTTGTTTTGTGACATCATCATCGAGGACTACCTGGCAGAGTTGTGCCATTTCCTTGTAGTCTTCCCTACAGTATGAAGCGCTTGTGTGGATTGTGCTTAAAACCTTGTTTTTGCAGGATAAAAGCAGTTGTTGTGCATCGTCATTGTACATTGAAATGTCAATTTTGGTTAAACTTTCATCCTTTGCATGCGATGTGTGTTCCCAATTCTTCTGGAATCTTTGGAACAAAGATGCTTCTGGAGACTTTGATGTCTCAATTTTGAGAGCGTCAAACACATGATCCAGGATTACCTCTCCAACATGATGGCGACATGCACACCACAGAAGAGCACGGTCCAGTTTTGATTGAATGGTAACACAGGCAGCTGTAACGTGTCCAGTGTTTGATGCTGTTGTGTCAAAACATAAGTTGACAACTGACTGTTTGCACTTCCATGAATGTAGAAACGTGTAAGTGTGCTCGGCAATGATGTCACCTGATGACATATCACTTCCACGAGGATATCTAGCCACTCCCAGTAGCTTTACATCAGTGGCATTCCCAACCAACACTGGCAATCTTTCTTCCTTGCCATTCTTGTTTGTGAGCGTATGCATCTGCTTGCCATCCCAGTGAAGTGTTGCAGCTGTTGGGGCGATCCAATTTTCTCGAATATCTTTGGCGATAGCACTTGTTATTGATCATCGAGCCTTATCAGCAGTTGAATACGACTTGGCCACACGACGTGGATCACCTCCTGCCTCTTGAATTACAGCTTCGGTGAGCACAGCCTGTTGAACAGGAGTTATGTTTAGTCGAGTAGCAACAGGCACGACTGAAGGCCTTTTCAGAATATCATGAGGAATAAAGGCAGACGTACCTGCATATGTTGATCTGTGGTGACTACGCTTCCTTTGAAGCTCTGGAATCGCCTCTTCTTCAGTTTCTTCCAAGCTATCTGCAGAGGCACTATCATCAGAGCATACAGAACTTTTCATCTCTTGTACACTGGATGATTCATGACGTTCTCGTCTTGAAGCTTCCGCTAAGATGCGTTTTTCTTTTCTACGATCTTTATCAGCTTTCTTCTTGTCAACACTACCAAATGAGGCTACTCTGTCAGATTTCATTGACTCTAAAAATGCTCTATCTTCCTCATTCTTAATGTTTGTCATTGCATCTTTTGTCCATACACCAAAGGTCTTATCAAGACGTTCATTCATGGATTGCAACTTAGCCAAAGTGTTTGGAGATTCTCTGCGAGAAACAGGTATTTGACGCAATTTGTTATTGTCATTAAGAAGGTCAAGTATTAGTTTGCAGCATTGATGGTCTGAAAGCATAGGAATATTTGCTTTAGTGTAGAATGTTTTCAGCTGGATAAGGACTATGCTGGCAGATTTCCATTTGAGTGGCTGTGTTTGTTTGCCTTCACATATTTCTTTCTGGATGTGCCACATCACGCATCGAAGAACCTGCCAGCAAGTTGGGAGGCGGACTCCTGTCAATGTACCATCTCCTTCTGTAAGAGCATTGCCAAGACCAAAAATGGCACTTGCTAATCTGGTCTTCTTAGCTTCCATTGTTACAGCTTCCATTGTTTCTGAAAGACAATAAAGGATATTATTAGACTATAAGTGAAGTTTCGTTTATGGTACATGTTTTATGTAAATCACCCCTTTAGGGTGCATCAAACGCCCTTAGGTTCTTGGATTTTAATGTCTATTCTCTCAAATGTTATGTAAATCACCCCTTAGCAACTCTATATTAAAAAAACAATGTAAGTAGTCAACTGGTTGGTAAATAAAAAAAATAGATATTTTTACATAGCGCGGCCCCCGAAAATTGCCGCGAAAATATAAAAGTGACCGGTGGCCACCCAGGACCACCTCCGATTTAATTAATTTTTGGCATACAAACTTCTAGCAACAAGTGTAACATTTGAGAGAATAGACATTAAAATCCAAGAACCTAAGGGCGTTTGATGCACCCTAATATATACTATATATTATATATATATATATATATGATGAATGATGAATAAAACCACGAAGGAAAGGAAACACAAAAAGGTGCTCAAGCGCTTTCGTCTAATGACATCCTCAGGAACACTGAAGTACATAAAAGGTTACGGCCTATACGGTATATAGGTTACAGAAAGAAAAAAAAAATAAATAACATACACACAAACATACATATATATATATATACATGCAATAAACAGAGAAGTAAAAATAAAAATTAAAAATTAAAGATTAGAGGATTAACAAAGAGGCATACAGATTTGTAAGGAAAAATATCAATTTTTAGCACAAGATCATCAAATGAATTATAAAATACAAATTTATACTGGAAATCTGCCCGGGTTTTAACACTTTGCCTTTTATATATATATATATATATATATATATATATTATATATATATAAAAGGTGTGTGTATATATATATACACAGTAGACTTGCAACTTACGCAGTTTCAACTATACACAGTAGGGTGGTCCAAAAGGTTAAAGCATTGACTAAGTTCTCTCCACAAGGTTGGTTTTATGCCTCTTGGTGTGGACAGTATTTGTGCAAAGTTTCACGTTATTCGGTTAATATTTAGGAGTCGCCCCACTTGCCCCCTTTTTGAAAATTTGGGAAAATATATAGACAACTGAATAACTAAATTTTTTTTTGGTTCTCAAAGAATATGAAAGAAAACAGTAAGACAATAGGACATGATAATGGGTGTATCTTCATTATTTCTTCTGCATCAGAGTCGCCTTGGATGATATTGGTATCTGTTTTCGGTGGGCGGCTACGAGTTGTAGGAGGTACTGCTTCTGGTCCTCGTTTCGTGTCAAAGTGTCATTGTAGCGTTGTGCGAGAGCAATACCTCGCTCGGCAGCATCATTGACAACTTTCATCTTTAAGGCGCGATCTCTAAGTTCCCTGTAGTTCTTGTCATTTGGCCATTCCCGTGGATCTTTTTGAAGTAACTGGCGCGCTTCCTCCTTACCTCCAACTTTCAAGGCATCAAAGAGGGTCAATGTCCTTTTCGTGACGAAGGATGCCACATCATTTTCAACACCAGCTTCCGCCATGTCGATTCGTCGGGGGCAGCCATTCTTTTGGGGATGTTGGAGGTGTTGAACCATTCTCCTTTTGGTATCAGGATCGATCCTATTATCGAAGAAGGCCAGTCCAATCAGATGCTCCGACAAGTACCACAGGTGGCATCTTAGAGCTGTCTTCGCCGCTTGTGCAGCTCCTCCGTGTGGATATTTTTCCAGAAGATGCAGCATTTTGAGATCATTGAGAGGAGCTTGTGTCCCCATTGGCGCTTCATGCCAGTACTTGACGTAAATCAGACTGACAAATAAAGCCAGCTGAGTCACGTTTCGTTCTTCGCGTGCTGTGAGCTTGAATTGATAGTGAAAGAGGTAGATTTTGAGCGCATAAATCGCCTTCGCCATCCATCTCGCGTGGTGCATGGGACCCGGAGCTCGGATAAAGAGTTGACCACCAGTCTTTCCCCCAGGAAGAGCAAAGATAGTTCAAGGAACTCCTTGTAGTCGTCACGAGGTTGGCTTGCCTGAAGAGCGTTAGGTAAGTAAGTGAGCATCTCTTTTCTCATCTCTTGGAGTTGAGGGTTCTCGAACAAGCTGTCCGATGCTGAGACAAATGCTTCGTGGGAGAGAGATGACCATTCCTTTTGAAATCGCTTAAAAAGGCCTGTTTCAGGACTTCCTGTTGAGCCAAATATTGAGGCAAAGACATCAGCAAGTATGACTTCAAGTATATGATGTCGACAACCGATCCAAACTAGCTCGTGACCCAATGCTTCTTCAATCCTGACACAGGCTCCGCGATGTAAACCCGTGTTTGACGCAGTGGTATCGAAGACGAGACCTCTCACATGCTGTTCCACGTTCCATAATTTCATAGTTTGAAGGCATACCTGGGCCTGTGCTTCTCCAGTTCCTTGTTTCATCTTTGGGACACCAAGCAGCTTCTCCTGTCCATTGAATGTTATAAGGATTGCTATCCGATGCACATTCGTCTTCTTCCCTTCAATGCCGGGGAGAAGCTTTCCGTCCCAATGGAGAAAGACAGGGTCTTCTAGAGAGAATGATTCTAGGTCTTCTCGAGCTGCCTGTTCTCGCCCACTTTCTCTGTAGCGATGAATAGAGCTCCGAGAGCACGTCATCCCAGACAGATCATGCCCCGCGGCCTGTAATACAGCTCCAGTTACGAAAACAGCATTCCTCCGGTCAGAAAGATTGGTGCGATCCATTGCTCCAATGACTTCTGGAGATTGGAAAATGTTCGTAACCTTGTTCTTGGGACGCTTTGGTGCCGGAGCTTCAGACGAAGAAGGAATCAGAACTGATGGTCTATAGTCGTCGTCGTCTTGCGAAAAAAGGGAAGAAGAAGAAGAGGAAAGATCAATTGATGACACTCCTGCTTCTTCCAAATCTTTCTGTGTTGCTTCATGCCTTGCCTTCCTCTTGGCTTCCTTCTCCATTCTGGATCGCTTTCTGTCCTCTTGTGTAGTCATTTCCTTATCAATGCCAGCCATGCTGCAAGAATTGACGTCCTTGCGCTGCATGGACAGGAAATTTCGGTCCTCAACGTTGACGATTGTGCTCATGGCATCACTGGTTGCGATGTCAAACAGTTCCTGGATGTCCGCTTTGAAGATGTCTTCATTCATTCTATCGCTGGCACGTTGCCTGGTCCTGTGCTTCTTGAGTGTTTTGTAGCGGTCTAAAAGCTTTGAAAGCTTACGGACACAGGAGTCGATCCGTTGAGTTGGGATCCGCGCTCGGGTCCAGACTTCAATCACCCTCTGGCATGCCTGGTTCAGACTGTCGGAGGTGGTTTGCTTTTGATTGATGTGGTGGTATTGCCCCAAGAGGAGGGCGTCAAGGCATGTAGGGAGCCTTGACGTGGATAAAGTTCCAGTTGCCATCCCTAGAAGCCAAACTTTTGGAATTGATCGAGTTTGAGCCATCGGACCTACGGAAGAAAAAGTACATTATATAATATATATATTCAGAGTGGGGCGACCTCTAAATATTCACCAATCATGCTGCAATTTTGCACAGACCATGTGGACACTAAATGGACAAAAACCACACTTGTGGAGACTATCTAAGACAATTTTGAAATTTCCCCTATGGATTTGGACCACCTTAATACACAGGTTATAATTTTACAATTTCGGTGCTTTAAGGCAGTGTACACACATTTCACCTTCATCCACATTCACAATGCCATGGAGGATGGCACTAACAAGAGTGTTATGGCATGCTGGAAGGAATTCAACATTACCAATTGCATCACTTTTGTGTTATAGGTATGTTATACGTATAACAGAGTTGCAATATATAGTGATTTAAGGACAATTTAGGGGATTTTTTTTGGTTTCTGACTTTATGCGGGGTCCCAGGAACATAACCCCCATGTAAGTTGCGAGTCTACTATATATATATTTTTATATATAACATATTATATATTATATATAATATATAAAATACATATACATATATATATATATATATATAATGTGTGTACTTATATAACATGAGTCAAAATATATTCAAATAATGTTGGACCATGGATGGTACAACACATGGTGAAAACAAAAATAAATGACACTCTCATGTATGGGGCCATATGTGGCCAAACTTTCGTTGGTACACCAATGGTACAATATGCATTACCGGAGTGTATCAGACATTATATATATATAACTAATCGTACCACATGTGTCCCACCATTTTTTGTGTATAAATGATATCCTTACATAAGAACCAAGCGACTCACCACCTCTCATTGTGCTTTCTGAAGCGATACTGATGTAGATAATTAAAAATAGGCAACGCAAAGCACAGAATTCTCGGAAGTTGACAAACATGGTGAACATGTTAATGTGCATTCATGAAGATTGAAAATATAAATGGTAAGATCTGTAGTCTATACATGTTCAATTTGACATTTAAAATGTATATTTTGGATGACTGAGGGTGACTTTGGACAGCTAAAACAACAGCAGCAGATGAGATGCAGACAACAGCAACAGCAGAAAACCACAATGACAGAAAGTGAAAGGACTCCAAAACTGCATGACTTGGTTATAATTCAGATGGCTGATGAGAGAAAAACTTGAAAAAAATATTTTGTAGCAATAATCATGGCTGTTTCACCAACTCTTAAAGTTTGGTTATTGAAACATGTTCCAGGAACCAAAAAAGGCCTATCTTTGTTAATTCAAATGTATGTGGGGATAAAATTTGTGAAGCAGATGCCTCAGACATCATCATGTACTAGGGGCACTCAATATATTTTGCCCCACCCTTTTTTCTTAGCTAAATAATAGGCCATGGGGCTGAAATATCTTTTGGGCCATAAGTTTGAACTTTCTGCGCTTCACATAACTGGATTTTCCCAGTTTGAACCTCCCCTCCTCGTATAAAACTGATGGTTAATGCAGTTTCAAAAATGGCATCCAACAGCGATATGTCGTAAACAGAGAGCTGTTGTCGAATGATTAACTGCAGGGAAGGAAACAGTTGGAAATATTCACAAACATTTACAGAGATGCTGCTGTTGATTGAAGCACAGTTGGACACTGGTCTAAACATGCGAGATCATCAGAGAGAGGGAGAGCCAGCCTTGATGATGAGCCATGCAGTGGTCACCCAGCATCAGCTGTGACATCTCACACTGCAATGTTCTAACAGCATCATTCAATCAAATCGGTGCATCACATATGAGGAGCTATCACTGGAGCTAGGAATTAGTGAAGGAAGTGTGAATACAATAATTCAGCAACTGGGATACTCAAAAGTGTGTTCACAGTTTGTTCTTCCTGAACTGACTGACAAGATCACAAAGCCCAAAGAAAAGAAATTGCTTCAGAGTCGTTAGTTCGATACAAGAGAGAAGGGGATGACTTCCTTTCACGAATTGTGACTGGGGATGAGACTTGGGTACACCACTTTGAACCTGAAACAAAACACCAATCCATGGAGTGGCGTGACTGGCGTCACACACTCCCCACACAAGAAAAAGTCCAAATGGCACCCTCTGCATGAAAGGTTACGGCCACCATCTTCTGGGACATGAAAGGGGTGATTCTGGTGGACATTATTATGAAGAAAGGACAAACAATCAACTCGGAGGCATATATTGCTACCCTACAGAGACTCCAGAGACATATAAAGCAAGTTTGACCAAAGAGAAAACTGGAAGACATCCTTCTTTTGCATGATAACACAAGACCACACACAGTTTGCAAACAAGAGGGGCCATCACAAAAATGCACTTGACTGTGTTACCTCACCCTCCATACAGCCTGGATCTGGCACCTTTGGACTTCCATTTGTTTGGGCCAATGAAGGATGCTATTCATGGAAGAAAGTTTCAGAGTGACGATGAGGTTGAGGAGGAGGTTAAGAGGTGGCTCCAGTGGAACCCAGTGGACTTTTATGAGCAAGGAATAAAGGCCCTTGTTTTGAGGTGGAGGAAAGCAGTAGAAAAGGATGGAGACTATGTGGAAAAATAAAAACTTGTAAAAAAGGTATGTAACTACTTGTGTACAAAATTTCTGGAACTTATAAGGAAACTTGGAAAGAAAAAAAAAAGGTGGGGCAAAATATATTGAGTGGCCCCTGTATATAGCTGAACCTCAGTTAGATAACAGGTAGCATATGATTTTTTATGTGAATGTAAAGTTTTGGCCATAGTAAACTAGCTGGAAGGTTGGTAGTGCCTATCTGAACATGTCAAGTTTCTTCTACCATACTCATATAGTGGTATTCAAAAGTCTGCATCCACCTCAGTTTTAGACAATTTCTATAAAATAATACAACTCTGAGAAAGTATGTCCACTATATTAAGGTATTTTCTTTTAAAAGAAATGGTATTTCATATATTCTACTACATAGGTAAGTAATATAGCTTTTATTTCATAAGAAAGGACACATTAATGAAAATGGTCCTTTTTGGTCATTACATTTTTTTTTCTTTGCAGTATAGGCATACCTCTCATAACACGGTTTCATTCAATGCTGATTTGCCATAACACCATTCCCCAAACAGTGATGCTTTAGATTCATTCTTGCACATTTTTGTACCAAACATTTTTTACAAAAAAAAATTTATCTGCACTTTATTATTTACTGTTTAAATAAAATTTTTAAAAACAAATACATTTTTTAACATTGAATGGAACAAAGTTAATTTTAAAAATAAGCGTGATTTTAAAAAAATGTAGAAAATATCAACATATTTTTTCGAAAATTAAAGGAGTTAATTTTTAACTAAAAATTAAACATACAGTATACAATGGTAAAAAAGGAACAGGTTTTATCCATTTGGCTTGAAGATTGTAATAAAAAAAGAATTCTGCATAGCAAGATGACAATTCATTTGAAAGCGCTAACATATGAAGAAACTTTTACTGTTGCTAGTTGTGGTCTTGCAGATGGTTTGACAGATTAAAAAAGACTGTAATAATGAGTGCACTTTTAGCTAAAAATTTAACATTTGTAACTAAATTGTTTGCAGTTGTTTCATAATTAAAACTAGTTCATTTTCACACAAAAAGACAGTTTTTTTCAGATTTTTCTTTATCATTGACATCTGAGAACAAAACACTTTATTTCACATTGATTACATTGATTACATTCCCCAATCAATGCTGATTCACATAATGCAGTACTTTCCACAGATGAATTAACCATGTTAATCAGGGTATTGCTGTATAACAACACCAATTTTAACCCAGGTATTGGCGACAGACCATAGCCAAATGTTATTAATCCTCAAAATAGTTTATTCATACAGTAATTTTAACAACTGGTCTATTATAACTGATAAAACCAATTAGTCAATGACATTGTAGCAATTTTATTAAAAAATAATTAATCATTTTCTCTATTCTCTCTTTACAGGTCATAACTAAAATGTCTAAGGAACTAAGTTCATCCCAGAGGCCAAATAATTGCCCTTTCAAGAGAGGGAATGTCCCAATGCCAGATCTCAGCAAAAAATTAATGTTTCAAAAGGGGCTGTCCAAAGAACTATAAGCAGATATGAAGAATCTGGATTGTGCTCTTCAAAAATAAGATCTGGCAGACCTAAAGTGACTACTGATTCTGAGGATCATTACATCAAGGTTACATCACTGCATGACAGAAAAGCCACAGCTACACTGATTCAGGCACAGTTAAATGAACAATAGGACTTTCCAATAAGTACAAGGACTATAAAAAGAAGACTCATAAAAGCTGGTCTCCATGGCAGAGTTGCTGTGTCCAAACTACTACTGAGGAAACAAAATAAGGCTAAAAGATTGGAGTGGCCAAGAAAATATCAAAATTTTACTGTAGATGACTGGAAAAAAGTTCTTTTTACTGATGAATCAAAAGTGGAACTTTTTGGATCTCATAGAAGAGTTTATGTTAGACATAGAACCAATGAAAAACTGATAGATCCCTGCATAAAACATTCAATAAAACATGGTGGAGACAACATTTAAGTTTAGGGTTGTTTCAGTTATTCTGGAGTTGGAGATCTTCACAGAATCACTTACACTCTCACAAAAGAGAAGTACCACTCCATACTAGTGAGACATGCAATACTATCAGGACTGAGGCTTTGTGGTCAAGGATTCATTTTCCAGTAGGATAATGACCCAAAGTACACTTCTAACCATTGCATGAACTATCTCAACAAGAAAAAAGATGAAGGTGTTCTACAAATTATGAAGTTTCCTCCACAAAGTTCTGATCTCAATCCAATAGAGCATTTTTGGGACCATTTGAAGAGTCTGAAAGCTAAAAAGAATATAACTTCTCTTTTGAATTGAATTGAACAACCTTTATTAATAATAAAATAAATACATTCTTTTCAATTTACAATGACATGAATAATTGTGAAGTTTGACTATTTATTTTATTTAATTTGGTCCTTAAGCTTCAGGCTTTACTGGGCTCTTATTAAAAATAAACAGCTAGTTGTTATTAATTAATAATAATAAATAAATAAGTAAGTAAATAAGTATTATTAATAGTTAAAACATGTATTAATCTTAAATTATCACTACTGACATGACAAATATATACGTCACCATTGAAGGCACTATACCAATACCATACAAAGAAACCAATATTATACATGAGAGATAAGAACTGAACAATCCCAAGAAATGTGTTTTAATACTAGATTACACACGAGAAATTAATAATTAGTAAACAATATTAATGGACATTAATCCTAGATTTTTGTTAGTATGCCATTATTAATCAGGATTTCAACTTGGTTTTAAACAAATTTACATTCACAATATTTTTTATATCAGCATGCAGCAAGTCATTCCATAGTTTCAATCCAATGAAAATGAGTAGTTTTTGAGATGAAGACAATCTAAATTGAGGTATAAAAAGCTTTGATCTATTTCTGGTCTGATACGAGTGGATTTCTTGATGAGTTACAAAATATCTATTTACCCATTGTAAATTAATGATTTTGTTCTTACACTTGTAAATAAAAATAAAATGTGCCAGTTTGGTTATATCATTGAGCTTTAGTAAGTTTAGCTCTTTAAATAATGCACTAGAGTGATCAAGGAAATCAGCATCAGATAATAACCTTATTGCTCATTTTTGGATGACAAAGATACCATTTAATGCGTTGTTAGTGGAGTTTCCCCAAAAAGGGTGCAGTACATTATATAAGGAAGAACAAGAGTATGATAAAGAGTCAATAAAACTTGTTTAGGGACTACATTTCTAAGTTTAAACATTATAGCAACACTCCTTGAAATCTTTTTCATGATATAATTTACATGATCACTCCATTGCAAATTCTTATCTAGCATTACACCAAGAAATTTTGTTACAGTACACTCCTTTATAGTGATTTCATTAACAATAAGTTCATCAAGATATACATTTCTTTTATTAGTAAAAATCATGAAATTTGTTTTACTGGTATTTAGGAAGAGTTTATTGGTAGTCAACCATTTCATTACACTGATGAATTTTGAATTAAATATATTCTTAGTTGTATTAACATCTTTGCAAGAAAAAGAGACAGTTGTATCATCTGCAAACATTATGAAGTTTTCAGTATATCAGATGAACGTGGAAGGTCATTTATATATAATAAAAATACAGTGGACCCAGAACTGAACCCTGTGGCACACCATGTTTGACAAGCACTTTAGTTGAGCAAAACTTGTTTACTGATGCAAAATGATATCTATTGGCAAGGCTGGATTAACCATATGGCAGAAGTGGCATATGCCGCCAGCCCCTTGCTTTCAGGGGCCCGGCGCTGTGAATGCATATCGCAGCACACCTTACACGCACAAGCACACTGTACACATCACAATCACAATGTCTGTCGCTGCAGCCATTGTTGCAATTGCGCTGCAGATTATTGACGCTTTCGCCCGAGCTACTAACCCATAATCACTGATCTTTATATGCAATTCATCATTTTTATAATTTTTTTTTTCAATTTTGCGATTTTTTAATGAAATTTTCACTTCTTCACTAATGACCAACCTACATTTTCATTTTTCCTAACCACAATGCCCATGTTCGTAACCAAGGGAAGGGGTCCTAGTTATGAATGTGCTGCAGGCCCCACACAACCTTAATCCACCCCTGTCTATTGGACAAATAACTTTTAAACCAATCACTGATTGCTCCTCTAAAGCCATAACAATATAATTTATTAAGTAGAATATTATGGTCTATTACATCAAATGCCTTACTCAAATCCATAAATATTGATATCATTATTTCTTTGTTCTCTCTAGCTATATTTGCAATTTCCATAAGATTTAAAATAGCCATTTCTGTTGTTTTATTATTACGGAAGCCATACTGATTTAGAGATAATAAATTGTAGGATTCTAAATATTGCTACATTCTACTTTTTACAATTTTTTCAAAAACTTTGCTGAACACAGATAATGAACACACCAGCCTGTAATTTGTTGCTAGTGTAGGATCACCCCCTTTAAAAAGGGATGTTATACAACCAGTTTTTAGCATTGATGGGAATATTCCTTTGGAAATACTTTGATTGATATTTTAGCCAAAGTTACAAATATCTTATCTTTAACAAGTTTCAATATAGGTACAAGAATGTTATGAATGTTTTTTTTTGTATTTTTTAATTTACCAATAATATTCCAGACCTCAGTAGAGGTAGCAGGAACAAAAGAAAATGAATTTAGTGGGCTGGGTGGCATATATTCTAGAGGTGAGTGATCATTATTTATTAATTGTGAGCAAAGCTTATCCGCTATTGAAGTAAAATGTGCATTTAAAGAGTCTGCAATAGCAGTATCATCAGTAATTTCTTTATTATCAACATTTAATTTCTCTTTTGAATTTTTCTTAATTTGTTTTCCAAGAAGATTGTTTACAGTTGTCAAAGTATTTTTCATGTCTCCTTTATGTTTGAAAATTGATTGTTGTAGTAGTTATATTTTGCAATTTTGATTATTTTAGTTAATTTGTTTCTGTATTGAGTATATTGTATTTTAGGAATTTTGCTCTGTAATTGCAATTTGAGTAATTTATCTATGTTCTTTATTGAAGTGATAATTCCTGGAGTGATCCATGGATTTGCGGCACTTTGGGCAAAACTGTTTTTCTCCTTAACCCTTTGGATGCCGTAGTCGACTGTAGTCGAACGATTTTTTGGTAGTCACAAGTGCCATATTTGACTCTAGTCAATATTCTGTAATAATATTTTTCTTTGGGCACACTGTTCGACTGAAGTCTCTATGAGTTCATAAGAGTTGCCAATTATTTAATTTTGTCTTAATTTTGAAGCTCACTGACCCCCTGACACTCATTTCTTCATTTTGCTGATAACGAAAATAATGAAAATGATCGACTTTATAAGATGAGGCCTATCATAGATATCACGAAAGATTTATATACTGCTGTATACAATGCCAGTAAAGAAGTTTGTGTGGATGAATCTATGCTAAAATTCAAAGGACGTTTATTTTTCAAGCAGTATTTGCCAAGTAAACCTTCAGCTAAATGGGGAGTGAAACTATGGTCTCTTTGTGATTCTAAAACTGGATATTGTTGAGGTTCAATGTTTACACAGGAAAAGATACTGAAAACACGCTTGTAGGAGGATTGGGAAGTACAGTTGTTCAAACTCTTCTAAAAGGTTTTTGAGAATAAGGCCATGTGTTTCTTGACAATTTCTATTCCAGCGTTAACCTTTATGAAGCCCTTAGACTAAAAGATATAGGTGCTTGTGGCACTGTTAGAGCAAATCATAAAGGGCTGCCACCTGACATGAAAAGAATGAAACGAAACGAGGTGACCTTCCAACAATTTGGATAAATCAAAACAAACTATGTTGGCCTGTACATGGCAAGACACTGGAAAAGTAATATGATAGCAACTGTAGGAGACTGTGGAATAACAAAAGTAGCAATAAAATCTAAAAAAGGAGATCGGGTTGTTGATAAGCCAAGCATTCAGGTGAATTACAATAAACATATGGGAGGTGTAGATACATTTGACCAGTTGTGTGCAACTTATCCTTTCAACAGGAGAACGAAGAAATGGTATCAAGTAATCTGGCATTTCCTCATTGAGGTAGCACTGATAAATTCAAGGATATGTTCAACATTCAAACCCAACCAAAAAATTAAGTCAGAAAATGTTTAGATTGAAAGTTATTGATGGCCTTTTAGATGGGTATGCACGGCATAATACACGGAAACGAGGGCCAGGCTTTCTCAGCCTATCATACAAATAGACTGAAGGAAACCAAAAGCCCAAATTGCATAGTTTGCTCAATTATGCCAGCCCAATGCAAACTGAAAGGCAAGGGCCCGTGTAGAGAAAGCAACGTGCTATTACTGTAAAGCATGCAATGGTAATCCACCATTGTGTATAACACCATGTTTTGAGTTTACCACACGAAAAAAGACTACAAAATGGTGTGTAAATGCTGAAACCTCAATGCACTCCAGTAAGGCCTATACCAACATTTGGAAACTTATTTCTAAATATCCATAAACTAGTTGTTTAGTTTGATAAATAAAAAGATGATGAAATATACTTATTTTACAGTGGATAATTATTTTTGCCTTTTATATTTTGTACTTTTATTGTTTTTTCCCTAGACTAGTTGTTTAGCTTGATAAATAAAAAAATGTGATCAAATGTATTTTATTTTACAGTGGATAAATAATTTTGCCTTTTATATTTTACTAAATTAGAATAAACTTTGCATACATATTATATTTTTTTATGTCATTTATACCTTTGATAGCAAATCAAACTTGTTTCTATTGTATAAAAAAGTGAGTTATACATTCTGTTAGCGACCTAATACAAATTTGGAATAGATTCTGGAAATACTCTTATATAAATACAATTTATCTCATTAAATGGTCGATTTATATTATTTTAATGATAATTTAGGAAAGTATATGCTTAATCTAAAAATGAGAATCATAAAATTTACTATCAAAGAAAATTTGATTTTTATGGAAACTGCATTTTTTCGAGAACAAACATTTCCAACCAAATTGCAGCTTAAGGGTTAAGAAATCAAATATTAATATGGAAAAGGTGTCATAGAAGAACTGAAACAAATGATCTGGGTCATTTATAGGTTTGTCACAGTCAAATCGAGTATTTTCTACAACCCCAATAAATTTTCTTTTGTTAACCTCTGAGAATATTCTGTAATCATAGTTGTTTTGTCCACAACCTGAACAATGTTACTGATATAGCATAAGTAGGAAAATGATCACTGATGTTTGTGGTTACAATTCCAGAATTTACGAGGGCATTGCTATTTACAAATATATTATCAATTGTAGATTCTGTTATTCAATTCTCTCTTGATTCACTCTGGGAATGTAGAAGAATGCTGAATGGCATAGCACAAGATGTTATCCAAAAACTTGTCAAATTTATGCCTCACAGGGTGGAAGCTGTCATTAAAGCAAAAGGAGGTCATATCGACTATTAAAACCCTTTCAGACCTGATTTTTTGTTTTATGAAAGAAAAAAAAATCCTGTTGAGGATTTGTTGTAAAGACATCCCTTAAGGATATAAAACCAAAAAATTCGAATTTATTTTATTCATTATAGGTAATTTTTGATGTCCATTGAGATGGCATCCCTCTTCAACGGTTGCAAAAATATTTCAACATATAATTCTATTGGATTGTACTTTTTTACCAAATGCATCAAAAATAAAACAAAATTATAATGTAAATGTCATTGCGACACATAATAAATATAATACATAAACTGTCCCCTTACTTTTGGCCCACCATATATATATATTATGTTCAACAATTTTAGTTCCCTTTGTTGACACAGTGATATTCTTTGAAACAATTTCTGCCTTTCACAAAGCACAAATGAACTTGACATTTAGTACAGAAAACATGTGTTTTGCCTTTGCAACCTAAGGCTTTGCATCTGGTCGCTTCTTTGGGCTCATCATATTCTGGCATATGGTCAACCATATCCAACTGAATTTCTGGTTCTGGCCGCCTTTCTTTTCTTGCCCTCTTTCCAGGGTTGGCATTTATAACTGTTTCAACATTTGATGGTCTTCCTCTCTTGTTATTGGCTTTTCTCAGTTTTCCCACATAGATTATATCTTTTGCAAGCCTCAATCTGAAGTGTAAGAGGTCCAGAGTATTTTTTTTCAGGATCCCAAACCTTTCACAATCTTTCCTATATTCTAGCCAGCTATTCACCACGGCTGTGTCTATTGCATGGAATATCAGTCTCAATGTCCACTTTTTAGATTTAATCCATATCCTATAGTAACTGATACATTGATCGAATAAGTCAACTCCCCCCATTGAGGTATTGTAAAACTTTACTATTTCCGGCCGCTCAATCTTGATGTACTCTTTTTTCTTTTTGTCCCAATGTTCAGTTTCATCTTTTTGTCCAACGCCTACAAAATTAGATGCTAAAACTACAGATTTGTTATCAGACCATTTTACTAGAACAATATTACCACATTTACTTACTACTTCATCAGAAGCCCCTCTCCCTGCCTTTGAAAGTGCACTGTCAGACATCAGCTGCGGATTTCCAAATCTGTTCACTCTTATAGTTCCTGCAGCACTGATTCCTTTCTGTTTGAGAACTTCGAAGAGGTTGAATGATGAAAAGAAATTATCGAAGTACAGGAAATGATGTCCAGCACTTATTCTATCTGTGAGATGTAGAACTACAGATGCACCCAATCCAAATTTCAAATACATTGTCTTTATTTCTGTTTCATTCCCTTGATAAATAAGAAAGCCGTACAGCATTCCACTTTTACCACATAGCATGAAAAGCTTCAAACCCCAGGGATTTGGCTTTCCTCTCATGTACTGTCGCATAGGAATTCTGCCTTTATATGGAACCATCTGCTCATCAACATATATATATTTTGTTCAACTTCTAATTCCAAACAACGTTTACGTACAGCTTCATAAATAGGTCTAACTTTATACATTTTATCTTTACAATCTACTGGTTTATCCAAGATGTTTACTAAATGAAGGTTGTTACGCAATGACAGAAATCTTTCCCTAGACATATTCTCTACAAAAAGGTTGATTCCTATTGAACTCTCCCAATACATGCGTAGCTGAGAATATTTCAAACACCCAACCGCTATATGTAATCCAATCAAAGTTTGAATTTCTCCCAAATTAGTAGGCTTAAAAGTATTTCCCTTCTGAACAGCATATATATTTGTCATTGTAACCATATTGGCATAATCACTTTCCTTTATGTATTTCCTAAAATAATCTAAAGGAGACGCATCTGAAAACATAATACCATCATTTCGTCTTGATTCTAAATCCGGTAACTGTTGTGCATCAAAGGATATTTTCCTCCACTTGATATCTTTCTTCAGTGTGAATGTGATTTGTGTAACATCATCGCTAGTCAAAACAGCTGGTACTAGATTTTCTTCTTCTTCATCTGCAGAGTACACATCATTGTCACTGCAGGAAAGCATATCACCATGATCTAAAAATATAAAAAATAAATTTAAAATAGCAGCAGGTAGCAAGCATATAAATATGTACTGTGCATGCATGTTTGTGTGTGCGTGCGTCCATGCACATTCTGCTAAAGAAAAAATTATAAAACATTTCCTTACTTTCAGTGTTTTCCAATAAATTTTCATCATCTCCACTGGAAAGATCTTCATTTTCAGAGCCTGAAGAATCAAGCAAACCCAAAAGTTCTTGCAATTCATCATCTTGAAGGGGTCTTGAACGAGACGCTGAAATAATAAAAACACATAGTTGGCAACTTTCGTAATTACAAGCAGAAATGCGTGGCGTATATCAATTCAAGGTCAAGCTAGGCTTTAATCTCTTTTGCTACCCTTGTGAACGTTTGTCCATTGCAGTGCACACACATAATAAAACATTGTTTACAACAAATTGCACTTACCCTGGCTTAGTTTTACATTTACAATATGTAAAACAGAACCTAACAATTCGTTTTGTAAGAAAAAGTCATAGCAATCGAAAGAAACTTAGTGCTAAATTAAAATTTAAAAAGAGAGTTACCTGACTGTCGACTTCTATGCTCCGCCATCTTTGTTTGTATAGCGTATCAGTATCTACTCAACAGATGGCGCGCAAATTCGGTGAAAACAATTTAAGTGACGTACGCTGAAATAGGCAGACTGATTGCAACGGAATTTTTTTTATGCGCAAGCCATTATGACACATTAAATATTGTGTCCATTGAGATGGACACCAGGTCTGAAAGTGATTATACCAATAGGGTTACAATGACAAATATATATGCTGTTCAGAAGGGAAATACTTTTAAGCCTACTAATTTGGGAGAAATTCAAACTTTGATTGGATTACATATAGCGGTTGGGTGTTTGAAATATTCTCAGCTACGCATGTATTGGGAGAGTTCAATAGGAATCAACCTTTTTGTAGAGAATATGTCTAGGGAAAGATTTCTGTCATTGCGTAACAACCTTCATTTAGTAAACATCTTGGATAAACCAGTAGATTGTAAAGATAAAATGTATAAAGTTAGACCTATTTATGAAGCTGTACGTAAACGTTGTTTGGAATTAGAAGTTGAACAAAATATATATATGTTGATGAGCAGATGGTTCCATATAAAGGCAGAATTCCTATGCGACAGTACATGAGAGGAAAGCCAAATCCCTGGGGTTTGAAGCTTTTCATGCTATGTGGTAAAAGTGGAATGCTGTACGGCTTTCTTATTTATCAAGGGAATGAAACAGAAATAAAGACAATGTATTTGAAATTTGGATTGGGTGCATCTGTAGTTCTACATCTCACAGATAGAATAAGTGCTGGACATCATTTCCTGTACTTCGATAATTTCTTTTCATCATTCAACCTCTTCGAAGTTCTCAAACAGAAAGGAATCAGTGCTGCAGGAACTATAAGAGTGAACAGATTTGGAAATCTGCAGCTGATGTCTGACAGTGCACTTTCAAAGGCAGGGAGAGGGGCTTCTGATGAAGTAGTAAGTAAATGTGGTAATATTGTTCTAGTAAAATGGTCTGATAACAAATCTGTAGTTTTAGCATCTAATTTTGTAGGCGTTGGACAAAAAGATGAAACTGAATTGGGACAAAAAGAAAAAAGAGTACATCAAGATTGAGCGGCCGGAAATAGTAAAGTTTTACAATACCTCAATGGGGGGAGTTGACTTATTCGATCAATGTATCAGTTACTATAGGATATGGATTAAATCTAAAAAGTGGACATTGAGACTGATATTCCATGCAATAGACACAGCCGTGGTGAATAGCTGGCTAGAATACCGGAAAGATTGTGAAAGGTTTGGGATCCTGAAAAAAAATACTCTGGACCTCTTACACTTCAGATTGAGGCTTGCAAAAGATATAATCTATGTGGGAAAACCGAGAAAAGCCAATAACAAGAGAGGAAGACCATCAAATGTTGAAACAGTTATAAATGCCAACCCTGGAAAGAGGGCAAGAAAAGAAAGGCGGCCAGAACCAGAAATTCAGTTGGATATGGTTGACCATATGCCAGAATATGATGAGCCCAAAGAAGCGACCAGATGCAAAGCCTTAGGTTGCAAAGGCAAAACACATGTTTTCTGTACTAAATGTCAAGTTCATTTGTGCTTTGTGAAAGGCAGAAATTGTTTCAAAGAATATCACTGTGTCATCAAAGGGAACTAAAATTGTTGAACACTATATATATATATATATGGTGGGCCAAAAGTAAGGGGACAGTTTATGTATTATATTTATTATGTGTCGCAATGACATTTACATTATAATTGTTTTATTTTTGCATTTGTTAAAAAAGTACAATCCAATAGAATTATATGTTGAAATATTTTTGCAACCGTTGAAGAGGGATGTCCATCTCAATGGACATCAAAAATTACCCATAATGAATAAAATAAATTCGAATTTTTTGGTTTTATATCCTTAAGGGATGTCTTTATAACAAATCCTCAACAGGATTTTTTTTTTCTTTCATAAAACAAAAAATCAGGTCTGAAAGGGTTAAAAGAATTTTTTCAATGTATTGTAGTGAATATACTCTATGTTTTACATTTAATTTTGAGGTATTATTTTCAATAAAGTGCTCAAAGTACAGCCACAGCTGCCTTTGCATTCTTTTAAAACTCCAGACATGTCTGAAGTGACCCCATACATGTCTGGGCAAGCTCTAGGGCAGGGGTTCTTAACCTTTCTAGGCTACGATTCAAATTCTGGTCTTGGGGCTACCTCAGCGACCAATACCTTCAAACAGTCACTCATAACAGATAATAAAATAAATAATAATGGTAAAATGATTAGGGATAACATAAATAAATGGTAAATGACAATTTCCAAGTTTGGGTCATGACCCAGAGGTTGAGAACCCCTGCTCTAGGGTGACTCAGTGGCTGTTTACAGGCAATTGTAATGACTGTCTGAAGCACCCCCAGGTCAGGGATGACTTCAGACACCTGTAAATGTTTATTTTCCAGAAAAATATGAACTTATAAACATCATTGTTGTTGAAGGGTTTTGATATAGTCTAGGATCTGGCCCAAAGTTCGTATAAATTTCTGGGTGCAGAGGTTTTGACGACTGATCTAGACTAATTTTGGGGCGGAGACAAATTTTTCTATGGCATCGCGAAAGTGGTCAAAATGGCAAAAAAATGGCAAAATTTTATCAGTTTTTCGTATTTTTGTCATATTCTTGAGTTGAAAAATTTTTTAAGGGCAATTTTTTATTTGAGAATCTGTTTTTGTAACATACTGCTGCCTGAACCAAGAAAACTGACAAAAATATCAAAAAATAACAGCAAAAATAGTAAAAAATTAAGTAAATATTGTCAAAAAATTGCAAAAATGAAATTTTTGGCTATTTTGGTGCATAAACTAGCTCTAACCAATCATATCGAACTAAATAGTCAAGAAATTAGATATTAATAGCTCTGCAAAAATTTATTAAAACAAAGTATGCACAAATGTCTAAATTTCTGGTATAAATCAATAAAATTGTAAAATACTTGAAAAAATAGCCAAAATATAAAAAATAGTACTAATTTTATGTTATTCTTATTAGGCTTGCTTGTTATAAAATGCTTGAACTTCTTATAGAATCGATCTATTTGATTTCTTTAGAGTAACTAAGTCATATTTATTGTGTTTCAGGTTTAGTATTGGTAGTAGCTACAAATTGAGGATCCCTGTATTCATTATGTGATTCGACAGATGATAGATCATGGTAAGTAATAATCGAATTGAATATGTGAAACAAATATAAAGACCAATGTGTTACAAATGAATTTTTATATGTATAGAATAGAACCAGCATATTATAATTGCAATTGCAAGAAGTCTTAGTATATTTTATTTTTTCAGGATGTATGTCAACTTATGCCAGGAAAGAAGCATAGCTCAAGCCTTGGTAAATGTATCTTGTGCCAGAAGAACAAAAGCCCAAGTGGAGAGAAATATTTGAGCAGCAGAGAACATGGAATAAAAAATTTGCTTCAGTTGGCTTCTGCGTACCTAAATGATGACAGAAGCAAGCGTTTGAAAGCTCTTACTGAGAGTCAGACTCCTTATATCCAGTATCACAGCACTTCGTGCTATGCAACATATAAAAAGTTCGTTGAACGTAGCCAGAAGTCTAAAAATGCTGAATCTGAACCCTTCAGTTCCTCCTTAGGGGAAGCATTAACTCCTCCAGAAAATAGTTCAAGCAAAAGGATTAAAACACAGCATATCAAGGATATGAAAGTGTGTGTATTTTGTGGTTCAGTTTGAGTCAAATTGAAAAGTGGAAACATTGACCATGATTTGTTTTGGATATGTACTCCAGGTCGTGGCCAAAAGTTATTGAGTTATGCTCACTTGTTCCAGATGGTTTATTCTGTCCAGATTGAGTGTGTAAGAATTGTTGAAACTTTGCAGAAATCATCTGTAGAAAACATTGCTAAGGACCTAAGGAAAGAGTTAAAAACTTACAGTTTTGGTTTACGCTCTAGCTATTGTGATCCAAACGATCTTGATCTAGCCTTAAAACACTTCCAAAATGAACGTCCTCCAATATGGATGGAATTTCTTCAGCATTTGTTTTCTACCAGGAATGTATCAGATAGCAACAATCAGTTGATGCTGAAGTGTGACACTATCTTCCAGATGTTGTTTTACATCCTTCATAATGGTTTGGAGCCCACCCCATTGCATGTCGGATTTGCTCAAACTATACATAACCTGTCACAGTCTAAAGATCTTATTGAAATTGCAAACAAACGGAGCATTTGTGTAGGATATCAAGAAGTTCGCAAAATAAATTTTGCGCTAGCAAAATGTACAATATCTTTATGTGGTTCACATAGAGTTCCAGTTCCTCCAGTATTTGATCAAAACCATCAAATTCAAGCAGCAATGGATAATTTTGACACCTTGGAAAATACCTTGTCTGGAATTGGTTTGACACACGATACAGTGCTAGTTTTATTCCAAAATGCTCCATTAAGCTCTGCACCAACACAACAGCATACTAATAAGATCAGTGAAGCTCCAGAGTCAACCCTCCGGCTTGGCAAGTTACAAAGCGTTCTTCCTTGCCAAGAAATTATCTCGATTGAACCAAGACATGAATGAGGTACAATAAGTCAAGATTTCCAAGTCTCTGAATACAAGGCAAATGATCATTTACTAGAGACTGTTAATCTCGACCATTTCCTCTAGTTTGTGATGCGATACAAACATAGAACAACCACAATACAGGGCTCTTCAACTAACTCAAATACTGATAATGATGACTTTGTTCCAAGCTTTGTTGCCATCAAAAGCCCTTTTGTAGGAGATAGCTTGAAGCCTACAACTATTGCATTCACTCCCATACTGCCATACAAAGCAACTGAATTTGATACCATTTTTACAATAATGATTAACTTTCAGGACGTGCTTAAGCAGCAGAATAAGCCATACGGTGCACTGTGGTGTGATCAGGGTTTCGGAGTCGGTGGAGCCAGTGAATTTTGCTTACCTGGAGCCGGAGCCGGAGCCAGAAACCTTGAAAATACGGCTCCATGGTCTGGCTCCGGGCGATATATTGCTACCTAAATTGTTATTTGTTAAATATAGGTTTAGTTGCAAATTATAATTCTTGTAATATATTACGAAAAATGGTACCATAGGATTCTTGGATTTTATGGAGGTGTGGGAGTTGCAGGAATAATCTGCAAATTTCCATTTTTTAACCATTAAATATTTGGGAAGATTTGTCTTAACAACACTTAATTATATAGGTAAAAATTTTTATGGCGGTGGAGACCTTAGGTAGGTAGGTACTAACTATTTATCTAAGTAGGTAACTACCTAGATACATACCTAGTAAGGTTGGTCCTTCTGACTTGGATTTAACTATTTTTATTTTTAGGTCAATTATCTTGTATTGCTAAATTTCTTTTTTTTCAGATTCTTTGTAATTTGTACTTGATTCTTTAATTATAATTATCAGTCTATGACACTTCATAATGGATAGAGATTCAATAAAGAAGTCTGATATATTCAAGTATTTTACTGAAAGTTCAAATAAGAAACACTATGTTTGTATTTGTGAAGTTTCTGATGCTTCGGGAAATATTTCAACATGTGGAACTAAAATTACCAAGCCTCAAAGCAAAAAGCCTGATGTCTCCTCAAGAGCATATAATTTGAAAAGACACTTGAGTCGATTACATCCTGAAATATCAAAAATGATGGAAGAAAAGAAGCAAATGCTTGAGCTTTCAAGACCCAGTACTTCTGCCAGTTCAAAAACTAAAGCAAACCAGCAAAACATTACTAAATTTTTGATGTCTCAAAAAGTCACTATCTCAATGACTACAGATAATTTTAAAAATAGCATAATTGAGTTAGTTGTTAAAGATTCTATGCCTCTATCTATGTTTGAAAAGCCAGCTATGCGCAGTCTACTAGAAGAAATGGCTCAGAAATTCAAGATTAGTTTAGATAAACAATATCCGTCATTTAGTGATAGAAAAATCAAAAGAAGAAAAATTTGCTCTCAAAGAGCAATTAAAAGAGCGCTTCATATATTTAAAAGTTGATGGTTGCACACGAATACGGACACATTTTTGCCATCAATGTCCGATTTATTGATGATGATAATAAAATCCTCACCCGCACTATAGCAGTAAAAGATACACATGCTCAGCAAACTAGTGACTACCTGCATGATCTAATTATGAGAACTCTGGAAGAGTACGGCATACCGAAAGAATTTGTGCTCTGCATTGTCAGTGATAATGCATCAAATATGATTAAAACTGTTGAGAAGTTGAATGATAATCAAGAGGCAACTTCAGAAGATGATATACAAACATTTGGTGAACATGATGATGATTCAACAGACACTCAGGAAGTGGCATCTTGTGTAGAAGAAATTGACAGTATTGTATCTGAAATTTCACACTTCTCCAGAATCAACCACATGCGTTGTGGTGCACATACCTTGCAACTTGCTATTTGCGATGGATTGAGAGATAAACATGCTACCTCTCTCATAGGTAAGTTGAGACAGGTTGTAGTAGCAGCAAGAAACCCAAAAGTGGAAGAAATAATTAAAAGATGTGCAGGCAAGGTTGCTATTTTAGATCAACCTACTCGATGGGGCAGCACTTATTTAATGATAGAGCGCTTATTAGAATTAAAACCTGTACTCTTGGACATGGCAAATTCAAATGTGAATCTTTCAGAAATAATGTGGGAACAAGCAAGAAGATTGGAAAGAGTACTGTACCAGCCATATATAGTAACAAAAAAAATTCAAAGTGAAGATTTGACTCCCGGTCAATTTTTGAAAGAGTGGAAATCTTTGATGTATTTTCTTTCCAAGATAGAAGGCACCATAGCTGATGACATTAAAAGTTCCATGGAAAGGAGAGAAAATATTTTACTTGATAATGAAGTATTGCTTGCTGCTGTTTATATAGATCCTAGATATAGATGCTTATTAACATCTGAACAGGTAGTTAAAGCCAAGGATGCCCTATGCAATATAGCAATCAGAATGAAAAGTAACCTAGACCTTTCAAATAAAGTGTCTCTATTAAGAGAGGAATGTGGAACCGAGATTATTGCATCATCATCAAATTCATCATCTCCTTCCACCACTTCTAATGTCAGCGAGTTTGATTTTGAAAAAATTATTGATATTCAACATGGTAAGAAATCAAAACATTCTCATTTAGAAAGTGAACTAATACCACCTCTCAGTCCAATGTGTACCCTCAAATTGCAAGTTGAGGAATCTTTTCCTGAGATTGAAAAATTTGACCGTTCGTCAAAACTGTCTTTTGAACAAGTAATAGAAAGGTATCCTAAAGTTATAAGAGATGTTGCAAATCTTCTAGTAGCTATGCCTTCAACACAAGTCAGTGTTGAATGGCTATTTTCAGCACTGAAAATTTTAAAATCTGATTTAAGGGCACGTATGAAAGAAGATATTGTTGAGGCTATGTTATTTTTAAGAACAAATATTTATAAGTAAACTTAGATAAATAATTTTAATTCATAATTTTTTTTATGGAAACAGATTTACAAGGAGAATATCTTGATTTTATGTTTAAAAATTAGTTTCCTACCTTAGCTACATTAGTAAAAATTTCTGCAAAAGTTATTATTTTGCTTTCATTTTTTAATACAAGGTGTATTATGATTTATGATACTGTAAATGTATCATTGAATTTGCAAACTTTTTAATTTTTTAATATGTAGTTTGAACTTTAAAGATAAAGTCTGATTTAAGGTTACACTTAAAAAAAATATAATTGAGGCCATCTTGTTTTCAAAAAAAAAATTATAAATAAACTTAGTAATTTTCATTTTCAATTATTTTAAGGAAACAGATTTACAAGAAGAATATCTTGATTTTATGTTTAAAATTAGTTTGATTATACCTTAGCTAGAATAAAAAAAAATTTGCATTAGTTTTCATTTGTTAATCCAAGGAGTAGTATTGATTTTATAAGCGTAGGGTAAATGATTTTGTAAATTTTCTTTTATAATATGTATTAGTAGTTTGAACTTTTGACTTTTAGTTGAATTGCTTTTGTTAATTAAATTACAAAACTTTTTGACTAAAAGAAAATCTCTTTTTAAGTAAATAATATAACCTATTAAAAATTTAAAAACTGAATTTTTGAAATATTCAGCTCTTTTTCAAGCCAAGTTGGCTTTCATGAAGCTTTCAAGTTTCAACACTTAAAAAAAGATGCATATATTATCTCAGAAAGTTTGATTGTTACTATTTTCCATACGAGAATTCTTAAGTTTGAACTTTGAACTAATTAGGAGGCAAGTTTCTCTAATTTATATAAGCTACCATTGTTAATAAATATTTAATATCATTTAGTTTCATCATTTTCCTTTAGTTATTTAAATAACTTCATTCTATCATTATATTGCCTAATTTAAAATCATAAGAAATTTAAATTTTGAGTATTAAAGTGATTTAATAATAAAATATTTTTGTGCAATATTTTAAATTGGACAATTAGTTATATAAATCTAGATATTTATTTTATAATTAACAGAATTTACTATAAAAGAGCCGGAGCCAGAGCCAGAGCCAGACTGTAAAAAATTTCTGCTCCGGAGCCGGAGTCGGAGCCAGAAGTTTTTTTACCGGCTCCGAAACCCTGGGTGTGATGAAGGAGTTTATGCTATTGCAAGATTTTCAGTCAACTTCATCATCAGAAATAATACATGATCTTATCTCACAGTCTTTTACAACATGCAAACCTAAGAGTTTTATAAAATTAGCACTATTTTTTCAAATATTCTACAACCATTTTTAATCATTGTAACCCAAAATTTAGACATTTGTACATGTTTTTGTGTTAGGAAATTTTAGTAGAGCTATTAATATCTAATTTCTTGACTATTTAGTTCGATAAGATTGGTTAGAGCTAGTTTATGTACCAAAATAGCCAAAGATTTCATTTTTGCGATTTTTTGACAATATTTACTTCATTTTTTACTATTTTTGCTGTTATTTTTTTACATTTTTGTCAGTTTTCTTGGTTCAGGCAGCAGTATGTTACAAACACAGATTATCAAACAAACAATTGCCCTTAAAAAATTTCAACTCAAGAATATGACAAAAATATGAAAAACTGATAAAATTTGCCATTTTTGCCAATTTTTTGCCATTTTGACCACTTTCGCACCATTTGGTGTGATGGCATAGAAAAATTTGGATTCTACACCCCAAAATTAGTCTAGATCAGTCGTCAAAACCTCTGCACCCAGAAATTTATATGAACTCTAGGCCAGATCCTGTATTAATAGGCCATTGGCCCACATAGCTATAAGATACAGGCATACCCCAATTTATAAAGCTCCAGTTTATGAAAATTTGGTTATAAAAAAAAATTTCTGTACCAACCCTCATTTTACAGAGCTTTCCCTGCAGTTATGAAATATTTTTTGAAAAAATTTTGAAAGTGAGTAGATGTTTGTTGAAGTTGATATTAACACATCACTTTTCATGTAAAAATACAAGTACCGTATATTACACATTTAATCACAGTTTAATTTCTTGCAAAATATGTCTGTTTTTCATATTGTGTGCACTGTGTGGAGATTTTGCTGATGTTTATCTCATACGGCATCTTTTGTAGCATTTGACATGTTTGTGCCTCATGTTTCAAACATGTGGATACCTTACTCCATTATGTTTCTTTGCCGTAGAACCAGAAAAACAGTGAAGATGACTGGCAAACTTGTGCTTAAAGGTGGAAGTGCTAGTGCAGTGTCTAAGAAAGCAAGAAAAGCTATTTCTCTGCAGATAAAACTGGAAATTCTGCAGAGATTTTACAATTTATACACATGTTCTACTTAAAATATATAATTTTATGTAACTATCATGTTATTTTATTACATTATGGGTGAGATTGGGGGGAGGGGGGGCTGGAACGTACCTCGGCTTTTATAATGAGTCAATGGGAAAATCCTTCCTGATATACAAAAGTTTTTCAGGAATCTACCCTTTCGTAAATCAGGGTATTTGTGTACTTAATATTTGCTTTTGGCTTTATATCTTTAATGGTACATTTGCTTTTGGCTTTATATCTTTAATGGTAACTTTAAAAAATCATCAAAACTGTCTGGTCACTCTAGTTTATGGTACTGTATCGTACCCCTGGGAAAAAAAATTGTGATGCAATGGAATTCAGCTTCTAATGGACTGCCATTCCCCCCAATTAGTCCATTAGAATGAGGTTTTTATATTCAGTCACTAAATACACTACTGTACCATACATTTACTGTCACTTATATTTCTGGCACAAAAATAGTGAATTCACCAAGATGCTGTGGGTACCTATGAGAGATATGGGAGAACTAACCAAGCAGATGCCACATGGCTTGAGTGCACAGACTGGGACTGGACAGTTTTCTGGATATATTGGACAGTAGTCCAACATATATATAAAAAAGTTCTATAAAGAGTTTAGTGTCTGATAAAAGCAAAGTTCAATAAATGTGAGTCCAATATATCAGGGGTTCACTGTACTTAGCTTTTTACTATTAGCAAAGTACTTACAGTCAATCCCCAATATCCATTGTTAATTGGTTCCTTGAATACAGAATGGATAAAAAAAAGATGGATAATGAATAGATTTCCCATAGACCTAATGTGATAAATGAGGGTTATGCTCCCAGGTTCCCAGGTCTTAAGTATAAAGTGCCTTTAATAAATGCAAAAAACTTCACTTTTCTATGTGAAGGTCAAAATATGATTATAAAAACCCACTCTAATAGACAGAGTTTATTCCCACAACAGTTTCAATCCCCACTGGCATCCTCTTCGGGTGGATACAGAAAAACAAATTTATACACCCGAAGAGGATACCAGTTGGCATCAAAACTGTTGTGGAAATAAACTCTGTCTATTAGAGTGGGTTTTTATTATCGTGCCTTTAATAGTTGAAAATGACTTTCTAACATGTTTTTAGCCTTGATATAACACAGTTATGTCTCCAAAGACATATAAAATGAATGAGTAATTCCATGACAGATCACCCAACAAAAATCGAAAATAACACCATCACTCTTCGATTTTGTTCAAATTCGGTGTGCAGGTTAGGATTGGTGTTAGAAACAATTTCCCCAAATTTTTCTTCAATCTGTTCATTAGGTCACATTTTACGGAGGGGTCAAGTTTGAGGTCGAGCGCTGACCTCTAAATTTCAAATGGTCATAACTCAACTTCTAATTGTCGGATCTTCACAAGTTTGGCACCATTGGATTTGGGAGAGTCTCTACTTTCCAAAAAGACCATTTACAACACTGTAGATCAGTTAGAAAAAAGTTATGCTGTAAAAAAATTTGACCTGACCTTTGACCTCGAGGATACCATTTTTCAGAAATTTTTATAGATGACAAAAATGTTCCTTGAAACAAGATCTACCAGAATCAGTAATAAAATGGTGTCTTATTTACCGGTATGTAGGTCAAAACACGATTTCTAATGACTGTCTGCAAAAATTTTGACAAATTTTTCGCACTTTTCATAAATCACTACCCCATAAATATTTTAAAAGTCAAAATCAGAAAATTTTTATAGAAGACAAAAATGCTGTATGAACAGAAATCTATTAGAATCAGTAATAAAAAGCGGTCTTAATTACTAATAGATAGGCTAAAATTTGATTGTATGTATGATGCTGCTATCAAAATTTTTAATTAGTTTTCTAAAATTTTGAAAAAATTACATTCCAGAAATATTTTAAACATATCCTACTTACATTGGTAGATACCTATATTATTATTGTAAAAGTGAATGTAGATATAAGAAATAAATATAGCTTAAGAAATCTATGCTAATGTATAATATACAGATTGCTATAAAAAATAACTAATGGCGTCAATTATATCTATCTGGTACTCAACGCTATATGAAAATCTTTATAATTAATTATAATATACAGATTTGGCATTAATTCGTATAAGAATGAAATATACTGACATTTAAGCAAAATTACTAAATAAGTTAGATGACATAGCCACAATTCTATTTACTGTATGGGTATTAAAAAGGTACAAACTACATAGTACATAATTAATTTTATTTTCCTTATTTATTTAAAGTTTTCATTTTATTTGATATAAAAAATTTTCATAAAAAAATTCTATTTCTTCTTGCGGAAACTTGTACTGGATTCGTGTTCCGCCTCTCAAGGAAGCTTCTATACGTCCTAATATATTAGATTTAGGAACAGCACAAATATCTTCTTTTTGCGGAAAACTGTACGATGGTGACAGCCCTGATGGATGAAGGAATTTTATGCTATAGTCATCATACTGTTCATCATAACTCTGCACCGACCCAAACCAAAATGTTTTTTCATACAAAACTGCAACAAAGCACCCAACTATCACATCTTCCCTAGTGCTGATGGTTTCATGGGTAATAATTTCGTTGGCTATGGCTGGCTCTGATTTATCATTTAAAAGCACTTTTACTTCTCCTAATTCGTCTTGATGTTTTGATAAACTGAAGACCTTTATTAAGTTGCTTGAAATGGGGACAAATTTGTGAAACTTCTGGGTACCTGTAATGGTTTTCAAAGGAAGAGTTCTGCGATTTAAAAAAACTTCAGTTTCTTTAACTTCTGAGAGTGGTACGAAATAGTATTTGATTTTTGATTCCATTCGGTTGCAGAAGTCGTAGAATGCCTCAGGAGTCAGGATCTGATCAGTGACGGTTCTTTGAAGAGATGCCTTCGCAACTGACCTCTTTGCTGTGGCTCCAATAGCATCACAAATATTTTTTCCGTGTGATGTTCCATAAAAATGCCAATAAGCTGTTATGTTAAAATCATATTTTTGCTGGCACAAGTTGTAAAAATTGAATTTATTTTTATACTGGCCGGCACACCCGTCAGTGAAATGATGTATAGTTTTTATGTTGGGGCGGGTCGGCCAGTATGATAGGTATAATTTTTTTTAAAAACGTGTATACTAATACGCTATTGTGTTTTAGACCATCAGAAATTATACAGAACGTATCACACTGCAACTTCATGTCACAGTCTTTATAATAAAAAGCATACGGGTGCAGGGTACATTGGGAATTTTCCCAATGGAACCCCTGCACCGCATCTTGGATGATGAAGGAGTAGTTTTCGGCAAAGTCGCCAACCAGACATCCTTCCGTCATTGACAAACCTTCTTTCAATTCTTTGAAGTATGTTGATTGGGACTTGCAAATAAAATGGTGTTTGGTCAAAACAAAAATACTATTGGAGAGGGTATCTATAAATTCTTCAGGGGACTGACTTTTTTCGATTAGTGTGCACCGGTCTACAGTCTGCCACTGTTTAAATTTAATTTCTTCAAAATTTTCGCTGATCATTAGTTGTTCTAAGTAACTTTTAACACCAGCTACTCCTTTGCACTGACCACATTTTTGCATCATGCATGCTTCAGCGTTTATGTCGCATACAGCTTCCGCCATTAAATCTTTATATTCTAGGCCTTTAATTCCTAATGCTGCCAGCTGTAATTTTGGGTTTTGGTGGTAGGTGCACACGCACACACTGTGTGTGCCACTACTACCAGCAATAATGCAGTGAGGAGGTCGCAATGCAGCAAAACTGCTAAAACCTATTTTTGGATTATCCGGAATGCTACAGAATGCGGCAAAAAGTTCTTTCAAATTACACAAAAGAAGGCGTTTTTGTATTTTGACCTTATTACCCTCAAAATTGGTATAGGATTTGCAATCCTTTTGACCAGGACATTGACGACTGTATTCATCAGACTCATAAAATTTTTTAACTATTTGTTTTGTTTCAAATGAGATGACTTTACCTTTTGACATGCTTGGAATTTCAGGGAGAATTTTAAATTTTCTTTTAAATTCTCTGCTTTTTTTTACCATATAGTTTGTCGTATTAAAATATTCTTGCGTTTTCTTAATAGTGAATGGGGACAGCGTTAAAATTTGAATTTTCTTGTTTAAACTAGTACCTTCTGTTTGAAATTCTACACGTAGTTCCTCCATACCTCGAAATCTAAAAATTTTATATTATTTAATTTAAAAAAAATATATACTGCATGAATCCCATGATAAATTAATTAAACCTAAATTTACATAACTTTGATTTTAAAGTATTAATTCTATGTCTGTGTGTAGGTAATTTTTATACATAGATACATATGTAAATATATATATTAATAGCTGATAGATAGGTGTGTGGAAAAAACATTTTATTCTATAACCTTTCTAATTCAAGTTCTTCTTCATTATTTAGTTCTCTCTTTTTTTTTGTAGACTCAGGAATTTCAACTCCATACGCACTTTCCAATCCTCTTTTAAGTTTCTCTGTGGTGAACACAAGTTTCTTTGCGCCTTTTTTTTGTTTTTGTACCGGTGTTAGCCCGCCTAATAAATAAATAAAATTAAAGTGTTAATTTGAAAAGTACAATAATAGAAAATAACATTAAATTAAAAGTTTTGAAATTTATCTCCCATATTTTAGTAACCTATAATATCAGGATGTAAAGTTGTAATTATAATTTTTTATTTTAGGCTTTAGGTAAGATATGAAAGTTTGCGAAAAATATTAGTATTTTAGATTATGCGCTTACTTGTTTTAATTGGACTTTCATCTAAGAATGGAAGAACTTTGTCCATCAATATATTTTTTCCAATAAATGATGTATCCAAATCTGATAATGCATTGCTGGTATGAGACGTTCCACTATCTTCTCTCTCCAGTGCCGCTTCTTGGATTTTTTCTTCGACATCCATTTCTTTATGCAAACTTAATCTCTCCAAAATTTGCGGATTATTTTTAAATTTTTGAACAATTGCTGCATAAGAAATCTTTTTCGCTTAACATGCCAAAACTATTTGCAGCTAATATTTTATTTACAGGAAATACTTTGTTGAAACACATTCTTTTGTGTTTTTTTGCGGATCGCAACAAAATAAGTTTTGTGGCATTGTTACAAATTAATTTTTATTTTATTTATGTAATTACATTTAATTAAGATCTGGAAACAAAAAACAAAATCATGTAGTTATAAATAAAAATCTTGGAAACAGAAAATTAATAGTTTACATACAATTGTAATTTTTATTTAAAAATCTGAAAATATCTCACCAAAGATCATCATACATACAATCAAATTTTAGCCTATCTATTAGTAATTAAGACCTTTTTATTACTGATTCTAATAGATTTCTGTTCATACAGCATTTTTGTCTTCTATAAAAATTTTCTGATTTTGACTTTTAAAATATTTATGGGGTAGTGATTTATGAAAAGTGCGAAAAATTTGTCAAAATTTTTGCAGATAGTCATTAGAAATCGTGTTTTGACCTACATACCGGTAAATAAGACACTAATTTATTACTGATTCTGGTAGATCTTGTTTCAAGGAACATTTTTGTCATCTATAAAATTTCTGAAAAATGGTATCCTCGAGGTCAAAGGTCAGGTCAAAATTTTTTACAACATAACTTTTTTTCTAACTGATCTACAGTGTTGTAAATGGTCTTTTTGAAAAGTAGAGACTCTCCCAAATCCAATGGTGCCAAACTTGTGAAGATCCGACAATTAGAAGTTGAGTTATGACCATTTGAAATTTAGAGGTCACACGCTCGACCTCAAACTTGACCCCTCCGTAAAATTTGACCTAATGAACGGATTGAAGAAAAATTTGGGGAAATTGTTTCTAACACCAATCCTAACCTGCACACCAAATTTGAACAAAATCGGAGAGGTGATGGTGTTGACCATTGGGTGATCTGTCCTGGAATTACTTGAATATCAAACAATAAATAAAGCAGTAAAAATTAAACAATGAATTAAGAAGGGTATGGTAACTTACCATGTTTTGGTTAAATTAAGTCCTATGTGGATGAAGGGTTAGATATGGCTTGATGGAAATTTACACACTGATGAAGATAAAGCTTCATCAGAGCCTTCCAGATTTATTGGGCTCTTTGGAGTACTTTTATGTGGGCTTTTCTGAGGGCTTTGGACAGGGGTCTGGGAGGGAGTTTTCTGGGGTGTTTAGGCAGGTATGGAGAAATACATGTGCAATGAGGGCTGGACTGCATGCCTCCTTTTTTTCTTCATACAATTCTCTATAGTACCTCACAGCATTCTCAAGGCCCCTGTTGACTGTGGAACTCCTCAGCCTGTCCAGATCACAGCAATAAAAAATTTCAGTCTGTTCAGAGAACAGACTGAAGGCAGATTTGACGTTTGAAAGTTCTAGATAGTGCCCCAAACAATGAATGGATGAATGAACAATGAAATGCGTGTTGCTTTGCCTCAGGACTTAAAGACAAAAAAAGCAGATAAGCAGGAATGCACAACAGAAATGTTGGAGATAGTATTAATTAATGATGAATAAACTTTCATACTACTAAGTTTTAGTAGTATGAAATAATTGAAGTGCAGGGTGTCCCAAGATGCAATGCTTCAAAAATAATTGGTCATGTTTTTCTTGTTCATTAATACCTGAGCCTTCTATATAAATTAAAAGCTCATGGGATATCAGGTTCATTTTAAACGAGTAGAAACTACAAAAAGATCTTGATAAATTAGTTGCCTGGGCTAATAAGTAGCAACTGGAATTCAATGTTCAAAAGTACAAAGTCCTCCGTTCTGGGAGAAATAATAAAAGCTTGGGGAAAACTTTACTATCCAGACAAGAATCAGAGACAGTCAGTAATGCTACACCCACACTCATGATACACCTCATGTAATGACATCCTAGATATTTCTTCCAATTACAAATCTATGTACATACATCATTCACTTATGAATAAGCTATTTATATACAGTGGTTCCTCAGTTAATGATATTAATTAGTTCCATGAAAACCATTGTTAATCAAGTATAGGAAATACACATTAAAGGCTTAATTCATTCAAAGATGATCAGAAGTTGACCTTATTCACCCTAAAAACATAGTTTATAATATTTAAACACGCAATTTTAATAAATAAACGTTATGAGAACATATTAAATCATTAATATTAATAGAAACATGGATAAATAATGAATAAATAGAGCATAAAATAAAATTCTTACCTTAGGCTAAGAAGATAGATGGCTTAAGGGGTTGATGGCTCCAATCTTATTCTCTTTCTGAAGAAACTGTCAAGAGTTGTCTGTTGTACTGACTTCCTCCTCTCCATTAACAGCTTCTTGAAGTAGGAAATCCCTTTGTCCTCAAAATTGCAGAGTAACAGCTCTGTTTGTTCTTTGGCTGGATATCTGGACATCAATCTCTTCAGTGTCCCAAGCAGTTAAAAGTTCTTTGATCTCAGAAGTGGGCATGGTGTCATCTTGGTCTTGTTCCTCCTTCCCACTGTCTTGTTCGATGAAGCTGTCCAATTCTTGTAGATCCTCAGTGGTGAGCTCCCTATTGTGAGATTGAATAAGGTCTTTCACATCATCCTCATCAAGCCCCATTGATTCTCGAAGCAAGACAATTTCCTTATCAACAGCAACATCATCTTCAAACCCCTGAAAATTGTGTTGAATTGTTGGCCAAAGAGTTTTCCATGCAGCATTCAAGCAGCACACTGAAACTCTTCGTGCCATGCAGCCACACTGCTCCTTACAGCCTCCAGAATGTTAAAGTTTGTCTTCCAGAATTCCTTCAATGTTATGCCATTATCACCTGATGTTGTTTCATGACATTTGTGGCAAATTTTTGTGGTGTACAGCCTCTTGAAATTTGCAATGACTTGCTGGTCCATAGGCTGGATCAAAGATGTGGTGTTGGGTGGCAGGAACTTCACTCTGATGAAGGGAAATTTAGCAATCAAAGAGGAAGCAAGTTCAGGGTCATGGCCAGGTGCATTATCCAGGAGTAAAAGAGCCTTCAGTTCCATCTTGTTCTTGATCAGGTAAGACTTCACAGAAGGGCAAAAAACTTCAGAAGCCCATTCATAAAAAAGCTGCCTAGTAATACATGCCTTATGGTTGGACTTCCAAAAGATCCCCAGTTCGCTTCTGATGACTTTCTTTTGCTTGAAGACCCTTGGATTTTCAGAATGGTATATGAGCATGGGCTTCAACTTAAAATCTTCTGAAGCATTGGAACCAAGCAACAAGGTTAGCCTGTCCTTCAAAGGCTTATGGCCTATGAGGCAGATTGTTAATCAATGGCATTGTAAACCAAGGGACCACTGTATTAGCTACATAATTTCCAGACAGACATAATTTGAGTGTGTTCATGTCAGGATATTTGTCTCAACATTAAATGACTTGTAAAATTCTTGGAGGATGAGTATGGGCTACTTGTAGGCAGCGACGTGCACTCAGGGTAGGCAAGGTAGGCAGTGCCTGCCCTAGCATAAAATCTAAAAATATAAAAAGTAACTTTTTTCGTTATTTAAACTTCATTCTTTCAGTTCCTTAATGCTTTCTCTTAAAATACATACAAATTTCATGCTAATTCTGTATGTAGCATTGTGTGTAATGCTGAAGCAGGCACATATTGCTATGCTTTTTATCCTGCATATAAATTATAATAGCTAAATTCTTCATAGCATGTGCCGTCAATCCAAGCTTTTTCCTTTAAAACAATAGGAAATAAAGGCAATTTTTAACCTGCCTACGAAGCAACCAATGGGGCGGGCGTATGATGTAGCATTAGAAGATATGCGTAAAAATTTTGGTGTTTTTTATGAGAAGTTTGAAGAGAATTGTATAGAAAATAACCTTGCTGAATCCAATTGTCGAATAAAACATCCAATTAAGGAATAAAGAGAAAGAATTTTTTGTCTTATATTGAATGATATAATTAAACAAATGGAAGCTAGATATAATGACTTCAAAAATTTGCGGTTTATTACTTTAGTTGATAGTAAGAAGTTTGCCGAAATGGCTAGTGAAGTTGATAGGGAAGCACAAGAAAGTTTAGGAAAGAATTATGCTAATTAATTTGATTTCGTAAGGCTAAAAGCTGATTTGGCTGGAATCTATAATGCACCAATGTTACGAGACAAATCTATTAAAGATTTGCTTGTCTTCATTTTTAAAAATGAACTGGAACAAACATTTCCCAAAGCAGTGAAACTGCTGCAATTGGTCCTTACAATTCTAGCTACAACTGTTTCAGTTGAGCGAACATTTTCAGCTTTAAAAAGAATTAAAACATGCACTAGGAATCGAATGACACATGAAAGGCTTTCATCACTTGCTTTAATCTCTACAGAAAAAGAAAGGTTCATGAAACTGGAACAAAGTACTACACACTTTTATGACATGGTTACAGAAATATTTCTTCAGAAGGAGAGACGAATGGAATTTATCTACAAATAATGTAAGTAAATACTTATATAACTAAAATTTTATTTTGAACTTTTAATATTTTTATTAATTACCGGGATATTAGTTGGTATAAAATAGCTATGAAATTCTGACCAGTTTTATTGAGTAACAATGCGATGCTAGGCTGGGCTGAAACTCAAGATAGAATTAATTAGAGTCATTAACAGTTGGCTTTTGATATAAAAATAAGATTCCTGAAAAAAATAATTGGTGGCCACCAACGTGTGTCCGGCCACCCCCATTTTTGTATAAACATCTAATGCCGCACTAGCAAAATCAGGAAAATGGCAATATCTCTTCTTCTGAACATGCTAGAGAGATGGTTTGCATACCAAAATATGCAGAATTTGATTTAGAACAAATTATTAAGAGTGGTATTTTTTCATAAAACCTTTAGTTTTTGAGTTATTTTAGAAAAACTCATTTTTGGGGCCCATAGACCCCCTTTTGACGGACCTTAGTGACAAAAGAAATTCTAAAATAAGCATGATTTGGCTTTTTGATTACTAACATTGCCCTAAAAGGATGTTGACATGGACATAGTGATCACATGATAGGACTTTTCCTTGTTATCTTGCATCCATTATGCTTGATTAAAGAATAGAGGGTGGGGCTGCTTCATGAACTTTTTTTAAACGTAATAAATTGAAAACTTGTTTTTTTTTTTCAGGTGCCTTTGTTATAAGTTTCCAACTGCAATTTGTCATTGAATTCAACATTTGCAATATAAAGTATGACTTCTACAAGGAAAACAGTTGCTAAAGTACTTGGTGATGTACGTTTTATGCCAGCAGAACAGTTTCCTTTAGGGAAATTGCCTACGTTGAAGCAAGTTATTGAAAGGTGTTTGTGTTTCGGAGACTATAAAACAGATGCTGTACTGAGAGCTACTTCTGAGGAATTGCATAAATTGTGGGTCACATATAATGTTTATCCAATATCAGTAAATGCCATACAGAGCTGACTGAAAACCCAAATAAAGGAATTCAACCGCCTTCTGAAGTATGACAAAAAGAAAAGGGGACCTAAATATCATCAAGATCTGGATGATTTTCTGAAAACTGTAAACGTTTTATTTGACATATATCAACATGATCACAAACTGTTGGCAGATACAGAGAAAAAGCACTTACTGAAAATGACTGAATCTGATTACCAGTTTTATGAGGTAGGTCTGTTGATTGAATTTCAAGTTGTAAATTAATTAATTAATTAATTAATTAATTATCAATTATTAATATTATCAATTATTAATAATTTCCTACAATTTTTAAAGTGCATTTAATAAGTTAGTAATATCAATAATACACTATTAATGATGTTAATGATAAGTAATATTTTAGTATTTTCTCATTTTTGTAAGAATTTCAATTTACATATAGAGAGAGACCCATAGATAAAAGATACATTATAGTGTAATGAAATATAATCACTTTGTAGGACCAGAAAACAACTAGGCATGGTTACTGTACCCTGAAAGAAGTCCCAGAAACAGCCACTGACTTAAAATTCAAATCACAGGTTATTCAATCTCAAAAAGCAAAAGAATCAGTTCCTCCTCCTCATCCTCCTGAACCTATGGACATTCCTGAGTTGACAGATAGCGACAGTTGTAATGATTCATTTGATGCAGACTATGTTCCAGAAGTCTCAACATTACAGAACAGAACTAGATTACACTCATTAGCTGAAGCATGTGACAGGTATAGTACTGAAAGATAAATCTTTTAATACAGCTTAAAGTGAAATCATTGTGACTAAGAGATTAAGATTACCAATAAATTATTCATTGACAATAGATATGTAAATCTACTTTAAATATCCTAACAGATATCAAGTAAGTGATAGAGCAGGAGCAGCTATTGGTTCTGCTACATTGGTGGACTTTGGAGTAATCACCCCAGATAACATACAAAATGTTATTGATAAGTATGTTTTTAATCACTCTAGATATTACATTTCTTAGCTTCTGCTATAAGTTCTAAATCACCAGATTTACTATTATTTTTAATTAGCGTCAAAATTTCTATTTTGTATTTATATTAATTAGTTTCAAACAGGACACTGACATTTGTATTTTGTATATTTGTATAATGCTAATGCAGTAATGCATGGCCAATATTTTTGAAATACTTTTCAGAAACAAGTTGAGAAGGGAGAGAGCTAAATTGAGAGCTGAAAGGAAGAAGGAAGAAGTGATATTTGAAAAAGTGACTGGCATTGGCTTTGATGGTAGAAAGGATGCTACACTTGCTGTTAACAAAGTAAATGAAAAGTATTATACATCCACAATCCTAGAGGAACATTATGTCAGTACTGGAGAGCCAGGTAAATGGAAATGATTGTCACACAGTTATAGGCGTTATGCTGTTATATTACTGTACTATAAAGTAATATTTCAATTACTTAAAACATTTTTTTTTAAGTGACAACTGTCCAGTTAACTTTATTCCTTCCTTTTTCATTTTTATTTAATTGTAAAATTAATTACATTTATTTTCAGATGATTTCTACCTTGACCATTTTACCCCGGAGAGTGGCAAAGGCATTGACATTGCTCATGGCATTTATAAGATCATTAAAGGGACAGAACTTGAGGCCAAATTAAACTTAGTTAAAGCAGATGGGACAAATACTAACCCAGGACATATGCATGGGTCAATCAGATATTTGGAAATGTTTTTAGGGCAACCTCTTCAGTGGGATATTTGTCTTCTGCATCTAAATGAATTGCCACTTAGACACATCTTCATAACTTTAGATGGGACAACAAAAAGTCCAGGCAAATTTTCTGGCCCTATTGGTTCTCAGCTCAATGGGATGTGTCAGAATGGAATGTTGTGGACTTCAAATCTATACCTTATCCTGCATTTGTGCTTCTACCAAATGAGGTGGTCAATAATTTATCAACAGACCAATACTATGGATACTGCATCTGCTGGGCAATTATTACTGGTGAAGTGGATGAAGACCTTGCACTCTTAGAAGTTGGCCTGCTAAATCACTCTCGATGGCTCACCTTAGCCTGTAGAATTCTTCGCTTTTATGTTTCACAAAAAGACCCAGTAAGAACCTCAAAATCATAGTAGAATTCATCATCAAAGTATACTTTCACAGTTGGTTCAATATCAAGGCTAATAAGAGGCTAAGTGATGGGTCAAGAAACCTATTCAATATGATCCAGAGTAAATAAATTCCCTGACAGGAAAATTAGAGAAATTTGTTATGACGTATTAAACAATAACAGCTATTTTGCTCATGGTGAAAATATTTTAGTTGGAATGCTGGCTGATAAGATGGAGGTGAGGAGGTGTGCTGTCAATAAAGTTCTGTCTGAGGGGAGTTATAGAGGATTTTGATGATGAATCTGGTAGTAGCAATGATTTTGCAGGTAGAATAATTGAAAGTGATGATGAGAATGAAGAGGATCATGAAGCTGGTACTGATGAATATCCTGCTATAGATGAGAATGTTAGGGTCTTTAGAAAGCCAATCATCAATTTCAAAGCTTCTGCATACCACAAGCTGTCTGCTATGTCCCAATGGGAAACTGTTCCACCTGTATTAAAAGAATTCAGTAATGATGAACTGCGTGATATCATTAATACCGCATTGAAACTGGATCACAAGTGCCACAGTCAGAATGTTGAAAGGCACATCAAGCTTGTCACTGAAGCATCCTTGGCTGTTGTAGTAGGGTGTGTCGAATTTTTCAACTTTCAAATTCCAAATATGAGGGGTGCTAAAAAGTTGCAGCATGACTTAGGAATTCTAAAGATATTTTTGTTAATTTAATATAATTTAGTTTTGCTTGGTAAGAAGCTACATAAAAATAGTTACTTTTTTGACTTTTTTGTGGAATTATATAATAATTATTATATTAATAATCATATATGCTGTATATATAATGCACTGCTGTTTTTGCTTATTTCACAGGTTGAAACATACATATTCATCAGTGTGCTGAAGATTACTTGTCCGTCAGTGCTACCATCCTAACCAGTGGGAATTGACCAACACTGGCTTCGAAAAGGAGGACAAGACTGGGGACATTCACACATATGAGCAACCTAATTGGAACTGGTAGAGAGTTGTTGCCCTCTGAACTCCCAACTCTGCGAGACGTTCTGAAATATGGGCTACTGCTAAGAGAACAAAGTGGTGAGGATGTGAGAAACTACCCAGCAGCCAGTCTTGCAAAGGACATTTACCCTAAAGTGCTTGAAAAGTGGGAACGAGCAAACAGTTCTTTTGTAGCCCCCGTTGTAAATTCACGAGTCACAATCTTAAACAAGATCCAAGAGAGCTGGGAGCAGGCCAAAAACATATCTCTTGGGAGAGGAAATCTACATGTCAAAGAGGCTTTCATTGCAAAACTTGACAAGCTTTTTGACATCCTCAGTTGTAAGTGTAAAGTTGTTCTCTGCTCTGAATTTGGCTGCCTTGCAGATGCTGGTTGCAAAAACGAAACTCACATTAACTGTACATGCCCTAGGGAGATGAAGATCCCTGTGAAGGAACTTGCTTTCATTAAAGGTCAGAGAGACAAGTCTGGTTCTATTGGACCACATCAGATTGGCTTGCCAGATCAACCTGAGCACAACAGACAAGTCAAAAAGCAGAAGCGGCAAGAAGACGAAAGAAGAAGGCTTGCTGAATATAAGCAGACACGTAAGCAGGATGTTTCAATGCCATCAAATGAAATAATTTTCTCTGATGATGAAAATGAAGAACAAATAGCTGATGCTCAAGATGGAAAGGATGGAAGTTATGAAGTGACATTAGAAATACCAAGCACGTCTTCAACTTCCAATAAAAAGCCAGAGTACAACACATTAGAAATACCTAATGTTGCTATGCATAGCATCAGATATGGTGTTGGCCTGCGTGCCACAGCTGCCATCACCACTGCTGCCTTTATGGATGCTGGCTTGATCACTGAAGAAGACAAGAGACTTGTAGTTGATCACAATAAAGTCAAGAGGGCCCAAGAAAAAGTTATGAGATCCCTGGATCAAGAATTTGATGATCTTTGTAAGAAGGGTGAAATTGACTGCATCTTCTTTGACGGCCGTCAAGATACAACTAAAGTTATGCTGAAAGCAGACAATTCAGATCGTCAGTTCCCCAGCATCATCAAAGAAGAGCATTATTCTGTGTGCAGTGAGCCAGGTGGAAGATATCTCTACCACTTCACTCCTGAGAAAGGCTCAACGAGAAAAAAACCTGCTGAAGTTATTGCTGATAATCTTGTAGATTTCATGAAGAAGAAGGGCATTGATAAAAGCCTGCAGGCCATTGGAGGTGATTCTACAAATGTTAACACTGGCTGGGAGGGTGGTTCCATGCATTGGGTAGAGGTCAAGCTTTGCCGTAAGCTGAGCTGGTTGGTTTGTGCCCTCCACACTAACGAGTTACCCCTGCGACACTTGATCACAGCACTGGATGGGAAGACCTTGTCTAACACAAGTGGACAGGTAACATTGGCAAGATGCTAGACACTGCAACCGAACTTGAAATTGATCCTTCATTCACCAAACTCTCAATTGGAGAGCCTCTTACTTCACTGAGTGACAATGTCGTAAAGGATCTCTCTACTGATCAAGCGTACGGGTATAGGATCACACAGGCCATAAGGACAGGAGAACTTCCCACAGATCTGGCCCTTCTTGAAATTGGTCCAGTGAGCCATTCAAGGTGGTTGACAACAGCAAACAGGCTTTGTCGCATATGGGTTTCAAAACATGGCCTTAAAGGCAAAACCCTCAACAACTTAAGACTGATAGTGGAATACATTGTTGGTGTGTACTACCCCTGTTGGTTCAACATCAAAGTAAAACACTCTTGGGTGGAAGGCCCACGCCACATCTTGTTTCAGCTGCGGCTAGTTAGGCTGCAAAAGAAGGCTGTAGTGGATGCTGTTTTGCCAACCACCATCAAGCGCTCAGCATGGTATGCATTCAGCGAAATGATAATCCAGACACTCTTGTGCTCAGATGACAGTGAGGAGAGGAGAGCTGGTGTCCAAAAGATTGTTGACATGAGGGGTGGAGATGATGACACACTTGGAGATCTTTCTGTACGTCCCAGGAAGACACCTTCCATCAACCCCAGTGCTTCTTCCGTGTTGGAGCTGACAGACTGGTCTGACGGGGTATTTGAACCTCCTTTGACATGTAAACTGACTACAGCGGAAGTAAAGAAGTTCTTTGACAAGCCTATGCAAGTTCCACAGTGGCCCTGTCATGCTCAGTCAATAGAGAGGTGTGTGAAACAAGTCACAGAGGCAGCAGGCAGGGTGTATACACATGAGAAACGTGAGGGCTATATCAGAGGCCAAGAAGCAAGTCGGCGGCTGATGTCCAAGAACGAATCAAAGCAAGACTTGATGAAACTTGTTGTTCAAATATTTTTTTTTACTGATGTCATTACTTTCTAATGTTGTTTTATGATTACAAGGATATGTTTTATGATTACTAGGATATGTTTTATGCAGAGAAACTAAATTTTTTATAGCATTACCTGACATTTTGAGAAGCTAAAATTAATAAATGTTGTTTTCCGAGAGCAATTTATGTGCTTTTTAATCAAACATAGATTTACCAAGCTAAGTGTTGAGCAATCACAAAAATAATAGCAGATTTGAATTCTTCACATCCAAAAACATATTTTTAAAACCCCTCAGTAAAGGAATTGGCAAAAATTAATTTTCACCTCCCAAATTGACACACCCTACTGTTGTAGGTCATGAGTGTAGAGATGGTCTTATTAGAAACAAAATTAGATCACGTAAATTAATGAAAGATTTTGTCTAAAAAATATTTTAAGTTCTAGATTATTATTTATCATGCTAAAATATGACAAAATGACAATTTGTTAATTGTATAATTTAATGTTTGGCATTTTGGAATGTCAAAAAGCATTTTCAATGAATTTAAAATGGCTGATTTTGATTGATTTTGATTGCTGATTGAAAACCACTAATACATGTCAATTTGCAGCTTGAGAATGTTTTATCGTGTTGACATTCAGTTGAAAGGGGGTCTATGGGCCCAAAAAATTAGTTTTTCTAAAATAACTCAAAAACTAATGGTTTTATGAAACAATACCACTCTTAATAATTTGTTCTAAATCAAATTCTGCATCTTTTGGTATGCAAACCATCTCTTAGCATGTTCAGAAGAAGAGATATTGCCATTTTCCTGATTTTGCTAGTGCGGCATTAGATTTTTTACAAAAATGGGGGTGGCCACCAATTATTTTTTTCAGGAATCTTATTTTTATATCAAAAGCCAACTGTTAGTCACTCTGATAAATTAAAATCAAACAAAAATCATAGTTTCAGCCCGGCCTAAATTGCGATGCATGCCTGATTTCCATATTTCAATGGTAATTATTATTAATACAGTTTTCAGACCCTTTATTGGCAATTGATTTTATTAGTGCCTACTGCCTACCCTGAGTTATTACGCACCGCACATCCCTGCTTGGTGCTTGTAGGCCCTATATTAACAATTTAAGAACAGTGAAGTGATTTAAATTCTGGGAAGTGTTGAAGTAAAACACACAAAAATGGTGAAAAAATATGGTTTTCAATCTATTTGGCATGTGTGTTGTAGGCCTATGGTTAGGACACCCTAGCATAGTGTAGGACTAGGATTATTTAGGACTTAATAATGTATTAAATATTAAAATACTTTCAATAGTTTGCTAAGAACTAAACAGAATTAAGAACAGTAATGGAAAGCATTATGCACAGCACATAGAAGCTAGCTTGTAGGCCTAGGCAAGATTTTGACTACTTGGGTATCTGGGCTTACACCACACTAGGTTGTCCTAAGTATATAATTCTGAAAGTCTGAAGCATTTCTAGAAGAGGTAACTCGTGCATACACTTGATCCATAGAAGGTATGAAGAGTTGATAAAATTAGGTCAAAATAGCTTATAATTACATTACATAATTACATTTCATTTGAAAAACATGAAGCCACCATGGCCTATTGAAGTTATCCAAGTTATGAGCTAATAAAAATAGAATCCTGCAAAACATCAATCTTAAGTCCGCTAACTAATGTACAACTATTTACTACCACCAAAGTAGCCTACAAACTCAACCCAAAAATATACAGTATTTACAATCTACAAACTATCTCATTCATGAAAGAGTAAATTTTTCTTAAAATTAACTAATGAGCTACTGTTTACCACATCATATGGCAAGTCATTCCAAAAATCTACTACCTACTCTATGACTGAAAAAGTATTTTCATAGATCAAGTCTACAAGTCTGTTTTCTAATTTTTTTATTATGCCTATGAATTATCCTATCAGTATCTAGTGAGAGAAAGTTACATACATCTAAATTGTCCAAACCTGAAAACATTTTGAACATCTGTATCATATCTCCCCTCATACAACATCTCTCAAAACTAAACATACCTAGTTCCTTTAATCTATCCCTATATTCCAATCTTCTAAGGTTAGGGATAAGCTTGGTTGCTCTACGTTGCAGACCTTCAAGCATATCAATATCATGTCTAAGGTGAGGGGACCAAGCTTGAATGCAGTATTTAAAGTGAGGCCTAACATAAGAATTACATAATTTACAGATGACTTCCTTACTCTTGTAACTAATATTCCTCTTAATTAGGGGCAGACTGATAGTATTCCCAAAGTATTGGTGCCGATACCGATAGTTAGAGCAAAGTATCGGCCGATACCGATATCTGTCCAAAATATCAAAATATGATTCAAAGAATGTAATTTGACACATGTACTGTAATTCAAAACATATATTTGAAGAAATAGAATTCACAAAATAAAAGTCATGTAATGGAAACAACATGTAATTAAAAAATTGTAATTCAAAAAGTGTAACTCAATATAACAGTTCACTCAATAATCAAAATTGAGGAACTTCAGATTTTTGGAGAGGATGATTTGTTCTTCAGTGTTGATTGAGGTGATGTTGGCTTGTTTCACATTGATAACACCAGTACACATTTGAAAACTTGTCGATCGATTTTTACAAACTAGTTGGTGATTCTAAGCACACCGGACAAAAAATTAGTCACCCCTCTCAGAATGTACCTAATAACGTGTGACAGCGCCTCTGGCCTTGATAACCGCACGAATCCGGCGAGTTTAGTATGCGGAGGTACGCCTGCTGGTTCAAATTCATCGTCACTGGAACGAGAGGGCCCATTTCGTGGTACGAAAAACATCCCCAGAATATCACAGAACCACCTCCACCTGAACAACACCTTCGACGCATTCAGGATTAAAGGCTTCATTGGACCTGCGATGTACTCGTCGCCTCCCATCATTGGAGAACAAACAAAAACGGGACTCATTGGACCAAATTACACGTTTCCAATCTGCCGCAGTCCAGTTTTTGTGCCTCTGAGCCCATTTATAACGTGCCAAGTTGTGACTTGCTGTTAACAGCGGCCTCTTCCGTGGTACCCTGCTCCAGATGTCCATCACATGCAGTTCTCGTCGCAATGTCCGTTCGGAAATTGGTCGCTGGAGAACCTCATTGGTTTCTTGGAGCAATTGTTCTCTGGTTTGAAAACGATTTGCAGTTACTAGACGAGAAACATGGCGGCGGCCCCTATTGTCGAGAATTGTTTTCCAGCCACAGTTACGCCATCGATTTTCAGTTGATTGTGAACTACACCACTCTTTGTAAACTCGCTGGACAGTACGCGTTGACACACCAACAAATTGGGCTACTTCAGACATTTTGTGTCCGTGGGCTCTGCCAAACACGATGGCTCCTTTTTGCCACTGAGTAACGTCTGCCTCACGACCCATTTTGCAGACTATATCCAACACACACTTTGTTCTTCACCACCTCATGAAACAGATCTGATCCTGTGTGCTACGTCACCGCTACTTGTCACTTACCAATGCTACATCAGCGCCCTCTGTGTGACCTTGAACTTCCTACTATCGGTGCTAGTAGGGGTGACTAATTTTTTGTCCGGTGTGCTTATATAATTTGAGTGCACTGATCTCAAAAATATAGTTAGTTTTCTCTATCTCGTATGGTTTTCTTACTACAGGGTGTCATAAATCCCCCATTTATCCCCAAATGTGAACCATCTTATCGAGACCAACATTGGATTGCACATGCTAAACCATAAATTTTGTTGTTATAGACTACAGTAACGCTTACATAATAATGTAGGGTAAATATATATAACAACCAGTCCCATTCCCAGCAAAATACTCTCTCCCCTCCCAGCAAAATACTCTCCCCTCCCATCAATGGGTGGTTAACATTTGGGGACAGATGAGGTATTACAACACCCCTTGTAGCACAAAATCTTTAGGTGATAGAGTAAAACCTAATTAAAGCAGAATTAAATAGCTCCTAGCTCTTGGACAAGCATATTGCTTGTTTATGAAAGAATAAAAAAATAACAAAAACAAAATATATTTACCTTCTTTACTTGCAAACATTTCAGGACTTATTCCAAAGACTTAAGTATGTGCCGAATGCCAATAAATTGTTCTCCTGCAATCTAGACCCCAAAAGTTCTGCAGAGTCCTTAGGCAGATTCAAATCCCTGACTAAGTCATTTAGTTCGGCTTGGGTTAATGGTTTAGGATCTCGGTCAGCTGTTGGCTGTTCATAAACATCATCATTGTCTGGATTTGGAGCTGAATCAGAATCTGAATTGTATTGATCCAGACTCTCGGGTGGGTGGGGAATAGGAACTTCTGGACCATGGGGTACCAGCCTTATTGCAGATGGAAGACTTGGGTATTGAAGGCTCTCTTTATTCTTTGCATTATAACCTTTAACATTGCAAGAACAGAAGTAGCAGTCGTCGGTATGGTTTCTAGGCTCGCGCCATACCATAGGGATCCCAAATGGCAAACTTTTCTTTTTACCTTTGCTCCAATTCCTTAGTGCTGCAACACACGTAAGACAAACCTTGTGTGGAGCCCAACTTTTGTCTTGATCTCCTAATTTAATTCCAAAATAAGCATGATAAGCTCTCTTAATGAAGGTCGTTACATTTGTCCTTTGTTTTACAACAACATACCGACCACAAATATAACAAAATATGTCTGGACTATGGGTACATCCTCTAGAAGCCATTATTAAAATTTTAAAGACGTAATGTTAGAATTATCTATCTGAAAAATATGAAAAAACGAAATTAATTAAAGATAAAAAAGGTAAAAAATTACAAAATGCCCCAAAATTATTTTGCTAATAACTTTAAAACTGTGGGTGATAGAAAGAAACCGGTAGCATTTTTGAATTCAGCGCAGCGAACTGCTTCAGAATCACAACTCAAAATAAAGAAATCGATTTTCATGCAGACTGGTGTAACATCTCTAGCCATTGAGAAAAGCCATTCAGAGTCAATTGATCCAGAGGGGTAGCTCATGCACTTCTCAGCAACTTTGGCAATCTCCAGGAAATCAGCAGAATGTTCTCGCCAGAAAATGAATGGATCCCTATCTCCAGCAATCCGAGGTTGCAACCAGTAGGCATCCAGGGCTGCTTCCACTCATGCGTCTGGGACAGTGAACCTCATGTCTGTGGTTCCTCAACTAGAATAGGACAAACATCATCATCGAGATCACTACCTTCTGAATCAGAAAGGTTTTCCCAAAGAGGGATTTTCTCAGATGGAGAAATTGGACCACTTTGGCAGCATTTCACGGCAATTGCACCTCCAATACACTTTTGTTGGGCCCCCTCCATGTGACTGCATATCTCTTGTCTCAACAATTCCTTGGCCTTTTCTCGCATGTCCTCGTCTATCAGCCAAGCTCCTTTGAATCAGGGATCAACTGCTGTGGCTAGCAGCAGTTTCTCATTTGAATTATGCTCTAGAAATCTCTCTGAGAATGTTTGAAGAATTACTTTACAGATTTTCATGAATCTACTCACCAGAATTAGTAGTAGTAGTTGTACATTGACTCTTATTGGCTTCATCAAACTCAGTCTTGTGCTTATTGATAAGGTGACTCCTCAGGTTTGAGGTAGAGAAGGTATTTGTGCTTGTTCCTCCATGAGAGACAGAGACACCATACAAATTGCAGATCGCCTGTTTTCCATTAGTGCTTGAAGCAGTGAAGAACTTCCACACAATGCTTGGCAATATCACTCTCACTAAAGCTAAAGCAAATAAATTTATACCAGTAGTTAATAAATTTACAAAAAAAATTATTATACACTGTTGAACTGATTCACAACTTGCAAACTGAGGAAATGATGCCGCAATGGTTACGGACTCACTTTATATAGAGCAGTAATGAGTCATGGAAATTTCTAGAAACGTCAGGATAAATTGTAAACACACGTAACTTCTCGAGCAGCCAGGAAGCTTCTATTTGGAAAACACCCATTTTTTTTTTTATTCTAAGAAACAAAAACTACCAGTATCAGTAGCTACTAACCATCAGTATCAGTACCAATACTGATACAACCACCAGTCGATGCCTACGCTTAATAACACAGTCTAACACTTTATTTGCTTTATGTCTAACCTCTAAGCACTGCTTAGAAAATTTTAGATCACTACAAACTATAATGCCAAAATCCCTTTCCTGTCTAACATCCTCCAACCAGTCCCCTTGTATCTCATAACTAAAGTTTTCATTATTTCTACCAAAATGCATGACTTTGCATTTTTGAACATTGAATTCTATCTGCCATTTACTAGCCCAAGCAACTAATCTATCAAGATCCCTTTGCAGAAAACTTCACTTTTTTCTATATGAAGGTCAAAATGTGATAAAACCCACTCTAATAGACAGAGTTTATTTCCACAACAGTTTTGAAACTGTTGTGGAAATAAACTCTCTATTAGAGTGGGATTTTATCATCATATCCCTTTGTAGTTTATAAGAATTTTCTATATTTGTAACTGGAGCAACTACTTTTGTATCATCAACAAATTTAGAAATTTTACAACCTACTCCTTTCTCCAAATCATTTAGATATAAAATAAAGAATAATGGACCTAAAACTGATCTGTGTGGTACCCCATTTTTCACTTTCTGCCACCCAGATTCATAACCATTTAGAATTACTCTGTTTTCTGTCTTCCAACCATTTTTCTACCCAATTTAGCCGATTTTATAACTGACCCTAATATCCCATGAGCTTTTAATTTATATAGAAGTCTCCTATGTAGAACCTTGTCAAATGCTTTACTAAAATCCAAACAACATCTACATCATTTCCATTATTTACCTGATCAATTACAAACTCTAAAATGTCTAAGAGATTAGACAAACAAGACCTTCCTGATCTAAATCCATGTTGTGAACTTGAAATAAGATTAAAATTCTCCAAATGATCTTGATTATTGTTCTTTATAATTCTTTCTAGTATCTTTCCTACCAATGATGTCAAACTAACAGGTCTATAATTTCCTACCTCATTCTTACTACCCTTTTTATAAATGGGTACTACATTTGCTTTTTTCCATTCATCTGATATTTCTGCATAATTAATTGAACTAGCAACAAAATAGTTAGTGCCTCAGATAAGCTTTCTTCCCTTCTCTGAGAATCCTAGCAAATATATAAGGCATTCCGTACAAGAAGGGTGAACTATGATATAGAAAATGCATTTTTTGTGTCACTAGAGGGACTAAACTATGGAACTATGGTCTTTCATTTCAAGACAAAGTAACCATGAAGAGTGGTTAAGGCACTCATCAAAGCATATAGCATATTTGGTGAAGCTATGTGTAATTACAGTTTCCAAAACTTTACACCTCATTACCTCATTTTCTCAAAACTTGATTTTGGTGAGTTCGCCCTTCTTGTATGGAATGCCTCATATGATCAGGTCCAGTAGCTTTATTTGACTTCAATGTATGAATCACTTGCTTAACATCATCCTTTCTTATACAAATATGATCAAGAATGCCTGAATTTAGAGGATAAAAAATTAATATCAAAGTTATTTAATTTTTCAGAGCTATTGAAGAATAGGGACCCCAGCCTTCTTTAGTTAGCTTTATACGGCTAACTAATGAAAATATCATGACCTAACCTAACCAACTGTCAAGGGCGTACAATTAACCTAATGACTGGTTAGGTTAGGTCGTGATATTTTCGTTAGTTAGCTTTATAAGCCTAACTAAAGAAGGCTGGGGTCCCTATTCTTCAATAGCTCCAAATTTTCCTCAGTAAAAACAGAGCTGAAATAATCATTAAAAATACCAATAATATCCTGATTTTTTTCAAACATCCTATCATGCTTTTTATTATATATTTATAAAAACTGAACCATTTCTTTGGATCTTTATTGCTATTTCTAGCTAAATTTACTTCACTATGCTTTTTGCTCTTCCTAATCAAACTACTTAGTTTATTTCTTAACTGCCCTGAATGACCTTTTTTTTTATTTTTAATAATTTTAGCTATTTCCCTATTCCACCACAAAGGTTTCCTAATCTTGTTATTCCTAACACTTCTGAAAGGAATACATCTACATTGCACATCCTCTAAAATTTCTTTGAATCTAGACCACATCTCAATAGCATTTTTATTGGCAAATTCATTATCCCACTTTACTGAGCCTAACAACTCCCTAAATCTACTGTAGTCACCCTTTGAGAAGCAAGGGACTAGATGGTCATTGTTAACCAGATCCCTACTTAATTCTATCTTAAAACATATACTCTAATGATCACTATTTCCTAATGACTCTCCTACTGCAAGTTCCCTAATAAGTTTATGATCACTGGAAAGAACCAGATCTAAGATTTCTTGATACCTAGTTGGTTTATCTACAAATTGTATTAGTAAACAGTCATTGTAGCAGTCAATGAAGAAGTTACCTTCCCTATTATTTCCCTCTAAAAAGCTCCAGTCTATATGAGCAAGTTTGAAATCTCCCATAATTAATGTTCTACCACTACAACCCTTATAATTAATTAACAAATTATATGGTTATGACTTTAGAAGAGCAATCAGTGGTTAGTTTAAAAGTTATTTCTCTAATAGATATCATTTTGTATCAGTAAATAAGGTTAGTAAATTCCTAGTTTAGAGACATCCTTCAAATGTTTATTGCACATGCATAAAAGTTACACCATTGGATTGGAAATAATTTATTTATGAACACTGTAAGGTGGAAAAAGAGCCTAACTCAGGCATTAGGCAGGCCTATTCAATCTAACCCAGGCATTAACAATAACATGCTTAATAATAATAGAACCTCTTACCTGTTATTAATATCCTGGATTATATAGAGATGCAGTAGCAATAAGAAAATGATGCATGGGCCAAATATCCAAGAAAAAATATCTTGTGTCATCCACACTTTGGAACATTAGCTTTGATTACTCTCCATGTTCTTTCTATATTTTGTATGTGGGCATGGGTGACTGGATTGACAAAATTTTTCCACTTTGGGCATTTAAAACAATTTAAAATTAATTTATGTACAATACAAAATTCCAATAAACTATTAAAATCATCATAAAATTGTAAAGCAAGTTGGATTATACCAAAATTACAACCTTGGCATGAATTAATATCAAACTCCATATTTTAAACTTTTTAAAACACAAAGATACAAACCTTTCCCTTACAATGTCAAAAATGTGACTAATTTTAGCTTAGATTTGCTCTTGATACAGACATTAGATGTCAAAAATACTATATAATAAAATATACGCTTTTATTTACAAAACACACAAAATTATATAGTTTCCACCCCACACTGTTCATAAATCAACTATTGCATATCCAATGATATACTTATACATATGCATTGTGTATTAAGAGGATACCTCCAAAACTAGGAATTAACCTTTATATTATATATAAATGACCTTCCACATTCATCTAATATATGGTACTGGCACTTAACTCCATAATGATTGCAGATGGTATAACTGCATCTTTTTCTTGCAAAGATGTTAATTCAGCTAAGAATATATTTAAATCAGAATTTATCAATGTAATGAAATGTTTAACCACCAGTGAACTCTGATCTTTTCGGTTTGACAGCCTGTAATACTTTTTAACATTACTTGTTTTTTATTGTCCAGTTTTAATCAAGGATTTCAAAAATAACATTCATGTTTTAGAGAAACAAATAGTGAGGCAGTTATACATTTTAGTTTAGAGAATATCATATATGCTTTAAGATTTCAAAATCCCTGAAAATTTTAGGTCAGCTGTACACTCATGACAATTGGTTAGGTTAAGTCATGATATTTTCATTTGTTTTGACAGTAAACTAACAAAAATATCATGACTTAATCTAACCAATCATCAAGGGTGTACAGTTGACCTAACTGGGCACTCAGTTAACCTAACCAGTTGGTAGAGTCTAGAATTTGACAGTCCTGTAGCCATGACTCATTTTTTTCCACCAGCCATCAAACCAAAAAGATTCCAATACAGTTTAAAAATTTATATTTTAAATTTGTTAAATTGCATATAACTGCCTCACTATTTGTTTCTCTAAAACATGAATGTTATTTTTGAAATTGTCATTAAAACTGGACAATAAAAAACAAGTACAGTGGAACCTCGACTTACGAATTTAATTCGTTCCGAGACCCTGTTCGCACCTCGAATTGGTCGTAAATCGAATCCATTTTTTCCATTGAAATTAATGTAAATTTAATTAATCCATTCCAGCGCCCCAGATAATTGTACTTTTAATGCTTTGTAAGAGTTTATAAAGAGAAAATATAAGAGAAAAAAATTATACTAAATTTAATAAGCTGTATAATTTTACTGTACCTTTGTGGAGGATAATCGCTGGCATGAGTGGATGGTGATGAGGAAAGGAAGGGAAGTTACTTTGGAAGGAGAGTCCCCTTCCATAAGAACACTGGGCACCTCTCCTTCAGGGGTTTTGTCTCTTTTCTGTCTCTTTAATTCAATGGTTATTTTAAGTTTCTTTTTTCACTGCCACTATCACTCTTCACTTTCTTGGGAGCCATAATGAAGGGCTTATTAAAGCAATAAACGAAAAATCACAGAGCAAATATGCGAGAGATAAAGCAATAAACGAAAAATCACGGAGCAAATATGTTCGTATGTCGATTTGGTCGTAAATAGAGGCGTTCATAAGTCGAGGTTCCACTGTAATGTTAAAAAATATTACAGGCTGTCAAACCGAAAATATCCATGAACTCTTCCTAAATACCAGTAAAACAAATTTAATGATTTTTACTAATAAACAAAATATGTAGCTATCTTGATGAACTAAACATTGATGAAATTGCTGTAAAGGAGTATACTGTACCAAAATTTCTTGGTGTATTAATGCAAGACAAGAATTTGCAGTAGAGTTATCATGTAAATTATATCTCAAAAAAGATTTCAAGCACTGCTATAATGTTTAAACTTGGACATATAGTTCCTAAACAGATTTTATGAACTCTGTGTCATACTTGTATTCTTCCTTATACAGGAATACCTCAAAATTTGTCATTAATTCGTTCTGGAATAACATGACAAAATACAAAATAACAAAATTTGAGGTAGATTATAACATGTTTCAATGAGAAAACATTGTACTGTATTATGTTATTAAACAGATTAATTAATCAATTTCTACTCATTTTTTAGCAAAATATGTAATATATCACATTGGTAAACAGTCAAATTTTGTCAATTTTGATCATTTTTTCACATTTAAAAAAAAAAAATGACAAATCTGCTAATGTGGATGATGGATTGCAAAACTACAGGTAGTAAAAGATTGATGATGAATCTGCAAAATGACAAATTTTGAGGTATTCCTGTATAATGTAGCTACCTTACCTAATAAGGTTATTATCTGATGCTGATTTCCCTGATCATTCTAGTGCATTAGTTAAAGAGCTAAACCACTAAAGCTCAAAGATGTAATCAAACTGGAAATTTTTTTATTTACAAGTGTAAGAACAAAAGGTTCTTTTGCATTATCCTCCCAACACTAATTTTTTTATATAATGTTGGTTTGGTTTTGGTTATGGTACTTTATTTTCCTTCCATTATAAAAAAAATTAGTGTTGGGATTAGGTTAGGTTAGGTTAGGTTAGGTTAGGTTAAAAACAGCCCACCGCAGGCATTAGCCGTAGTTAGCCAGCTTCAAGTTAGGTTAGGTTAAGAATATTTCATATAACTAATGATGTAATTTCAGAATATTTTGCAAAAATTAAGGGTTTTGCTAACGTACTTTATTTTCCTTCCATTATAAAAAACAATTAGTGTTGGGAGGATAATGCAAAAGTACCGAACAAAATCACAACTTATAATGGGTAAATAAATATTTTGTAACTCATCAAGAAATCCACTCGTATCAGACCAGAAATAGATCAAAGTATGTTATACCTCAATTTAGATTGTCTTCATCTCAAAAATTACCCATTTTCATTGGACTGAAACTATGGAATGATTTAAGTACTGACATAAAAAATATTATGAATGTAAAATCATTTGCATCTCAGCACAACTCATAAAATTATGCCAGACTTGTCAGACACAACATGCATTTTTTCCAGTTAGGCTTAGAGGCTAAAAATAAGGCAAATTAAATTATAAAGAAGAATGTTAATTACAAAAGGAAGGAAGTCATCTGTAAATTATATAATTCTTATGTGAGGCCTCACTTAGAATACTACATTCAAACTTGGTCCCCCCACCTCAGACATAATACTGATATGCTTGAAGGTGTGCAACATAGGGCAACCAAGTGTATCCCTAACCAAAGAAGATTGGAATACAGGGAAAGATTAAAAGAACTGGGTATGTTCAGTTTTGAGGGTTAATCTTAAGATGTCATCACCTGAATTTCAAAAACGTAACTATATGGCCATAATCTACCTAACAATATAACTTTTCAAGAGTACTATTTTTGTGCAAATACATTATAAGCAAGTTGTTGCAGGTGATGACATTGGCCAATATATTAAGAGTGCAACAGGTAAACGTGTATCTGTCCAGCTTTACCAGCCGACTTTTCGCTGACACAACCTTAAGGATTGATGAAATAACTTACCAGTTGGAGTTTATGTTTATTAAAAATAACTAAATTATTTAAGGATTTCAAGCCTTTAGGGCAAGGGTGAATGTTATTATAGGGCAGTCAAAAGTTGACCGAAAAATTAAGAAAGTTGACCTTACAAATTGAAAAAATTGACTTATAAAGTTGCCTTACTTTCAATAATAAAAACGATACTTTAATTACTTATTCTTGCTCTTCTACATCAGTTGACCGATTGTGGTAAATTATGAAGTATTTGCCGACATTTTCTGGCAAAAAATTGCGATCCTTACTTAATACATTATTAAGCATGGAGAAAGATCTCTCTACAGCGGCAGTTGTTGGTTGACATTGCAAAAGCTGACCATAAACTGTTGGTGAGATTTCAGGTCTACTGAGGTTAATTATTTCACAAATACCATTTGTCTTGAGTCTTGTTTCAATGTATTGTTTGACTGAACACATATCTTCGCCAAGGTTGATAGAAGAAATGGTTTCATATGCCTCTCTAATGGTGCAATCAGATGCTTCCATCCTAGTCACTAAGCTAGCAATCAACTATAATTCATTTTGATTAACATTAGTTGCTTTGGCAGTTTTTCATTAGCAACACTCTCTTTAGCCTTCTGAACAATGATTCCTTCATCTTCAAAATTTTCCACAATTGTCTTCACATTTGGAAAATTGTCTGCATAATAAAAAGCAGCATTCAGCCAGCTTGCCCAACGTGTTACAATCGGTTCTGGAGGAGTTCCTATTTCAGCAAACAATTCCTTCCTTCTTTTGTTTTTAAGAGTAGAAGCCTTGACACATGCAATTAAAGTGTCAACATCACTATAAAATGCTCTTATTTGCATCGCACAATTATGTAACAGATGCGCAAGACACGTTACATGGAAAAGTCTTGGAAAAAGTTCCTTGAGTGTCGCTCCAGCTGACACCATGTAACGAGCATCAGACAGAAGTAAACAGAAATTTCTCTTGGTATCTCGAATTCTTTTACAGTATCGTCAATCTTGTGTATGACAGTTCGTGCATTAACATTTCCAAGAAGAACATCGCACCTGATTAAATATGTTTTCTTGGGAACATCAATAGATCCAGCAAGTATGTTCAAATATTTTGAGCCCCTTACTTCACTTTCATCAACAATTAGGAAAACTAATTTACCCTCTAGCAAATGTTTTATTCTACTTAACTCACTTTCTGCCTGTTTCATTGCTATTGATCTGCAAGTTGACACGCAAGGCACTGCTACACCTAATTCAGAGAGCAATTGTTTCACATGAGGGTTGCTCAACTTATGAAGAGGTATGTTGGCTGACAGAAATGTAGTCACAAGTTTTTCCGAAAAATCTGAAGACTTGTACTTTAAAAGGGTTTGCATCTTTTCATTTCCCACATTTTGGTCTATACCACGCTGGTGCTTTTGGGTAGAGCGATGTTTATCCACAAAAAAGGATTTGTCATGCTTGACCACAACACAACAAATCTGACAGTATAGCTCATTTTTTCCTGAACAAATGAATTCATTAGGATATTTTGCAATTATAGCGCGCACTTTAGCAATAGAACTAACTGCAACTTTTGGCATTTTAAATATCTGAAATCAAAAGAAATCAAAATCAGTGAAATTACAAATCAGAAAAAAATCACAAATCAAAAATGGTAACCAGTAACCACAATACATACAACACAACCACATCCAAAACCAGAACGGACATAACTGAATAAGACAAATATGAGCAGCGAAGTTGCCAGTTAACCAAAAAGATGCCAATTTTTAGTTATTTTAATTATTTATTCCAAAAAATTGACTTTATTTACTCATTGCTATTTTTTGACCTAACAGGTAAAAGTTGACTTTTGGTTGACCTATTAACTTTGGTAATATACCCCCTACAGGTGTTTTTATTGCATTTTCAGTCGTTTCAGCGAAAAGTGCCTCATAGGAAACAATTTGACTTTATTGACTTTTGACCACCCTAGTTATTACATAAAACAGCACTGAGATAGAGATATATTCTGGTAATTTGTGATTAACACTAAACTGACAAGCTATACTTACAAAATTTTGAGAGCCCCAAAAACCTGTGATCCTGACTGAACAAAATCTCGAATTCAACTCTCCATATGTAGGATCTTATGGCACTCTTGTAGAAGGTTTTCCCCAACTTCTTCCCAAGGGCAGCTCTTATCCCACATTCCCAACAGAAACACCACAAAAAATATAAAAACCATTACATTCTCTGAGAAGTTACATTCAACAGACCTCTTAAATTTGTCTTTCCAAAATGACTATATAAAAAACTGCTATTAAAAATGTTCATTACAAACATTTCTCTGTGCCATTTATTAAATTTATTACAAAACATTACACCCAAGTGGTGGCAATCTTTGTTTTAAGTATGTAAAATCAAAATATTTTTTAAAACTTTTTTTGGCTAAATATGCAACAAAACACAAAAAATTTTCCAAATATTTATTTAATATACTCCACAATATTAAATCAGAAGGGATAGTAGTGATGAATCCAATAAATAAGATGCATGAAAGTGTTCTTGCTGTAAGCTCAATGCCAGGTGTACTCCTGTAGGTAGGATGACCAAAGTGATTGGAGGTGCAATGCATACTTTGATAGGGTACTTTCCTTTAACATTGGCCCAATTGCCCTTGACAGTGTTGGTGTGGACTGTTGGGTCATTTAGGTCAACAAAGTTGAGGCAGTGTTGACCTAGTTGTGATTTGCCAGTTGTTGGTAGACAGGCCATTCATCAGTAATAATCTGAGTGTTAGGAAGAACATGCTTTGAATAATTGGCAGTAAGGTGGCTGCCAATCTATCTTCAACAGGCACAAGGACAGTATTCATTGAGCCTGGCTCCACCAAACCAATCACCCAGCACCCTTCATGATAGCATCATGGTGGTGTACATAAAATTTGATCATCAATCTCCACTTTTCTTCCCACTGCTGCCAATAAATAATCATCAGATAGTCAATCGACCACATTACACAAATATCTCAGAAGTAATTATATGTACCATTAACTATTGCCTCAAATGCTACACCAACCTGTTCCATTATAATGAACTGCTTTACAGCAATACACCACCAGTACAGACAGTCCCTGACTTACGTAAGGGTTCCATTCCAGGCTTTAGGCAAGTCAATTTTTCCATAAGTTGGAATTGACCCTTCCATAGGTAATCATTGAACACAAGATACAATACTTTTTTATAAATTAAAAAACTAAATACAGTATAGTAGCACTCTTACGATCACTTGGCACTTTCCAGTCATTATTACAACACAATTAAGGGTGATTTTACAAAAGAAGTTTGGAGATGATGCAGAGGGGATTTATGGGAGCATTTACGTAAAGTCAAATTTGCATAAGTTGAGGCTTACATAACCTGGGGAGCATCTGTATATTAGTTCCACAACTTTGGTAAGAGAAAAACACACCTCTGAGAAAAATGAATCATTCTGAATGCTTTTATAGCATTTACAGTGCTTGCAATACCAAGCTTTGCCATCAGAATACTTAGCACAGTTGACAATCCCATGTTGACATTGCAGCACTCTTGACTGTTCCAAATTAGTCCATGCTCAGCAAGCCACAGAATAGTTTTGAGAGTATCCACAGTAATTTGATGGAGTTCACAGAGCACTAAATTCTGATGAGTTAAATTAGCACTGTCAGTGATGTTATCAGCTATTGTGTTTAATGCAGTGGGATGATCCCCAGTGGCTTTGTTTTCCAAATGAAATGTAATGTAATGGCGCAAAGTCAAGGGTCATTCAAGAAACAAGATGAGAGAGAATAGTAATCTTGTAGCAACTAGTAACAGGTTTCATACACTAGGGAATTTAGATGAAGCAGTACAATGTGAATTTACCATGGTTGGGGAATCAGGACAATGAATTTTGCAATAAGGGAAGGAAAACCCATAGAAGAATATGTATTCCAGGTGGTAATATTTCTAAAGTCAATGAGGTAGTGAAGAAGTTGCCTGTAACCTGAGGTAATATTATAATTCATGTAGGTATAAATGACTCAACAAGCAAGGATAAAGATGGTAGATTTAAGTTAAACAAAAATTCAGAAGCAGTTAAACAGAGGTACAGGGAATTGATAGAAGCTTTAAAAAATAGGCAGAGCAAGTGTTATGTAGTGGCCATTTTACCAAGATTGGGGTAAGCATGGAGTTTACAAGTAGAATTTTAGCTTAAAATGATAAAGTTAGGATGCTATGCAGTGAAGGGGTTGAGTTCATAGATTTATGGGATAATTTTTATGAAAGAAGAGAGCTTTACAGTAAGGATGGATTACATCTAAGTAGAAGGGGAAATGCTTTGTATGGGAGGCTTCTGGAGGAAAATGTGAGTTCTTTGGGGTTTTGAAAGATAACTTTAGATCAACAGAGGGCATAAAAGCATCAGGGTACTGGGTAAAGTAAATACTGTTAGAGTCTTAAATATGGATTATGTAAGGAATCAGCATATCAACTGTCTAGCCAAAGGTAGGGAATCAGATAAAACTGAGGAGTTGAAGTGATTTTATACAAATGCACACAGTCTTAGGAATAAGAAAAATTAATTATTTTGTTATATGATTAGTGACAATCTGGATATAGTCTGCATCAGTGAGACTTGGATTAGTGAGGCAGCATTCAATGATACTAGAGCAGAGTATGAGTTAAATAGTTATACAATGTATATTTACCATTGAATAGATAGGCAGGGGGGGAGCTTTGGTCTTACACATTAAGAATGATTTAACTTCAATTCAGAATGATAGTATTAAATTAGACAATAGGGTTGAATCAATTTGGGTTGATGGCTATGTTTCAGACAGAGAGTATATTCGGATAGGTGCATTTTACAGACCTCCAAACCAAACACAGGAAGTTGATGACAGTATGGTTCAAGAAATAAATGAAGGTTGTAGTGCTAGAACATTAATTATGGGAGATTTCAACCTGCCTCATATAGACTGGAGCCTTTTAGAGGGAAATAATAGGGAAGGTAACTTCTTCATTGACTGCTATAATAACTGAACTTTCTAATGCAATTTGTAGACAAACCAACCTGGGATCAAGCAATCTGAGATCTGGTTCTTTCCAATGATCATGAACTTATTAGGGAACTTCCAGTAAGAAAGTCATTAGGAAATAGTGACCATTGGATCATACATTTTAAGATAGAATTAAATACGGTAGGGATCTAGTCAACAATGACCATCTAGTTCTAGTCCCTTGCTTCTCAAAGGGTGACTACATTAGATTTAGGGAGTTGTTAGGCTCAGTAAAGTGGGATAATGAATTTGCCAATAAAAATGCTATTGAGATGTGGTCTAGATTCAAAGAAATTTTAGAGGATGTACAATGTAGGTGTATTCCTTTCAGAACTGTTAGGAATAACAAGATTAGGAAACCTTTGTGGTGGAATAGGGAAATATATATTTAGCTAAAATTATTAAAAATAAAAAAAGGTCATTCAGGGAATTTAAAGGCAGTGATAGGTTTTTGGACTTGGATAATTATGGACAGTTAAGAAATAAGCTAAATAGTTTGATTAGGAAGAGCAAAAGGCATAGTGAAATAAATCTAGCTAGAAATAGCAAAAAAGATCCAAAGAAATTTTTTAGTTTTTATAAACATCATAATAAAAAGCATGACAGGATTGGCCAAATAGAACATGATGATAAGATATTTGAAAAAGATGATAAATTGTTAGTATTTTTAATGATTTTTTTAGCTGTTTTTACTGAGGAAAATTTAAATAACTTTGATTTTAATTCTTTAGATCCTGTAAATTCATTCTTGATCATATTCATATAACGAAGGCTGATGTCAGGCAAGTGATTCATACACTGAAGTCAAATAAGGCTGCTGAAGCTGATAATATATTTGCTAGGATTCTCAGAGAAGGGGAAGAAAGCTTATCTGAGGCACTAACTTTTGTTTGCTAGGTCAATTAATTATGCAGAAGTACCAGATGAATGGAAAAAGCAAATGTAGTGCCCATTTACAAAAAAGGTAGTAGGAGGTTGGAAATTATAGGCCTGTTAGTTTGACATCATTGGTAGGAAAGATACTAGAAAGAATTATAAAGAATAATATTCAAGATCATTTGGAGAATTTTAATCTTATTTCAAGTTCACAACATGGATTTAGATCAGGAATGTCTTGTTTGTTTAATCTCTTGGACTGTTTGGAATTTGTAATTGATCAGGTAGATAATGGAAATTATGTAGATGTTATTTATCTGGATTTTAGTAAAGCATTTGACAAGGTTCCATATAAATTCTAAATAAATTCTATCTAAATTAAAAGCTCATGGGATATTTAGGTCAGTTATAAATTGGGTAGAAAAATGGTTTGAAGACAGAGAACAGAGTAATTCTAAATGGTCATGAATCTAGGTGGCAGAAAGTGAAAAGTAAGGTACCACAGGGATCAGTTTTAGGTCCATTACTCTTTACTTTATATCTAAATGATTTAGAGAAAGGAGTAGGTTGCAAAATTTCTAAATTTGCAGATTATACAAAAGTATTTGCTCCAGTTACAAATATAGAAAATGCTTATAGACTGGAAAGGATCTTGATAGATTAGTTGCTTGGGCCAGTAAATGGTAGATGGATTTGAATGTTGAAAAATGCAAGTCGTGCATTTTGGTAGAAATAATGAAAACTTTAGTTATGAGATGCAAGGGAACTGGTTGGAGGATGTTGGACAGGAAGGGATTTTGGCATTATAGTTTGTAGTGATCTAAAATTTTCTAAGCAGCACTTAGAGCTAGAAGTAAAGCAAATAAAATGTTGGTATTATTAAGAGGAATGTTAGTTACAAGAGTAAGGAAGTCATCTATAAATTATATAATTCAGTTAATATTTTTACATGACATGGGCTGGACCTGTAAATCAAAATAACTTTTTATGAGGTAGTTTTAGTCACTTTATTCAAATTTGTCATTCATTTTTTGTGCAAATGCATATTAATGGTGAAAAATATGATACTAATAATATACAGGGTGGGCCGTAAATTTCCATACATAGGAAAAATTAAACGTTTGTTTTTATGTTTCAGATACCCTAAGAATATGCGTTTGACGTAAGATCTTGTTTACTGATGAAGCAAATTTTTACGTCAATGGAGAGGTTAATCGGCAAAACATACGTTATTGGAGTAATGCTAACCCTAACTGGCTGAGTCCGACGAAGATGCAAGGTGCCGGTAAAGTGATGGTGTGGGCCGGGATATGGGTGACAGAATTATTGGACCAATTTTTGTCAGTGGAAATCTTAATGCCGAAAGGTATCTTAACATGTTGCAAGAAGAGATTTTCCCATCCCTGCAAACGAGGAAGTAACTTCCCAGTTTACTTCCAGCAAGATGGAGCTCCACCTCATTATGGTCTTCACGTGCGTCGGTATTTGGATCAGCAGCAGTTTCCGGATGCTTGGATTGGTCGGCGTGGTCCGTGGAGTGGCCTCCCAGATCCCCAGATCTCACCCCCCTTGATTTCTATCTTTGGGGGCACTTGAAGGCCATGGTGTATCAGGAAAAGTTACAAGACATAAATCATCTAAAGGAACGTATCACCAACGCCATTACAAGCATAACGTCAACCGTGCTAATGCGTGTTCATCAACAGTGGGGAACACGTATTGAAATGTGTTTTCAAAACAATGGCAACCATGTAGAGCATATTATATAAATAAAAATGGTTGTCCATAACAAAATGTTTATTTTTCCTATGTATGGAAACTTACGGCCCACCCTGTATATAGGTATATATAAATACACTCATTTTTGGTCCAATGAGTATAATTTTGGGCTATTTTTTTGCTACTCTGCAACTTAATTTTTATTTTTGTTCTGGCTATTTTTTTTTTCTAATTGGATTCAGTATGGTGGGGTTTTGTGATAGAATTATGGTGCCATTGCCATTCATGTGGTTTCGACTTTGAGAACTTGTTCGTCATGTGCCCTAGAGAAGACAAAGCATTGGATGTTTTTATCAATTATGGTGTTATTCTCTCATCCTTAACTTGCCCGAAATGTGACAGTGAGTGCCTAATATGAAAAGATTGGAAGATATTTAGGTGAAATAACCAATATTAACCTGTTAGGTCAACTGAATGCCCAGTTAGGTCAACTGTACGCCCTTGATGATTAGTTAGGTTAAGTCATGATATTTTTGTTAGTTTAAACAAAAATGAATAGAGCAAACTTTTCTGGTTAATTTTGATGTTTTTGCACATTTCCTGTGGTAATGCATTATTTACGGTACGAGATCTCACAACATGAACATGTTAGATTATGCTTTATTGTATAAAATATAGTCAAAAATACATATTTCAAGTGTATTTGTGTGTGCTTTGTTCGAATATGACCTTCATTTCTTGTGCAAATGAACAGAAATACAGTTGTCATTGCATGGCCCAAACACATATTTCTGTTCATTTGAACAAGAAATGAAGGTTATATTTGAACAGCTCACACCAAAATACACTAGAAAAATATATTTTTTATTTCAACTTCAGGCCATGTCATTTGTGACATAATTACCTATAATTCTTGTGTTAGGTTTCACTTAGAATACTGCTTTCAAGTTTAGCCCCCTCACCTTAGACATGATATTGATATGTTTGAAGGTGTGCAACATAGGGCAATCAAGCTTATCCCTAACCTAAGAAGTTTGGAATACAGGGATAGATTAAAGGAATTAGGTATGTTCAGTTTTGAGAGACATTGTATGAGGGGAGATATGATACAGATGTTCAAAATGTTTTCAGGTTTGGACAATTTAGATGTACAATGTACAGTATGTAACTTTCTCTCACTAGATACTGATGGGATAACTCATAGGCATAATAAAAAAATTACAAAACAGACTTGTAGACTTGATCTATGAAAATACTTTTTTAGTCATAGAGTAGGTAGTAAATTTTTGGAATGACTTGCCAAATGATATGGTAAACAGTAGCTCATTAGTTAATTTTAAGAGAAATTTACACTCATGAGTGAGAGAGATTAGGATGGACCATAAAATTGAAGTTTTGATTTTTTGTTATTGCCGGGCGGTAACTTGTGAGGATGAATGAGAAAACACCTCTGGCCAATTTTTTCCCAAATCAATCACTTTTTAGGGGTAGCACACAGTACTTCATTTTTGCACTTTTGCACTACCTAGTAGATTTACTTGTATATTATATTCCAGTTCCAGTAATACATATTTTCCTTGACAGATTATTGGTGTAGTGTTCATTGGTGTGTTTAGTGGTTGGATATATGATGACAAGTTCGAAGCTCTTGCTTTTATCTCCTTGAAGGAGATAAAGTGAAGGACAAGCTTCTTGGAAGCAAATTACCATCACATGGAGAAGTATTGTCATGCTTCCTTCATCACCACACTAATCTCAAGGAGGAGTTGAAGGAAAGTGCTCAAGTAGTGTGGGGTCAACTTGAAATATTTTGTAACAAAGCTCGAATCCTGACAAAGGAAAAATACAAAGGAATCCAAAAGATCTTGGACCTTCACCAAGATTGGATCAAAATAAAAAAAGGACGAATGAGGAGGAGCCAGAAGCAGGTGAGTTGGATGATCAATGATAAATAAAATAGTTTCTCGAGAGTATGACATATTATACTGTACAATAGTCAATACATTTATCATATATATATTATATATATTTATTATTTATACTTAGGTGTACAACGAAGAGGGATTCAAGGAGACACTTCGGAACCTATTTGATATGGCACATGCTGATGCCTTCTCTAATCAAAAACCCAGAAGACAAGGCCTTCTTGCTGGCCCAGCGAGAGCCTGGAAGACGGGGATGCATGGTGGGAGTAGACAGAAAAACAGCAGAAAAAGAAAAACAAGCTGCCCACAGGAAGATGGAGGAGGAGATGCGAAAGAGAAAGGTGAGATTGTTCTTCAAATTCCTACTTTCATTTGATTGCAATGATTAGGTTGTTCATTAACACTAATTGTCCATTTTCTTCGATTGTATTGCAGGCAGTCAATGAAGGTGCATCAACGTCGGGTACAGCAGTATTGGTGTCCTCAACAGAATCCTCAGTCACTGACGAGTCATCCTCCACCGAAGATGAATGGGCAAAAGGTGGAAAGCGACCTCCAAAACAGGTGAAAAGAGTCAAGAATGTGATAACATCAAATCTAGCTGCTGCCCTAGATCGGACACACACTACGGACAGGATGGCAACCTACATAATAGCAGAGACTGCATTGAGCCTTGGCCACAGCCCAATGAATTTTAACATCACCCGGACCTCCATCAAACGGCAGAGAGAACGACATCGGATCATGATCTGCAATAGCCTAAAAGCTTCCTTTCAGTCCGGTCCTGCAATCATCCACTGGGATGGAAAACTTATTCCAGACCACCTCAACACCAGAGACCATGCGCATGTGGATCGGCTGCCTGTGCTCATTTCCTCCTTTTTGGGTCAATCTCAGCTCCTTGCAGTCCCCAAAATACCAACTGGATCAGAACACCACCAAGCCAGCGCAGTTTTTGAATTATTGACTGATTGGGGCCTCGAAGAATCTGTCGTGGGGATGTGTTTCGACACCACTGCCTCCAATGCTGGTCGTTTGAATGGAGCGTGTGTTGTTGGAGCAGAAGTTGAAGAAAGACCTTCTCCATTTTGCCTGCCGTCATCACATCATGGAAGTGATGATCGGTGGAGTTTTCACTGCTTGCTATGGCCCAAAAGTGGACCTGATGTTCCATTGTTCAGCAGGTTTCAGAGCAAATGGACCTTCATGACACAGGAACATACGGCACCAGATGGGATGATGAAGAGGTGCATCGACTCTTGGCCCCCATTAGAGATTGGATTCTCCGCTTTGCTGAGGAAAAACACTCCTCAAAATCCTTTCGAGATGACTATCAGGAATTCCTCGATCTGTCCATCATTTTCTTGGGAGGGAGCATTGACAACTACACCTTCAAGCGACCTGGCCCCATGCACCAAGCCAGATGGTTATCTAAGGTGATCTATTCATTGAAGATGTGGCTGTTCAGGGGACAAATCCCAGCCCTCACTCCACAAGAGCAAAAGTGTCTTAAGGATGTCAGTGTCTTCGCTTTCCATCTACCTGCAGGCATGGATGACAGCGCCAATAGCTGCTGCTGCGCCTCGCAGCGACCTCAGTCTTCTGCAGAGTCTTCGGGAATACCATGACCCCAAAATTTCGGAAGTGGCATTAAAAAACTCAGCGGTCATCTTTGGTATCTTTCGGAAGAGATGGTGGGCCTCGCGATTTTCAATCCTGAGGTGTCTGAAGAGACTAAAACAGCAATGGTGAAGGCGATGGAGGAAGTTGAAGGAAAGCCTGATTGCCAGAAGAGAAGGAAAGGTGTTGCTGAGGGCGCTTCAATCGAGTCACTAGCAACAGCAAACTCATAAAGACTGCTGTTGTCTCTGGGGTCAGGTGTGGGATACCTGAGGAAGGAGGTGCAGGATTGGGACAGTGATCCTGATTACCAAATAGCGAAGAAATCAGTGGCAAACCTCTCTGTCGTGAACGATCATGCAGAGAGGGGGGTTGCTCTCATTAATGAATACAACGGCTGCCACACCAGGAATGAGGAACAACTGCAGTATCTCCTGCAAGTTGTTGCTAACTACAGGAAGCAGTTTCCTCAACCACTGAAGTCAGCCTGGCAACTGGGCGAGAAAACAAAGATCAAATGAGGTGCAGAGGGAATTGTTAGTCAATTCATTTCGGAATTGTTAGTTACCCTAATAGTCATGTACTGTCACCAAGATTAACTTTGCTATGATTTTCAGATTATACCAAAACTTCAAGTGTCATGTGCTACCCCTACAAATTAACTGATTCAAATAAAACTTTCCCAGAGGTATTTTCTCATCCATCCTCATAAGTTACAACCCAGCAATAAAAACAAATCACAAAAAAAATTCCACCCCTATAAGAGTGGACCACCCTAGAAAGAGAGTATGTAGATTGTATGGCAATATCCTATTTTGGGTACTTCTTTACTATTGGTATAATATTATAATGTTTCAGACCAACAAAGACCCTAGGATCCATTCATGGCTGGTCTACCTAACAGTGTTCGTAATTGTGTATTGTGCATGTCCTCCATGGTGGCAGAGGGGACCTACAATTTATGTGAGTTCCGAACCACAAGGCCTTAATTTTACTACCTTAAACTATACCCAATCTGTCAACATATGCGTCTAATCGATTTTTAAACATGTTTATAGACGTGCTACTAATTACTTCTACTGGCAAACTATTCCAGCTGTTGGTAATTATTCATTTTTTGACCCAGTCTCTTTTTATAATGAGAGCAAACTTTGGTCAATTTTGAGGTGTTTTGCATGAATCTGCCATCTGTTTCCTGTGCAAATGCGTAGTTTTCAGATATCGTCATCTCAAAAACTACGCATTTGCACAGGAAATGGATGTCAGATTCGTGCAAAACACCTCAAAATTGACCAGAAAAGTTTGCATTCGTGCTAAACCACACCTAACCCTAACCTAACCTAACCACCTTATCACACCTTCACCACAAAAAGATTTCCAGTTAACAATGGACTCGCTACTAGTTTTATAACTTTCTCGGCATAACATTGTGAAAAATATTTTCGCGAATAAATATTTATGAACCGGAGGTTTTTATTCACTGAGAAGTTGCAATGTTCCAGCCATGTGCCCTTAAAGATAGAAACAGTAAATCCACACTCACGCTTATTTTTTGGATTTTTTTTACGGCACCTAAACATCTTCGAGTCTTGTCTTAAAATACAGGCAGTATTACATTTAGGGCAAATCACGGATGTCGGAATTATGCTGTGATTGAAAAACATCTAAACTTTTATCTTCATCAAGGCCAACAAGGCAGATTAGGTCTTCAAAATCAAGTTCACAAGATTGACACGTCATGATCCTAGAATGAAAATCACCAAACTAACAAGTAACAGAAAGAAGTAGGCAAAATCAAGAAAAAGTAGCCAAAAATAGCCAAAAAATCTCCAAAAAAAAGGGAGCCAAAATAAACAAATTAACCGAAATTTATATATACATACATATTAGAAAGTAGAAAATATTTTTTTTTTTATAAAAAAGTACATTTTATACAAATTTGCACAAGATAATATATATATTTTCTTATTCAGTTTTGATTGGTTATTCAATATATATTGCTGTTACAGCTGGGTGTGACTGGGTCAAAAAACGAATATTAACCCAGCTATTTACTATTCTATGCATAAAAAAGTTTTTGGCAACTGCTGTCTTGAACCTTCTACTTGTCAACTTACACACAAGAACAAGAAATTTTTATAGTGAGCACACTAGGGGCCACTTCGGCCCATTGAGGTGGCTCCACTATGTAAAAACTGCCTGTATATTGGCAACAACCAATTTTTACAAAACTAATTATCAATTTAAAACTAATTAATTATCAATTTAAAACTAGAGATAGAATCTCTGGAATCCAGAGGATCGCAGTCATAATAGGCTACTATCCACAAATATGTTACACTCTATATCTATTTATAACTGACATGCAAATATATCAGATCTAAAGAATCCAGTCAATTTCATTATGGTACCCATCAATAGCAATACCTTGCCAACCAAAAATGTCACGGTCCATATCAATTGTGGACCAAGTCACAATTTACAACCATATACATTACTATATACTTAAGAGGAAAAGTGTAGGTGTGGCTGTAAAGACTGTACAGTAATGTAGAAATGTGTGGCGCCCCATTTTGGGTCTCCCATTTAAAGGTGTTTGTAGGGCAAGTGAAGATCATGAGTTTTTCAATACCTCACAGTACTCTGGGGAGCAACGCTCAGCAGAGGAATCTCTTCAAATGGGGTGTGTAAGAACAGAGAGTATCCCCTAACCCAAGATGCTGCCTCTCTATATCCCACAACACTTGTGTTGAGCTGTGGGATTTATCACCTAAATGCACATAATATATATGAAATAAACTAGTACCATTCATGCAATAAAAATGGGCTTAAACACTATCACCAGATGTCCCTTGCAGACATCAAACTATCCAACCTTCTTTTGAAAGAATCAAGTGTATCTGAAGTCACCACTTCTTCTGTCAGACTGTTCCAAAACTTAATTACTCTGTTTGTAAAACTATGTTTCCTTAAATTTGTTCTACATCTTCGCTTAAATAATTTCATACTATGACCTCTAGTCTGGTTATTGTGATCTTTAAGGAAAAGAGAATCAAAATCTATCTTATCCAACCCTTTTATCATTTTATACACCTCTATCATATCACCCCTTAACCACCACCTTTTTAATGAGAACATGTTTAGATATGCCAGTCTTTCCTTATATGTCAATTGTCTTAGAGATGGGATCATTCTTGTTGCTCGTTTCTGTACTTTTTCCAGTTTTTCAATATCTTGTATCAAATAGGGACCATTAAATTGAATACAGTATTCAAGGAGGAGTCTCCTAGCATTTGCTTTATTTCTGATTTCCATACAGTGATTTGAGAGTTTAAGTTCATCAGTCAGTGACACCCGTATTTCTCTTTATCATCATTTTTAATCCAACTTCCATTCATATTGTATTCAAATTCTGGATTTTTTGGCCCAATATGCATAACCTTGCACTTATCAACATTAAATCTCATCTCCCACTTATCTGTCAAGGCTGTTACTCTGTCTAAGTCTTTTTTGTATTATCATTGCTCCTGCTACTGACTTAACATTATGGCCTAATTTTGTATCATCAGCAAATTTTGAGGTTTTACATGATAGGCCCTTTCTCTAGATCATTTATATAGACAACAAAAAGCAGAGGTCCCAGCACAGACCCCTGTGGACTCCGCTCAATACGGGTCCCAAGTAGACTTATTTCCATTTAGATGAACTCTGTTTTCTATTTCTCAGCCATTCTTCTATCCAGTCAGCTATATGACCTCTTATACCATGGGCTCTAACTTTTACCAACAATCTTGCATGAGGAACAGTATCAAATGCCTTTGCAAAATCTAAGTATACTATATCTACTGGCTCTTTATTGTCCAAATGCAATAGGACTCCATCATAAAATTCATCAAGTTGGTTAGACAAGACCTTCCATTTCAAAAGCCATGCTGGCTATCATTTATAAGGTTGCACTCTTCAAGGAACTCAGTAACTTTACCTCTAATGATACTTTCGAGTAATTTGCAAATAATGGAGGTGAGGCTGATGGGTCTGTAGTTTTTTGCCAAGTTTCTATTTCCTTTTTTAAAGATTGGAGCCACATTTGCTTTCTTCCAATCCTCTGGAATTTCAGTACATATCATTGATTTATTAAAAATAATTTCTAGTGCCTGTGCTATATTCTTTTTGGCAGCTTTTGACTATTGGATACATTTCATCTAGCCCTGGAGATTTTTCCATTTTTTATTGCTTTTAGGATATCTAGTTTTGTTACCCTTAATTCATTTATTTCTCTATCTTGTCCTGGTAGTATAAAATCAAGAATATTATTTAAATTTTCATTTGTGAATACTGATGAGAAGTATTTGTTTAGTTCTTCAGTTATTTGAAGATCATCATCTATAGTTTTATCATCTATATGGAGGGGGCCAATTTTCTTTTTCACTCTACTTTTCAAATTGAAATGACTGAAAAAACTTCTTAGGATTGTTTTTGGAGTTCTTGGCTAGGCTTTTTCCAGGTCTCATTTGCTATCTCCGATTGCTTTCTTGCAAATGCTTCTTTTACTTTTATATATTTTGGAGTCTGTACCATTTTTAGTTCTTTTGAATTTATGAAATGCTTTTGTTTTTCTCTGATTGCTCTTTTTACATTGCAGTTTATCCAAGGTTGTTTTTTATTTTTTCCAGTTCTGATTTTACACTGTAGGATATGCTTCCTTTTTATGTTCATTATTATACTTTTAAATTTGGTATTATTCTACTATTACACCCATCTAACGTCCAGCAATTATTATATGTTCATTAGGTAGATTTTTTAATTCTAAGACACTTTTCTTCTATAGCGTTTCCGTCGCAAATGCTTCGTTTTCGAGATATAAACGTTTTTTTTGGTGTGTATCTAGTGTGTGTTCGTACGTTCATTTGTGTGTTCATTTGTGTTGATGTCACATGTCTGCCCAATCAGAGCGCTCCATCCATTTCGAATTTGAATTAGTTTGCTACCGGAATGGCTTTGTGTGAGATGTGCTTGTTCGATTATTACCACTGTATTGTCACTTTCTATGAAAATTTAGAAAAAAGTGTTGAGTTTCTGCATGCTCAGTGTTCTACCGACAGTAGTGAAGTGTCCACATTGTAAAACGGAGTGTACATATCATCAAGACCAGAAACTGTGGCGTTGTAGATAGGTCAGGCTAGGATAAGTTAGGTTAGGATAGGTTAGGAAGGTTAGGTCAAGTTTGAAGGTGAAATTTATGTTTTTCCTATGGTTTTTGATGTGTTTTGAACGAATCTGACCTTCAGAACCGTCGGAAATGACTCATTTTCTGTGATTTCCCCCACATTGCCAGCTGGGGGGGGGAGGGGAGTTATTTCAAAAACGAGTCATTTCCGACAGTTTTGAAGGTCAGATTCGTTCAAAACACATCAAAAACCATAGGAAAAACATAAATTTCACCTCAAAAGGGAGACGGGTGTAATACTGGACATTTACCTTAAATTTTTCCCACATACTAGTTACTGTCTGTTCAGGCTATAGAATATCTGTCTAATTTATTAGACACAGATCATTTACTAGTCCATTTATATTTCCTCTTTTAAAATCTGGGACTTCTACTTTATTTTCACTAGGTCTTGAATTACAAACAATATTAAACCGAAGGATACAATGATCACCTGAACCTAGTGTTTCTGAAACTGAGCAAAGCTGGGCACCGCAAACTCAAAATCACTTCCGCAATCGCAAATCCGCAAACTCAAACCTTACCTTCCACAACCGCAAATCCGCAAACTGCTTGCCATTTTTGGTGCCGCAAATGCAAATCCGCAAACTGCTTGCCATTTTTGGTGCTGCAAAAGCAAATGCAAACCATATTTCCAATTTTTACAGTGCTGGGCACTTCCGCAAACCGCAAATTCCGCAATTGCAATTTTAACTATAAAAAGTATCCAAAACATTAAAGAGGTATAAAAAGTTTTTATATCTTTTTAATGTTTAATGTTTTAGCCTTGTTTTTAATAAAAACAAGGCTAAAACATTAAACATTAAAAGATATAAAAACTTTTTAATACCTCTTTAATGTTTTGGATACTTTTTATAGTTAAATTGCAATTGCGGAATTTGCGGTTTGCGGAAGTGCCCAGCACTGTAAAAATTGGAAATATGGTTTGCATTTGCTTTTGCGGCACCAAAAATGGCAAGCAGTTTTGCGGATTTGCATTTGCGGCACCAAAAATGGCAAGCAGTTTGGGATTTGCGGTTGTGGAAGGTAAGGTTTGAGTTTGCGGTTTGCGATTGCGGAAGTGATTTTGAGTTTGCGGTGCCCAGCTTTGCTCAGTTTCAGAAACACTAGGTTCAGGTGATCATTGTATCCTTCGGTTTAATATTGTTTGTAATTCAAGACCTAGTGAAAATAAAGTAGAAGTCCCAGATTTTAAAAGAGGAAATATAAATGGACTAGTAAATGATCTGTGTCTAATAAATTAGACAGATATTCTACAGCCTGAACAGACAGTAACTAGTATGTGGGGAAAAGTTTAAGGTAAATGTCCAGTATTACACCCGTCTCCCTTTCGAGGTGAAATTTATGTTTTTCCTATGGTTTTTGATGTGTTTTTGAACGAATCTGACCTTCAAAACTGTCGGAAATGACTCGTTTTTGAAATAACTCCCCCCCCCCCCAGCTGGCAATGTGGGGGAAATCACAGAAAAGAGTCATTTCCGACGGTTCTGAAGGTCAGATTCGTTCAAAACACATCAAAAACCATAGGAAAAACATAAATTTCACCTTCAAACTTGACCTAACCTTCCTAACCTATCCTAACCTAACTTATCCTAGCCTGACCTATCTACAACGCCACAGTTTCTGGTCTTGACGATATGTACACTCCGTTTTACAATGTGGACACTTCACTACTGTCGGTAGAACACTGAGCATGCAGAAACTCAACACTTTTTTCTAAATTTTCATAGAAAGTGACAATACAGTGGTAATAATCGAACAAGCACATCTCACACAAAGCCATTCCGGTAGCAAACTAATTCAAATTCGAAATGGATGGAGCGCTCTGATTGGGCAGACATGTGACATCAACACAAATGAACATACGAACACACACTAGATACACACCAAAAAAAACGTTTATATCTCGAAAACGAAGCATTTGCGACGGAAACGCTATAGAAGAAAAGTGTCTTAGAATTAAAAAATCTACCTAATGAACATATAATAATTGCTGGACGTTAGATGGGTGTAATAGTAGAATAATACCAAATTTAAAATATATAATGAACATAAAAAGGAAGCATATCCTACAGTGTAAAATCAGAACTGGAAAAAATAAAAAAACAACCTTGGATAAACTGCAATGTAAAAAGAGCAATCAGAGAAAAACAAAAGCATTTCATAAATTCAAAAGAACTAAAAATGGTACAGACTCCAAAATATATAAAAGTAAAAGAAGCATTTGCAAGAAAGCAATCGGAGATAGCAAATGAGACCTGGAAAAAAGCCTAGCCAAGAACTCCAAAAACAATCCTAAGAAGTTTTTCAGTCATTTCAATTTGAAAAGTAGAGTGAAAAAGAAAATTGGCCCCCTCCATATAGATGATAAAACTATAGATGATGATCTTCAAATAACTGAAGAACTAAACAAATACTTCTCATCAGTATTCACAAATGAAAATTTAAATAATATTCTTGATTTTATACTACCAGGACAAGATAGAGAAATAAATGAATTAAGGGTAACAAAACTAGATATCCTAAAAGCAATAAAAAATGGAAAAATCTCCAGGGCTAGATGAAATGTATCCAATATCAAAGCTGCCAAAAAGAATATAGCACAGGCACTAGAAATTATTTTTAATAAATCAATGATATGTACTGAAATTCCAGAGGATTGGAAGAAAGCAAATGTGGCTCCAATCTTTAAAAAAGGAAATAGAAACTTGGCAAAAAACTACAGACCCATCAGCCTCACCTCCATTATTTGCAAATTACTCGAAAGTATCATTAGAGGTAAAGTTACTGAGTTCCTTGAAGAGTGCAACCTTATAAATGATAGCCAGCATGGCTTTTGAAATGGAAGGTCTTGTCTAACCAACTTGATTGAATTTTATGATGGAGTCCTATTGCATTTGGACAATAAAGAGCCAGTAGATATAGTATACTTAGATTTTGCAAAGGCATTTGATACTGTTCCTCATGCAAGATTGTTGGTAAAAGTTAGAGCCCATGGTATAAGAGGTCATATAGCTGACTGGATAGAAGAATGGCTGAGAAATAGAAAACAGAGTTCATCTAAATGGAAATAAGTCTACTTGGAGACCCGTATTGAGCGGAGTCCCACAGGGGTCTGTGCTGGGACCTCTGCTTTTTGTTGTCTATATAAATGATCTAGAGAAAGGCCTATCATGTAAAACCTCAAAATTTGCTGATGATACAAAATTAGGCCATAATGTTAAGTCAGTAGCAGGAGCAATGATAATACAAAAAAGACTTAGACAGAGTAACAGCCTTGACAGATAAGTGGGAGATGAGATTTAATGTTGATAAGTGCAAGGTTATGCATATTGGGCCAAAAAATCCAGAATTTGAATACAATATGAATGGAAGTTGGATTAAAAATGATGATAAAGAGAAATACGGGTGTCACTGACTGATGAACTTAAACTCTCAAATCACTGTATGGAAATCAGAAATAAAGCAAATGCTAGGAGACTCCTCCTTGAATACTGTATTCAATTTAATGGTCCCTATTTGATACAAGATATTGAAAAACTGGAAAAAGTACAGAAACGAGCAACAAGAATGATCCCATCTCTAGACAATTGACATATAAGGAAAGACTGGCATATCTAAACATGTTCTCATTAAAAGGTGGTGGTTAAGGGGTGATATGATAAGGTTATAAATGATAAAAGGGTTGGATAAGATAGATTTTGATTCTCTTTTCCTTAAAGATCACAATAACCAGACTAGAGGTCATAGTATGAAATTATTTAAGCGAAGATGTAGAACAAATTTAAGGAAACATAGTTTTACAAACAGAGTAATTAAGTTTTGGAACAGTCTGACAGAAGAAGTGGTGACTTCAGATACACTTGATTCTTTCAAAAGAAGGTTGGATAGTTTTGATGTCTGCAAGGGACATCTGGTGATAGTGTTTAAGCCCATTTTATTGCATGAATGGTACTAGTTTATTTCATATATATTATGTGCATTTAGGTGATAAATCCCACAGCTCAACACAAGTGTTGTGGGATATAGAGAGGCAGCATCTTGGGTTAGGGATACTCTCTGTTCTTACACACCCCATTTGAAGAGATTCCTCTGCTGAGCGTTGCTCCCCAGAGTACTGTGAGGTATTGAAAAACTCATGATCTTCACTTGCCCTACAAACCTTTAAATGGGAGACCCAAAATGGGCGCACACATTTCTACATTACTGTACAGTCTTTACAGCCACACCTACACTTTTCCTCTTAAGTATATAGTAATGTATATGGTTGTAAATTGTGACTTGGTCCACAATTGATATGGACCGTGACATTTTTGGTTGGCAAGGTATGCTATTGATGGGTACCATAATGAAATTGACTAGATTCTTTAGATCTGATATATTTGCTGTCAGTTATAAATAGATATAGAGTGTAACTATTTGTGGATAGTAGCCTATTATGACTGCGATCCTCTGGATTCCAGAGATTCTATCTCTAGTTTTAAATTGATAATTAATTAGTTTTAAATTGATAATTAGTTTTGTAAAAATTGGTTGTTGCCATATACAGGCAGTTTTTACATAGTGGAGCCACCTCAATGGGCCGAAGTGGCCCCTAGTGTGCTCACTATAAAAATTTCTTGTTCTTGTGTGTAAGTTGACAAGTAGAAGGTTCAAGACAGCAGTTGCCAAAACTTTTTTATGCATAGAATAGTAAATAGCTGGGTTAATATTCGTTTTTTGACCCAGTCACACCCAGCTGTAACAGCAATATATATTGAATAACCAATCAAACTGAATAAGAAATATATATATTATCTTGTGCAAATTTGTATAAAATGTACTTTTTATAAAAAAAAATATTTTCTACTTTCTAATATGTATGTATATAAAATTTTCGGTTAATTTGTTTTATTTGGCTCCCTTTTTTTTGGAGATTTTTTGGCTATTTTTGGCTACTTTTTCTTGATTTTGCCTACTTCTTTCTGTTACTTGTTAGTTTGGTGATTTTCGTTCTAGGATCATGACGTGTCAATCTTGTGAACTTGATTTTGAAGACCTAATCCGCCTTGTTGGCCTTGATGAAGATAAAAGTTTAGATGTTTTTTCCAATCACAGCATAATTCCGACATCCGTGATTTGCCCTAAATGTAATACTGCCTGTATTTTAAGACAAGACTCGAAGATGTTTAGGTGCCGTAAAAAAAATCCAAAAAATAAGCGTGAGTGTGGATTTACTGTTTCTATCTTTAAGGGCACATGGCTGGAACATTGCAACTTCTCAGTGAATAAAAACCTCCGGTTCATAAATATTTATTCGCGAAAATATTTTTCACAATGTTATGCCGAGAAAGTTATAAAACTAGTAGCGAGTCCATTGTTAACTGGAAATCTTTTTGTGGTGAAGTGTGTGATAAGGTGGTTAGGTTAGGTTAGGTTAGGTTGTGTTTAGCACGAATGCAAACTTTTCTGGTCAATTTTGAGGTGTTTTGCACGAATCTGACATCCATTTCCTGTGCAAATGCGTAGTTTTTGAGATGACGATATCTCGAAAACTACGCATTTGCACAGGAAACAGATGGCAGATTCATGCAAAACACCTCAAAATTGACCAGAAAAGTTTGCTCTCATTATAAAAAGAGACTGGGTCAAAAAATGAATAATTACCAACAGCTGGAATAGTTTGCCAGTAGAAGTAATTAGTAGCACGTCTATAAACATGTTTAAAAATCGATTAGACGCATATGTTGACAGATTGGGTATAGTTTAAGGTAGTAAAATTAAGGCCTTGTGGTTCGGAACTCACGTAAAATTGTAGGTCCCCTCTGCCACCATGGAGGACATGCACAATACACAATTACGAACACTGTTAGGTAGACCAGCCATGAATGGATCCTAGGGTCTTTGTTGGTCTGAAACATTATAATATTATACCAATAGTAAAGAAGTACCCAAAATAGGATATTGCCATACAATCTACATACTCTCTTTCTAGGGTGGTCCACTCTTATAGGGGTGGAATTTTTTTTTGTGATTTGTTTTTATTGCTGGGTTGTAACTTATGAGGATGGATGAGAAAATACCTCTGGGAAAGTTTTATTTGAATCAGTTAATTTGTAGGGGTAGCACATGACACTTGAAGTTTTGGTATAATCTGAAAATCATAGCAAAGTTAATCTTGGTGACAGTACATGACTATTAGGGTAACTAACAATTCCGAAATGAATTGACTAACAATTCCCTCTGCACCTCATTTGATCTTTGTTTTCTCGCCCAGTTGCCAGGCTGACTTCAGTGGTTGAGGAAACTGCTTCCTGTAGTTAGCAACAACTTGCAGGAGATACTGCAGTTGTTCCTCATTCCTGGTGTGGCAGCCGTTGTATTCATTAATGAGAGCAACCCCCCTCTCTGCATGATCGTTCACGACAGAGAGGTTTGCCACTGATTTCTTCGCTATTTGGTAATCAGGATCACTGTCCCAATCCTGCACCTCCTTCCTCAGGTATCCCACACCTGACCCCAGAGACAACAGCAGTCTTTATGAGTTTGCTGTTGCTAGTGACTCGATTGAAGCGCCCTCAGCAACACCTTTCCTTCTCTTCTGGCAATCAGGCTTTCCTTCAACTTCCTCCATCGCCTTCACCATTGCTGTTTTAGTCTCTTCAGACACCTCAGGATTGAAAATCGCGAGGCCCACCATCTCTTCCGAAAGATACCAAAGATGACCGCTGAGTTTTTTTAATGCCACTTCCGAAATTTTGGGGTCATGGTATTCCCGAAGACTCTGCAGAAGACTGAGGTCGCTGCGAGGCGCAGCAGCAGCTATTGGCGCTGTCATCCATGCCTGCAGGTAGATGGAAACAGCGAAGACACTGACATCCTTAAGACACTTTTGCTCTTGTGGAGTGAGGGCTGGGATTTGTCCCCTGAACAGCCACATCTTCAATGAATAGATCACCTTAGATAACCATCTGGCTTGGTGCATGGGGCCAGGTCGCTTGAAGGTGTAGTTGTCAATGCTCCCTCCCAAGAAAATGATGGACAGATCGAGGAATTCCTGATAGTCATCTCGAAAGGATTTTGAGGAGTGTTTTTCCTCAGCAAAGCGGAGAATCCAATCTCTAATGGGGCCAAGAGTCGATGCACCTCTTCATCATCCCATCTGGTGCCGTATGTTCCTGTGTCAATGAAGGTCCATTTGCTCTGAAACCTGCTGAACAATGGAACATCAGGTCCACTCGTTGGGCCATAGCAAGCAGTGAAAACTCCACCGATCATCACTTCCATGATGTGATGATGGCAGGCAAAATGGAGAAGGTCTTTCTTCAACTTCTGCTCCAACAACACACGCTCCATTCAAACGACCAGCATTGGAGGCAGTGGTGTCGAAACACATCCCCACGACAGATTCTTCGAGGCCCCAATCAGTCAATAATTCAAAAACTGCGCTGGCTTGGTGGTGGTCTGATCCAGTTGGTATTTTGGGGACTGCAAGGAGCTGAGATTGACCCAAAAAGGAGGAAATGAGCATAGGCAGCCGATCCACATGCGCATGGTCTCTGGTGTTGAGGTGGTCTGGAATAAGTTTTCCATCCCAGTGGATGATTGCAGGACCGGACTGAAAGGAAGCTTTTAGGCTATTGCAGATCATGATCCGATGTCGTTCTCTCTGCCGTTTGATGGAGGTCCGGGTGATGTTAAAATTCATTGGGCTGTGGCCAAGGCTCAATGCAGTCTCTGCTATTATGTAGGTTGCCATCCTGTCCGTAGTGTGTGTCCGATCTAGGGCAGCAGCTAGATTTGATGTTATCACATTCTTGACTCTTTTCACCTGTTTTGGAGGTCGCTTTCCACCTTTTGCCCATTCATCTTCGGTGGAGGATGACTCGTCAGTGACTGAGGATTCTGTTGAGGACACCAATACTGCTGTACCCGACGTTGATGCACCTTCATTGACTGCCTGCAATACAATCGAAGAAAATGGACAATTAGTGTTAACGAACAACCTAATCATTGCAATCAAATGAAAGTAGAATTTGAAGAACAATCTCACCTTTCTCTTTCGCATCTCCTCCTCCATCTTCCTGTGGGCAGCTTGTTTTTCTTTTTCTGCTGTTTTTCTGTCTACTCCCACCATGCATCCCCGTCTTCCAGGCTCTCGCTGGGCCAGCAAGAAGGCCTTGTCTTCTGGGTTTTTGATTAGAGAAGGCATCAGCATGTGCCATATCAAATAGGTTCCGAAGTGTCTCCTTGAATCCCTCTTCGTTGTACACCTAAGTATAAATAATAAATATATATAATATATATATGATAAATGTATTGACTATTGTACAGTATAATATGTCATACTCTCGAGAAACTATTTTATTTATCATTGATCATCCAACTCACCTGCTTCTGGCTCCTCCTCATTCGTCCTTTTTTTATTTTGATCCAATCTTGGTGAAGGTCCAAGATCTTTTGGATTCCTTTGTATTTTTCCTTTGTCAGGATTCGAGCTTTGTTAAAATATTTCAAGTTGACCCCACACTACTTGAGCACTTTCCTTCAACTCCTCCTTGAGATTAGTGTGGTGATGAAGGAAGCATGACAATACTTCTCCATGTGATGGTAATTTGCTTCCAAGAAGCTTGTCCTTCACTTATCTCCTTCAAGGAGATAAAAGCAAGAGCTTCGAACTTGTCATCATATATCCAACCACTAAACACACCAATGAACACTACACCAATAATCTGTCAAGGAAAATATGTATTACTGGAACTGGAATATAATATACAAGTAAATCTACTAGGTAGTGCAAAAGTGCAAAAATGAAGTACTGTGTGCTACCCCTAAAAGTGATTGATTTGGGAAAAATTGGCCAGAGGTGTTTTCTCATTCATCCTCACAAGTTACCGCCCGGCAATAACAAAAAATCAAAACTTCAATTTTATGGTCCATCCTAATCTCTCTCACTCATGAGTGTAAATTTCTCTTAAAATTAACTAATGAGCTACTGTTTACCATATCATTTGGCAAGTCATTCCAAAAATTTACTACCTACTCTATGACTAAAAAAGTATTTTCATAGATCAAGTCTACAAGTCTGTTTTGTAATTTTTTTATTATGCCTATGAGTTATCCCATCAGTATCTAGTGAGAGAAAGTTACATACTGTACATTGTACATCTAAATTGTCCAAACCTGAAAACATTTTGAACATCTGTATCATATCTCCCCTCATACAATGTCTCTCAAAACTGAACATACCTAATTCCTTTAATCTATCCCTGTATTCCAAACTTCTTAGGTTAGGGATAAGCTTGATTGCCCTATGTTGCACACCTTCAAACATATCAATATCATGTCTAAGGTGAGGGGGCTAAACTTGAAAGCAGTATTCTAAGTGAAACCTAACACAAGAATTATAGGTAATTATGTCACAAATGACATGGCCTGAAGTTGAAATAAAAAATATATTTTTCTAGTGTATTTTGGTGTGAGCTGTTCAAATATAACCTTCATTTCTTGTTCAAATGAACAGAAATATGTGTTTGGGCCATGCAATGACAACTGTATTTCTGTTCATTTGCACAAGAAATGAAGGTCATATTCGAACAAAGCACACCAAAATACACTTGAAATATGTATTTTTGACTATATTTTATACAATAAAGCATAATCTAACATGTTCATGTTGTGAGATCTCGTACCGTAAATAATGCATTACCACAGGAAATGTGCAAAACACATCAAAATTAACCAGAAAAGTTTGCTCTATTCATTTTTGTTTAAACTAACAAAAATATCATGACTTAACCTAACTAATCATCAAGGGCGTACAGTTGACCTAACTGGGCATTCAGTTGACCTAACAGGTTAATATTGGTTATTTCACCTAAATATCTTCCAATCTTTTCATATTAGGCACTCACTGTCACATTTCGGGCAAGTTAAGGATGAGAGAATAACACCATAATTGATAAAAACATCCAATGCTTTGTCTTCATCTAGGGCACATGACGAATCAAGTTCTCAAAGTCGAAACCACATGAATGGCAATGGCACATCATAATTCTATCACAAACCCCACCATACTGAATCCAATTAGAAAAAAAAAATAGCCAGAACAAAAATAAACAAATTAAGTTGCAGAGTAGCAAAAAAATAGCCCAAAATTATACTCATTGGACCAAAAATGAGTGTATTTATATATACCTATATACAGGGTGGGCCGTAAGTTTCCATACATAGGAAAAATAAACATTTTGTTATGGACAACCATTTTTATTTATATAATATGCTCTACATGGTTGCCATTGTTTTGAAAACACATTTCAATACGTGTTCCCCACTGTTGATGAACACGCATTAGCACGGTTGACGTTATGCTTGTAATGGCGTTGGTGATACGTTCCTTTAGATGATTTATGTCTTGTAACTTTTCCTGATACACCATGGCCTTCAAGTGCCCCCAAAGATAGAAATCAAGGGGGGTGAGATCTGGGGATCTGGGAGGCCACTCCACAGGACCACGCCGACCAATCCAAGCATCCGGAAACTGCTGCTGATCCAAATACCGACGCACGTGAAGACCATAATGAGGTGGAGCTCCATCTTGCTGGAAGTAAACTGGGAAGTTACCTTCCTCGTTTAGCAGGGATGGGAAAATCTCTTCTTGCAACATGTTAAGATACCTTTCGGCATTAAGATTTCCACTGACAAAAATTGGTCCAATAATTCTGTCACCCCATATCCCGGCCCACACCATCACTTTACCGGCACCTTGCATCTTCGTCGGACTCAGCCAGTTAGGGTTAGCATTACTCCAATAACGTATGTTTTGCCGATTAACCTCTCCATTGACGTAAAAATTTGCTTCATCAGTAAACAAGATCTTACGTCAAACGCATATTCTTAGGGTATCTGAAACATAAAAACAAACGTTTAATTTTTCCTATGTATGGAAATTTACGGCCCACCCTGTATATTATTAGTATCATATTTTTCACCATTAATATGCATTTGCACAAAAAATGAATGACAAATTTGAATAAAGTGACTAAAACTACCTCATAAAAAGTTATTTTGATTTACAGGTCCAGCCCATGTCATGTAAAACATATTAACTGAATTATATAATTTATAGATGACTTCCTTACTCTTGTAACTAACATTCCTCTTAATAATACCCAACATTTTATTTGCTTTACTTCTAGCCTCTAAGTGCTGCTTAGAAAATTTTAGATCACTACAAACTATAATGCCAAAATCCCTTTCCTGTCCAACATCCTCCAACCAGTTCCCTTGCATCTCATAACTAAAGTTTTCATTATTTCTACCAAAATGCACGACTTTGCATTTTTCAACATTCAAATCCATCTACCATTTACTGGCCCAAGCAACTAATCTATCAAGATCCTTTTCCAGTCTATAAGCATTTTCTATATTTGTAACTGGAGCAAATACTTTTGTATAATCTGCAAATTTAGAAATTTTGCAACCTACTCCTTTCTCTAAATCATTTAGATATAAAGTAAAGAGTAATGGACCTAAAACTGATCCCTGTGGTACCTTACTTTTCACTTTCTGCCACCTAGATTCATGACCATTTAGAATTACTCTGTTCTCTGTCTTCAAACCATTTTTCTACCCAATTTATAACTGACCTAAATATCCCATGAGCTTTTAATTTAGATAGAATTTATTTAGAATTTATATGGAACCTTGTCAAATGCTTTACTAAAATCCAGATAAATAACATCTACATAATTTCCATTATCTACCTGATCAATTACAAATTCCAAACAGTCCAAGAGATTAAACAAACAAGACATTCCTGATCTAAATCCATGTTGTGAACTTGAAATAAGATTAAAATTCTCCAAATGATCTTGAATATTATTCTTTATAATTCTTTCTAGTATCTTTCCTACCAATGATGTCAAACTAACAGGCCTATAATTTCCAACCTCCTACTACCTTTTTTGTAAATGGGCACTACATTTGCTTTTTTCCATTCATCTGGTACTTCTGCATAATTAATTGACCTAGCAAACAAAATAGTTAGTGCCTCAGATAAGCTTTCTTCCCCTTCTCTGAGAATCCTAGCAAATATATTATCAGCTTCAGCAGCCTTATTTGACTTCAGTGTATGAATCACTTGCCTGACATCAGCCTTCGTTATATGAATATGATCAAGAATGAATTTACAGGATCTAAAGAATTAAAATCAAAGTTATTTAAATTTTCCTCAGTAAAAACAGCTAAAAAAATCATTAAAAATACTAACAATTTATCATCTTTTTCAAATATCTTATCATCATGTTCTATTTGGCCAATCCTGTCATGCTTTTTATTATGATGTTTATAAAAACTAAAAAATTTCTTTGGATCTTTTTTGCTATTTCTAGCTAGATTTATTTCACTATGCCTTTTGCTCTTCCTAATCAAACTATTTAGCTTATTTCTTAACTGTCCATAATTATCCAAGTCCAAAAACCTATCACTGCCTTTAAATTCCCTGAATGACCTTTTTTTATTTTTAATAATTTTAGCTAAATATATTTCCCTATTCCACCACAAAGGTTTCCTAATCTTGTTATTCCTAACAGTTCTGAAAGGAATACACCTACATTGTACATCCTCTAAAATTTCTTTGAATCTAGACCACATCTCAATAGCATTTTTATTGGCAAATTCATTATCCCACTTTACTGAGCCTAACAACTCCCTAAATCTAATGTAGTCACCCTTTGAGAAGCAAGGGACTAGAACTAGATGGTCATTGTTGACTAGATCCCTACCGTATTTAATTCTATCTTAAAATGTATGATCCAATGGTCACTATTTCCTAATGACTTTCTTACTGGAAGTTCCCTAATAAGTTCATGATCATTGGAAAGAACCAGATCTCAGATTGCTTGATCCCAGGTTGGTTTGTCTACAAATTGCATTAGAAAGTTCAGTTATTATAGCAGTCAATGAAGAAGTTACCTTCCCTATTATTTCCCTCTAAAAGGCTCCAGTCTATATGAGGCAGGTTGAAATCTCCCATAATTAATGTTCTAGCACTACAACCTTCATTTATTTCTTGAACCATACTGTCATCAACTTCCTGTGTTTGGTTTGGAGGTCTGTAAAATGCACCTATCCGAATATACTCTCTGTCTGAAACATAGCCATCAACCCAAATTAATTCAACCCTATTGTCTAATTTAATACTATCATTCTGAATTGAAGTTAAATCATTCTTAATGTGTAAGACCAAAGCTCCCCCCCCTGCCTATCTATTCAATGGTAAATATACATTGTATAACTATTTAACTCATACTCTGCTCTAGTATCATTGAATGCTGCCTCACTAATCCAAGTCTCACTGATGCAGACTATATCCAGATTGTCACTAATCATATAACAAATAATTAATTTTTCTTATTCCTAAGACTGTGTGCATTTGTATAAAATCACTTCAACTCCTCAGTTTTATCTGATTCCCTACCTTTGGCTAGACAGTTGATATGCTGATTCCTTACATAATCCATATTTAAGACTCTAACAGTATTTACTTTACCCAGTACCCTGATGCTTTTATGCCCTGTTGATCTAAAGTTATCTTTCAAAACCCCAAAGAACTCACATTTTCCTCCAGAAGCCTCCCATACAAAGCATTTCCCCTTCTACTTAGATGTAATCCATCCTTACTGTAAAGCTCTCTTCTTTCATAAAAATTATCCCATAAATCTATGAACTCAACCCCTTCACTGCATAGCATCCTAACTTTATCATTTTAAGCTAAAATTCTACTTGTAAACTCCATGCTTACCCCAATCTTGGTAAAATGGCCACTACATAACACTTGCTCTGCCTATTTTTTAAAGCTTCTATCAATTCCCTGTACCTCTGTTTAACTGCTTCTGAATTTTTGTTTAACTTAAATCTACCATCTTTATCCTTGCTTGTTGAGTCATTTATACCTACATGAATTATAATATTACCTCAGGTTACAGGCAACTTCTTCACTACCTCATTGACTTTAGAAATATTACCACCTGGAATACATATTCTTCTATGGGTTTTCCTTCCCTTATTGCAAAATTCATTGTCCTGATTTCCCCAACCATGGTAAATTCACATTGTACTGCTTCATCTAAATTCCCTAGTGTATGAAACCTGTTACTAGTTGCTACAAGATTACTATTCTCTCTCATCTTGTTTCTTGAATGACCCTTGACTTTGCGCCATTACATTACATTTCATTTGGAAAACAAAGCCACTGGGGATCATCCCACTGCATTAAACACAATAGCTGATAACATCACTGACAGTGCTAATTTAACTCATCAGAATTTAGTGCTCTGTGAACTCCATCAAATTACTGTGGATACTCTCAAAACTATTCTGTGGCTTGCTGAGCATGGACTAATTTGGAACAGTCAAGAGTGCTGCAATGTCAACATGGGATTTGTCAACTGTGCTAAGTATTCTGATGGCAAAGCTTGGTATTGCAAGCACTGTAAATGCTATAAAAGCATTCAGAATGATTCATTTTTCTCAGAGGTGTGTTTTTCTCTTACCAAAGTTGTGGAACTAATATACAGATGCTCCCCAGGTTATGTAAGCCTCAACTTATGCAAATTTGACTTTACGTAAATGCTCCCATAAATCCCCTCTGCATCATCTCCAAACTTCTTTTGTAAAATCACCCTTAATTGTGTTGTAATAATGACTGGAAAGTGCCCAAGTGATCGTAAGAGTGCTACTATACTGTATTTAGTTTTTTAATTTATAAAAAAGTATTGTATCTTGTGTTCAATGATTACCTATGGAAGGGTCAATTCCAACTTATGGAAAAATTGACTTGCCTAAAGCCTTCTGGAATGGAACCCTTACGTAAGTCAGGGACTGTCTGTACTGGTGGTGTATTGCTGTAAAGCAGTTCATTATAATGGAACAGGTTGGTGTAGCATTTGAGGCAATAGTTAATTGGTACATATAATTACTTCTGAGATATTTGTGTAATGTGGTCGATTGACTATCTGATGATTATTTATTGGTAGCAGTGGGAGAAAAGTGGAGATTGATGAGTCAAATTTTATGTACACCACCATGGATGCTATCATGAAGGGTGCTGGGTGATTGGTTTGGTGGAGCCAGGCTCAATGAATACTGTCCTTGTGCCTGTTGAAGATAGATTGGCAGCCACCTTACTGCCAATTATTCAAAGCATGTTCTTCCTAACACTCAGATTATTACTGATGAATGGCCTGTCTACCAACAACTGGCAAATCACAACTAGGTCAACCACTGCCTCAACTTTGTTGACCTAAATGACCCAACAGTCCACACCAACACTGTCAAGGGCAATTGGGCCAATGTTAAAGGAAAGTACCCTATCAAAGTATGCATTGCACCTCCAATCAACTTTGGTCATCCTACCTACAGGAGTACACCTGGCATTGAGCTTACAGCAAGAACACTTTCATGCATCTTATTTATTGGATTCATCACTACTATCCCTTCTGATTTAATATTGTGGAGTATATTAAATAAATATTTGGAAAATTTTTTGTGTTTTGTTGCATATTTAGCCAAAAAAAGTTTTAAAAAATATTTTGATTTTACATACTTAAAACAAAAGATTGCCACCACTTGGGTGTAATGTTTTGTAATAAATTTAATAAATGGCACAGAGAAATGTTTGTAATGAACATTTTTAATAGCAGTTTTTTATATAGTCATTTTGGAAAGACAAATTTAAGAGGTCTGTTGAATGTAACTTCTCAGAGAATGTAATGGTTTTTATATTTTTTGTGGGTGTTTCTGTTGGGAATGTGGGATAAGAGCTGCCCTTGGGGGAAGAAGTTGGGGAAAACCTTCTACAAGAGTGCCATAAGATCCTACATATGGAGAGTTGAATTCGAGATTTTGTTCAGTCAGGATCACAGGTTTTTGGGGCTCTCAAAATTTTGTAAGTATAGCTTGTCAGTTTAGTGTTAATCACAAATTACCAGAATATATCTCTATCTCAGTGCTGTTTTATGTAATAACTAGGGTGGTCAAAAGTCAATAAAGTCAAATTGTTTCCTATGGGGCACTTTTCGCTGAAACGACTGAAAATGCAATAAAAACACCTGTAGGGGGTATATTACCAAAGTTAATAGGTCAACCAAAAGTCAACTTTTACCTGTTAGGTCAAAAAATAGCAATGAGGTAAATAAAGTCAATTTTTTGGAATAAATAATTAAAATAACTAAAAATTGGCATCTTTTTGGTTAACTGGCAACTTCGCTGCTCATATTTGTCTTATTCAGTTATGTCCGTTCTGGTTTTGGATGTGGTTGTGTTGTATGTATTGTGGTTACTGGTTACCATTTTTGATTTGTGATTTTTTTCTGATTTGTAATTTCACTGATTTTGATTTCTTTTGATTTCAGATATTTAAAATGCCAAAAGTTGCAGTTAGTTCTATTGCTAAAGTGCGCGCTATAATTGCAAATATCCTAATGAATTCATTTGTTCAGAAAAAATGAGCTATACTGTCAGATTTGTTGTGTTGTGGTCAAGCATGACAAATCCTTTTTTGTGGATAAACATCGCTCTACCCAAAAGCACCAGCGTGGTATAGACCAAAATGTGGGAAATGAAAAGATGCAAACCCTTTTAAAGTACAAGTCTTCAGATTTTTCGGAAAAACTTGTGACTACATTTCTGTCAGCCAACATACCTCTTCATAAGTTGAGCAACCCTCATGTGAAACAATTGCTCTCTGAATTAGGTGTAGCAGTGCCTTGCGTGTCAACTTGCAGATCAATAGCAATGAAACAGGCAGAAAGTGAGTTAAGTAGAATAAAACATTTGCTAGAGGGTAAATTAGTTTTCCTAATTGTTGATGAAAGTGAAGTAAGGGGCTCAAAATATTTGAACATACTTGCTGGATCTATTGATGTTCCCAAGAAAACATATTTAATCAGGTGCGATGTTCTTCTTGGAAATGTTAATGCACGAACTGTCATACACAAGATTGACGATACTGTAAAAGAATTCGAGATACCAAGAGAAAATTTCTGTTTACTTCTGTCTGATGCTCGTTACATGGTGTCAGCTGGAGCGACACTCAAGGAACTTTTTCCAAGACTTTTCCATGTAACGTGTCTTGCGCATCTGTTACATAATTGTGCGATGCAAATAAGAGCATTTTATAGTGATGTTGACACTTTAATTGCATGTGTCAAGGCTTCTACTCTTAAAAACAAAAGAAGGAAGGAATTGTTTGCTGAAATAGGAACTCCTCCAGAACCGATTGTAACACGTTGGGCAAGCTGGCTGAATGCTGCTTTTTATTATGCAGACAATTTTCCAATGTGAAGACAATTGTGGAAAATTTTGAAGATGAAGGAATCATTGTTCAGAAGGCTAAAGAGAGTGTTGCTAATGAAAAACTGCCAAAGCAACTAATGTTAATCAAAATGAATTATAGTTTGATTGCTAGCTTAGTGACTAGGATGGAAGCATCTGATTGCACCATTAGAGAGGCATATGAAACCATTTCTTCTATCAACCTTGGCGAAGATATGTGTTCAGTCAAACAATACATTGAAACAAGACTCAAGACAATGGTATTTGTGAAATAATTAACCTCAGTAGACCTGAAATCTCACCAACAGTTTATGGTCAGCTTTTGCAATGTCAACCAACAACTGCCGCTGTAGAGAGATCTTTCTCCATGCTTAATAAATTATTAAGTAAGGATCGCAATTTTTTGCCAGAAAATGTCGGCAAATACTTCATAATTTACCACAATCGGTCAACTGATGTAGAAGAGCAAGAATAAGTAATTAAAGTATCGTTTTTATTATTGAAAGTAAAGGCAACTTTATAAGTCAATTTTTTCAATTTGTAAGGTCAACTTTCTTAATTTTTTCGGTCAACTTTTGACTGCCCTATAATAACATTCACCCTTGCCCTAAAGGCTTGAAATCCTTAAATAATTTAGTTATTTTTAATAAACATAAACTCCAACTGGTAAGTTATTTCATCAATCCTTAAGGTTGTGTCAGCGAAAAGTCGGCTGGTAAAGCTGGACAGATACACGTTTACCTGTTGCACTCTTAATATATTGGCCAATGTCATCACCTGCAACAACTTGCTTATAATGTATTTGCACAAAAATAGTACTCTTGAAAAGTTATATTGTTAGGTAGATTATGGCCATATAGTTACGTTTTTGAATTCAGGTGATGACATCTTAAGATTAACCCTCAAAACTGAACATACCCAGTTCTTTTAATCTTTCCCTGTATTCCAATCTTCTTTGGTTAGGGTACACTTGGTTGCCCTATGTTGCACACCTTCAAGCATATCAGTATTATGTCTGAGGTGGGGGGACCAAGTTTGAATGTAGTATTCTAAGTGAGGCCTCACATAAGAATTATATAATTTACAGATGACTTCCTTCCTTTTGTAATTAACATTCTTCTTTATAATTTAATTTGCCTTATTTTTAGCCTCTAAGCCTAACTGGAAAAATGCATGTTGTGTCTGACAAGTCTGGCATAATTTTATGAGTTGTGCTGAGATGCAAATGAATTTACATTCATAATATTTTTTATGTCAGTACTTAAATCATTCCATAGTTTCAGTCCAATGAAAATGGGTAATTTTTGAGATGAAGACAATCTAAATTGAGGTATAACATACTTTGATCTATTTCTGGTCTGATACGAGTGGATTTCTTGATGAGTTACAAAATATTTATTTACCCATTATAAGTTGATGATTTTGTTCGGTACTTTGCATTATCCTCCCAACACTAATTGTTTTTTATAATGGAAGGAAAATAAAGTACGTTAGCAAACCCTTAATTTTTGCAAAATTTCTGAAATTACATCATTAGTTTATATGAAATATTCTTACCTAACCTAACTTGAAGCTGGCTAACTACGGCTAATGCCTGCGGTGGCTGTTTTTAACCTAACCTAACCTAACCTAACCTAACCTAATCCCAACACTAATTTTTTTTATAATGGAAGGAAAATAAAGTACCATAACCAAAACCAAACCAACATTATATAAAAAATTAGTGTTGGGAGGATAATGCAAAAGAACCTTTTGTTCTTACACTTGTAAATAAAAAAAATTTCCAGTTTGATTACATCTTTGAGCTTTAGTGGTTTAGCTCTTTAACTAATGCACTAGAATGATCAGGAAATCAGCATCAGATAATAACCTTATTAGGTAAGGTAGCTACATTATACAGGAATACCTCAAAATTTGTCATTTTGCAGATTCATCATCAATCTTTTCTACCTGTAGTTTTGCAATCCATCATCCACATTAGCAGATTTGTCATTTTTTTTTTTTAAATGTGAAAAAATGATCAAAATTGACAAAATTTGACTGTTTACCAATGTGATATATTACATATTTTGCTAAAAAATGAGTAGAAATTGATTAATTAATCTGTTTAATAACATAATACAGTACAATGTTTTCTCATTGAAACATGTTATAATCTACCTCAAATTTTGTTATTTTGTATTTTGTCATGTTATTCCAGAACGAATTAATGACAAATTTTGAGGTATTCCTGTATAAGGAAGAATACAAGTATGACACAGAGTTCATAAATCTGTTTAGGAACTATATGTCCAAGTTTAAACATTTAGCAGTGCTTGAAATCTTTTTTGAGATATAATTTACATGATAACTCTACTGCAAATTCTTGTCTTGCATTAATACACCAAGAAATTTTGGTACAGTATACTCCTTTACAGCAATTTCTCAATGTTTAGTTCATCAAGATAGCTACATATTTTGTTTATTAGTAAAAATCATTAAATTTTTTTGACTGGTATTTAGGAAGAGTTCATGGATATTTTCGGTTTGACAGCCTGTAATATTTTTTAACATTACAGTGGAACCTCGACTTATGAACGCCTCTATTTACGACCAAATCGACATACGAACATATTTGCTCCGTGATTTTTCGTTTATTGCTTTATCTCTCGCATATTTGCTCCGTGATTTTTCGTTTATTGCTTTAATAAGCCCTTCATTATGGCTCCCAAGAAAGTGAAGAGTGATAGTGGCAGTGAAAAAAGAAAACTTAAATAACCATTGAATTAAAGAGACAGAAAAGAGACAAAACCCCTGAAGAGAGGTGCCCAGTGTTCTTATGGAAGGGGACTCTCCTTCCAAACAGTAACTTCCCTTCCTTTCCTCATCACCATCCACTCATGCCAGCGATTATCCTCCACAAAGGTACAGTAAAATTATACAGCTTATTAAATTTAGTATAATTTTTTTCTCTTATATTTTCTCTTTATAAACTCTTACAAAGCATTAAAAGTACATTATCTGGGGCGCTGGAACGGATTAATTAAATTTACATTAATTTCAATGGAAAAAATGGATTCGATTTACGACCAATTCGAGGTGCGAACAGGGTCTCGGAACGAATTAAATTCGTAAGTCGAGGTTCCACTGTACTTGTTTTTTATTGTCCAGTTTTAATGACAATTTCAAAAATAACATTCATGTTTTAGAGAAACAAATAGTGAGGCAGTTATATGCAATTTAACAATTTAAAATATAAATTTTTAAACTGTATTGGAATCTTTTTGGTTTGATGGCTGGTGGAAAAAATGAGTCATGGCTACAGGACTGTCAAATTCTAGACTCTACCAACTGGTTAGGTTAACTGAGTGCCCAGTTAGGTCAACTGTACACCCTTGATGATTGGTTAGATTAAGTCATGATATTTTTGTTAGTTTACTGTCAAAACAAATGAAATATCATCATGACTTAACCTAACCAATTGTCATGAGTGTACAGCTGACCTAAAATTTTCAGGGATTTTGAAATCTTAAAGCATATATGATATTCTCTAAACTAAAATGTATAACTGCCTCACTATTTGTTTCTCTAAAACATGAATGTTATTTTTGAAATCCTTGATTAAAACTGGACAATAAAAAAACAAGTAATGTTAAAAAGTATTACAGGCTGTCAAACCGAAAAGATCAGAGTTCACTGGTGGTTAAACATTTCATTACATTGATAAATTCTGATTTAAATATATTCTTAGCTGAATTAACATCTTTGCAAGAAAAAGATGCAGTTATACCATCTGCAATCATTATGGAGTTAAGTGCCAGTACCATATATTAGATGAATGTGGAAGGTCATTTATATATATATAAAGGTTAATTCCTAGTTTTGGAGGTATCCTCTTAATACACAATGCATATGTATAAGTATATCATTGGATATGCAATAGTTGATTTATGAACAGTGTGGGGTGGAAACTTTATAATTTTGTGTGTTTTGTAAATAAAAGCGTATATTTTATTATATAGTATTTTTGACATCTAATGTCTGTATCAAGAGCAAATCTAAGCTAAAATTAGTCACATTTTTGACATTGTAAGGGAAAGATTTGTATCTTTGTGTTTTAAAAAGTTTAAAATATGGAGTTTGATATTAATTCATGCCAAGGTTGTAATTTTGGTATAATCCAACTTGCTTTACAATTTTATGATGATTTTAATAGTTTATTGGAATTTTGTATTGTACATAAATTAATTTTAAATTGTTTTAAATGCCCAAAGTGGAAAAATTTTGTCAATCCAGTCACCCATGCCCACATACAAAATATAGAAAGAACATGGAGAGTAATCAAAGCTAATGTTCCAAAGTGTGGATGACACAAGATATTTTTTCTTGGATATTTGGCCCATGCATCATTTTCTTATTGCTACTGCATCTCTATATAATCCAGGATATTAATAACAGGTAAGAGGTTCTATTATTATAAGCATGTTATTGTTAATGCCTGGGTTAGATTGAATAGGCCTGCCTAATGCCTGAGTTAGGCTCTTTTTCCACCTTACAGTGTTCATAAATAAATTATTTCCAATCCAATGGTGTAACTTTTATGCATGTGCAATAAACATTTGAAGGATGTCTCTAAACTAGGAATTTACTAACCTTATTT